>CM068313.1:14250511-14850511 GCA_034766995.1 Acanthacorydalis orientalis | reverse complement strand
ATGATTCATGTCAACAGTATTAACCACTTCCATCTTGACATTTAAAATGTATGGAATAAGTTTATTTGCATTTGATTTTTATTACACTTTAGTTTCCATTTATAAGGCAAACATATAATATATGGTGTTATCTGTTATATTTTTAATTAAAATATTTTTTATCGAATTTTATCAAAACAAACCGAAATACTAGAATGTTTATAAGCTTAGACATCTGCACGTGACACCATTAAGCGAAAGCTCAAACAAAAAGGTTGTCTTCTATACTATCTACAATAATTCAATTTAATAGGACTATTGATTATATTCATTTGAAACAAAAATAGTTTATATATAATAAAATCACGGACAAGAAAATAAATTGCTTTTTGATCAAAAGTATTGTGAAATATTTAACACATATTATGTTTAATTTTCTAGAACGTCTAGCTATTTAATTATTATATAATAATTTAGAATGGTGCGTTTACATCGAGATTAACAAAATCTTATAGATTACATGAACACTTTATTTGCAATCAAATATTAAATGTATTATGTTCGGATTCTTTTTCCAAATCGTTAATATTTTTATGCAAATTTCTCATTGTATATGTATACAAATTACATATATTAAAAATATAAAACTTTTATAAATTCAATTGTAATTTTCAAATTCGCTGCATAAATCATTATTCTTTAATTAATTTATCCTATTGTTGATATAATTATATTCATTCATAACATATACAAATAGAAATTAAACAATCATGATAATATTTCATTATTCTAGTTTTTAAAAATGTCTTTCTCTCTCTTTTGGTTATCAATCTATAATTTTCTTTGCTGCACTTCTATAAACTTCAAATTCTTGGGAAGTCCAGGAACTTTTAATGCAATTCATTTTCCGGTTAACCTCATTATTTGCGTAAAAAGGAGTAAGTCATTAAAAATGATTATGCCATGACAGTGCTAGAAATCAGCAAACTGTTGTCTCGTAAGTTTGCAGTTCCCTTGCATTAATCAAATTATATCTTATAATAAAATGTCTAATTTTTTGTAGTTATTTAAATCTGCTTTTAATTTATGAAAGAAAAAAATTGAAATCAAATTAATTACATTATATATACATACATATATATATATATATATATATATATATATATATATATATATATATATACATATACATTAGGGGCTTCGCCTCCCTCTCGCTACGTTCACCAAGCCCTGGGTTCACTGCGTTCGCTTACTTGTCAGTTATAAGCCACTATACGTAACCAAATGAAACAATAAACATATTTTTTAAAACTCATGTATGTCTACTTTAACCCGGCGTTATAAATAAAAAGTGACGTCATCGAAAATTTTTTGTATATAATTTTGATTTTATGTTTATATATATATATATATATATATATATATACATATATATATATATATATATATATATACATATATATATATATATATATATATATATATATATATATATATATAAGTAGATGTATATATAGTGCAATTAGATTTCGCTCAATCAAGGGAAGAAGCAGGATTTCGAAACGGATTTAATACAATGGACCACATTCAGTGAGGAAAGAGTTAGCCTGTCAAATGAATAGCAAATACCAGTATGACTTGGATTTATAGACTATGAAATAGCATTCTACTCTATTACCACATCATTGGTCAAATCTCCATTGAAGAACCAGAGCATAGAGGACACATACAACAAGTTGATAGATGACGTCTACAAGAATATAACCTTGACGGTGAAGCTACAGGAAGAAACAAAAAAAATAAAAATTGAGAAAAGTATAAGACAGGGAGATGCAATTTCATCTAAATTATTTAATTTCGCCTTTAGAAGAAATATTCAAATCGTTCGACTAGTAGGGCAAAGAAATCGAAATAAAAGGCGAAAAATTAAGTCACCTCCGATTTGCTAATGACATTGTTATCTTCGCAAGTACTCCGGAAGAGCAACAAAAGAGCTATATATATATTGCGTTCTTTAATGCAGCGTGTGAATTTACATGTATACAAATTTTTCTATTTACTTTGCATCACTAGATCTGTATATAAATTTTCTTTCAACTGAACACTTTTGGGATATAATCGCAAATATATCATTATCTAATGATACGAAAGTGTTAAAAATCACTTAAAATGAAAAGAGTTTTAATCAAAATACTAATCAATTTATTTTTAAATATACCGAAATAAACGAAATCGATTATTTCGAAAAATTTCAACTTTACTACGAAACAAAACTTAAAAATGAATTTCTTTAATGGATTTATTAAAACCCAGTTTCATATGACGAATTAAACTTTCACTAATCGTAAGGACTTTAAGAAATTGATGTTGTTATGCAAATCATTTTTTTCCGACGCGAACAAAATCCATGACATTGATAATCGTTAATTATTGTTTGTTATCCTCGGCCTTGTTCGAACGAGCGTTAAAAAAAACGTTGCGTTCAGCATAACGTCAGCGATTTTAAAACGCTCGCAAATAAAGTGTTCATATGAGCGTTTAAAAATCGCTTCTTTTCATCATCTTATGCAGTTCGGACGAATCATGAATTCAGAAGAGATGTTGGCAATAGCTGTATGTATTTTGAATTTATTCCCACACTTTATTTATTACAAAGCATAATTTGAAAAAAAAATAGAAAAAG
This sequence comes from Acanthacorydalis orientalis, assembly GCA_034766995.1. Lineage (NCBI taxonomy): Eukaryota > Metazoa > Arthropoda > Insecta > Megaloptera > Corydalidae > Acanthacorydalis > Acanthacorydalis orientalis. The sequence goes on along the minus strand of CM068313.1, from coordinate 14,847,849 downwards.
TTTTGTCAATTTATTTATTAAGAAGCATAATTGTTAAATCACGATTGGTGAAAAAACATTTCATATGTTGTGTCCTCCGAGACTGTGGTCGGTGGGCTGTGATACTTCATTTTTGTAGGAGGGGTCGAGGCGTCTGTAGAATGAGACGGGCTAGGAGTATAATTTGAAAAATAACTTTATACAAATTCAGGTCTTGAAGAAGTTTGTAAAATTTGGTGATCTATAATGCAAGTAAGACTGACTACTGGCAAATCTGATGCCATTCGGCGTTTTTTAAACGGCTGTGCGAATGAAAACGCCCTGTTCCATATGTTCTATTTACTTCAACGCAAAACGCTCGACGTTAGAAATTGAACAAGTTTGAACAAGTATATTTTTTACCGCGCGTTAAATAAACGCCGGCATGTGAACAGAAGCGCTGAGTTTCATATGTTATATTGAAAAGATGAAAAAAAAAACGCGCGTTGATGCGTTTTTTTAACGGTCGTGCGAACAAGGCCTTAACCGTCAAGTACTTACGGTTTATGTTCAATTGCTACTGCAAACGAGAACTTGTTTCAGCACACGTTTAAGATATGTAGATACACATGCAGCGTACATCTGAGAATTTATGATCGAGTACAGCTTGCAATTCTTCGAACAGCGTTTTATGATACAAAAAACTAAGAGGAACTAAAGGTTAATGGGCTCAAACGTACCTGAGTCATATATATATATATATATATATATATATATATATATATATATATATATATATATATGTATATAATATAATTTAAAATAATATAATCATACGCAAATACCTATTATTGATAAATAAACATACACTGACTAATAATGTTTATTTGATTAACATTCCTCTATCTTAGAAGGGTATAATGTTACCTTAATCATACTTTTTTTTCAAATAATTTTAAAATTAATTTTAATCACACAAACAATTCTGACATTACAGCTAGATCCATTTTCATACATGAATTGTTTTTCATCCCACAAACCACACAAAATTTTGCGATCAATTATATTTAAAATTAAATTATTATTGATAGTTTTAGATTACCACATATGCGCATTTCGATGGCAACGCCTTCATTCTTAGAGCATTAAGTTATCGAAAATATTCTTTGTAAATAATGATTTACTGAACATTTTCGATCAGAATTTTTTTTATGGTTTTTGGAATTAAGAAATAATTCATTTACGAGAGTGAATTTAGCCATATTGTCAAAACTGCATTGTAACTTCCATCCGTTTTATCACTTGAAGGATGAAGTTTATCACTTGCAGAGCGATTTAACAAGATGAACAGTTTTATGTTGAACAAAAATTATAGCCATGCAGAATTAAATTCACGGCAAATTTATTTTATGAAGAGATATATAAGCTGTGCACCAATACAACGAATGTTTTATTGTAGTTGAATGGAATCTACTTTTTGGTATATTACATATATATATATATATATATATATACTCACACCAATGTACTTCTGTTTGATCGTGATTACACTGCGTATTCTTATTAAATACTACGGATATGAAATGTACAAGATATTAAATTTATTGATGAGGAAAAAATATGTTGAACTCTACTTGGAAATTGAATACTGGTTGAATTTTTTTTATTTTTTTTATTTAAGAGACAACAAAGTATGTTTCAAAATTAACTAAGAAATATATCTTTAATGGTAATTTTTTTCAGAGAAAAACAATAATTCATTTACACACACCCACATACATACATAACTACATAAAACTTATTTAATATATGTCTCAAATATTTTCTTTATTATTTAAAAGTATTCACTGGTTAAAAAAAGTAATAACCAATTGCTTAGATATAATTAAATATTCTAAATTACACCATTTTAGAACTTCAATGATGCAACTGCTTATTTGTTTTATTTATTAAACAATTTCAATCAAGAATTAGTTTATTTATATTCAATGAAAAGAGTGAGATTATTATCAAATATTGTTTCTATCCACTGAAAAGTGTATCATTGAGGTAAATAAATGAGGAGTTTGTCGATTCATTGTCTTTTGAATAATAATTGCGGTTAAAAAACTGTTGTCATTTTGAATATAAATTAGGTGACCTTTTGGTATAGTTAAGGTATGTACTTTAAAGCAGTTGACGAATCAGTCCAAAATGACAAAGTTTTCAGTTAAATATCGAACTATTTTTTAATAATTGATTGTCTATTCTATATAAATATATATTTTATTTGTCATTATTACTTTTTTAGTAATTTTTCGTTTAATCTCCTTAAGTATAGCTTCCATTTTTCAAGCACTTTTCTGTTTAATTATTTTTATGTTCATATTTTTTTTATTTTGAATAATGTTCAGAAATGATTTTTAGAAAACGTTTTATATAACTATTATATTAAGTATAAAATTAAAATAATATCAGTTAATATTTAGAAGCCTTATACATTAAATTGAAACACTTTTATGGAACAATATATATATATATATATATATATATATATATATATATATATATATATATATATATATATAAAGTATATGTGAGTAATGTTGAAACTGTAAATCCCATAAAATGACATCCCATATTTCAAAACTTTCATTCATATTTTCATGTGAGGTTTTTTCCAATGTATTTATATATAATATGAACTTAAATTAAGGAAATTTTATTTTTTGTATATTCTTATAAGGAATTTATTTTAAAATTATGTTTGCGGTTGTATAAACTTATGTTTTACAAGATGATTTATTGTATAAATGTACATACATATATTGAATTTAGTAAAACTATTCATTGGAGAAATGAAACTATTTAATTTATTAAATTCTTTTTAAGGTATTAACATGAACCGAAGATTTTCAAAGAATTTTAAATACATAATTATAATACAGAGGATAATTAACTTGAACTGGACTCAATAGAAAAAACAGCACTACTTTCTTGCAATATTATTCATATTGCTAATCAATATAATAAGACTTCAATTCAAATTTCTAGATAAGATTACCTGTTGGGAAAAACTGTTTACTTCGAATTATAATAAACTTAGAAATTGGTAGTATTTTAAAATAAATAAATAAAAATGTACATGAAATATTAAATTTGTAACATAAAATTTAAAAAACTACTTTTTTCAAAAATGAATTATTTATGAAAATCGTTTTGACTAGCTTGAATACTTTCCTTCGAGCGGATTTTTAGTGCATACATATCATTTTTTAATAAGTACTGCTTTTTTAGATGCGAGCATTAAATCACCAATGGAATATTTAATGGAATTTTCTTTTTCAGACATTTTTTCATTCGAAAAACTATCAAAACGTTCGAAAAAGTCCTAATCAGTTAGATAAGTAATGTTTTTAAGAAGAATGTAGCAAAACTGTACTTTAATTTCATTTTTTAAAAATCAGGGATTTTTTAAATTTCGGCAAAAAAAAGCTTTGTGTAAAAGTAAGTATTCGTAAAAGAAGTCTATTTGAAAACACTTATGCCTATTTCTTTTCTCTTCATAAATAAAATAATAGAATATTGCACTTTTCTATAAATTTTTACTAATATAAAAACCATAATCTTAAAAAATGAGAAGAGATCTCATATAATTGTTCTTTAAGATATGCCTTAACGTTTCAAACTCAAATTGTTTAATTACTCTATATTCAAAAGATCTACTCTTAATCAAAAAATAAGTTAATATCTCGTTCGAATAATTAAATGTATGTAAATACACATTTAGTTTTAGAAACGTAAAATAATAAGATGGTGGTATGTATCTTCATAATCATTTCTCAAAACAGAATTTTTTATTACAAAAAATAATTTATATCCTGGATGGATTCTTTGTATAAACAACATATATTTCTTACTGTGAAATCTATCTAAATAAAATTCTGCGGCTTTCCACATTTAAACCCTTTACTAAGTAATATATAAAAGACAGGTACCTAAGAATCGATTTATAAAATTCACTAGAATAATGGACGCACATTTCACAGAAATCAACTTGTTGTGATTAAACAAAATCTAGCCTATTTTCAGCTCTAATCAGGTAATCACCGAAGTAGTGCATGTACGTTAATAAATCTATGATGTAACATTTCATTGGAATATACGAAATAATTTAATTATTTATGTCAATAAAATGACGTAAATGTAAATAAGCAACACTGGATTAACAATAAATTTTCATATTCTTAGCCTGATTAATAGTCTTCATTTGCGTCCTGTTTTGTGTTTTTGGTGGCAAACCACATATTATATTCACATCCTGTTAACGATAACAAATTACAATTTTTAAATTATATTAGCAACACATTTGGTCTTGTTTATCATGAACATTTTTGAAATTGACATATTTTAATTAGCTTTTAATGTCTCGATGCCGTTTATTGAACTTATTTATTGGTAAACGTGGTTAGGAAAGTACGCAAGTGCTCTATTTCTACATCACATTTTTATTTCATAATTTTAAACTCACTAACAATAATAAGAGTTACACTTTTAATATATGCCGACATCATACATTTTATTAACACACACACACATACATAAATATATATATATATATATATATATATATATAGAGAGAGAGAGAGAGAGAGAGAAAGAAAGCACACTAAATGTTTCGTAAATTTGTATATAAATTTAGAGGTGCAAAATGAATATTTTCTTATTGGTACGTAATCTGCAATGATTCATTAAAAAGATACAAAATATTTTACTACCCTCTAAAAAAATATTTAATTTTAAACTAAGTAGGCTTCGTTATATTACCAAAAAAATAATGTTTTATTAAATAAATTCCATTAAATAAATTTACAGTAAATATTCAAAACATTCCTCTAAAAATATAATAAAATGCATACTATTATACAAATGAACTAAAAAAAAAACGAATTTATCACTCCATCACAGATTTCAAAAGTTTTCTGATTAAAAATGTTCAATAATTGATTATTGATTATATGCGTTTCTATGACAATGTCATCATCCTCAGAGCGCTATAATACAAAAATTTTACTCTACTTTAGCTCTCTTAAAGTGAAAGTAACAACAAAAAATACGTATAAATAGCAATCAAAATGATCAATAATCAATGACAGAATATTTTTCATGAAAAATATTATTCCAAAAAAATATTATTTTTGGGGAAGTGTAAAATCCATTCAATTTTTAATCACTATATTAATTATAGTATTGAATCACAATTCCAAAAACTATTGTTGTGACAAAAAATAGGCTTTGTTATTCATTTTTCATTTCTGAACATATATATATATATATATATATATATATATATATATATATATATATATATATATATATATATATATATATATACAATTTGATGAAACTCATTTCTAAGATACTGTATATTCTGAAACAAGTTTGTACAAGTACTTTTTTAAAAAAAATGTTATTCTATTTTAAAATTAATATATATAAAATAAAATAAGAAAGAGACCTAATTACTTTCCTACATGTCTTGTAAATCTTTTTATAGACTTTGGAGTCTTCTAAGATGGATAGTGATTGAAGAAAAATTGAAAAATATCTGACTATATTTGATCTTCAATTAAACATAGTACATGGTAACATTGTTGTAATGATATGAGGTTGTATAGCAGTCAAAAATTGAGAGGATTATTTGTCTACAAAGGAAGGACGTTGAATAAAAACTACATTTCTATATTATATTAGGAGAAATTTTGAGAATATATACAGGGATTGAATTTTTGTACTTTTATCATATGCGAATGTACAGAGCCTATGCCATTATTTTATACACTTGTGTAGTTTTGTAATTCAATACTTACTCCTGATTGGTTATTGCACAATATATAAGTTTCCATAGTAATGGATTGTGTTATTTGTACACTGTACAGCGTTCTTTATTACAAACGTAAAATGTATACATGAAACATTCAATCAGATACAAAAATCAGTGTACAAAACTACACAAATACGTAAGACAAATCCAATATAATATGCTATTATATTAGCTAAAAGTACGAAAAAGCATACATTTTACACGTATATATCCCATACATATATATATATATATATATATATATATATATATATATATTCCAAATAAGCTGTCTTATTTCACATATATTGCAGTATTACATTTGCAGAATATTTCTCAGAATATTTCATATTTTTGGTTGTCGTTAAACACATAAATGTTTCAAAAAATATAGATTTATATAAAATTGATGTCTTTTTGTTAACTTAAACTTCTTATTGTTTTATTTAAAAAGTATTTTGTTAATTTTTTTATATATAAAGCGCCCTAAAAGTCCAATAACCAACCAACCAACATATGTATATACATGTTTATCTATACGACCAATTCAATAATTTTCATAGAATTAATCTAAATATTTTTCTAACGTTAAATGTGTGACTAAAATTCTAATTAAAGAAATTACTGGATATCACAACTAGATACAGTAAACATATTTTTTATTTTCCTTATAAAATTTTCCGAAATTTCTTCAAACTTTAAAAAAATGTAATCTTTAAAAGTACTAGGAAAAAATATAATTACGTATGTGGGACATTTGTCATGTTATTTCAAATTAATTTCATGAACAATGTAAACATTGAGAAAACTATTTATATATTGCAATTTATTTTTATATCATGACTATATGTCATCGATACATCTATTAAATTATTACTCTAAATTTGGCTATTTTGAATCTATTACAGTTACGACTAATATTTTTTTATAACATGTTAAAATATTGTTTATTAAGGTTTAATTTTATATACAATATAAATTTAATATTAATTTATTTCTATTTATAAATCACAGATTTTTTTCCTGAAAGTTGTATTAATACCATTGCTTCGTATAAAATATTTACGAAATGTAAAAGTACGGAGGAAAAAAATGATTTATTTTTTTTATATTATCTTTTTTATTCTTCTCGGGTTTTAATGAAGTAATTTTTTACTAATAAAAGTGATTCTTGATTGTCTAACCACTCATAAACTACATGTTTTCATTGTTTTTTATAAAGAATTTCCTACTTTATACATATTTTCTAAAAATCGGAACAGAAAATAAACATTGACTGTATATTGCAATAAAGTAAACAACTGAATTCTTCTAAATCGAGTTTGTTTCTTTGACTACATAAATCATTATACTACTCCCCAGGAAGAAGAGTGAAATTGTTTATGAGGATCGAGGACATAGCGCATGACTCATGCTTCAAGTTGGGTCGTGGAAGATTTTTAAGCTTTTATTAGTAGTCAAGATGTGAAGTCACAAGATTGGAGAGCTTCATACACAAAAACGTAACTTTATACCATTCCAGAATTCCCTTCCTAAATACATTTTTTTTATAATTTACCTATTTATCGCCGAGAACATACGAGTATAGTTTTCTTAATTATTTCATCTTGTTATTCCACAAATATTGTTCATACTATTAACATAAAATTCTACCATGATTTTACTCTTATCATAAATTCTAATAGCAGCTATCTTTTAATATTTCTAAATACATAGGAAGTAGAGATTTCCGTAAAACTACAATTATCCAAATTCGTTTTTTTGAAAGTGGTACATTTATTTTTCAACATAGTTTTTCAAAAATCAAAAATTCTTTATATATTGATACGCAAATTTCTGTTTTATTGAACTCTTTTTTTATATATAATGTAGGAAAAAAACTAAAACAATTGCTTTCATTTCGTTATCAGCCTTAAAATGCTTTTTTCAAGTTTAAAAACCTTAAGTACTTGTTGGAGATATCTGAAAATTGCGTTAAGTAATAAAAATGTTTAAATTGGAATTTTTGTATAGCATTATCTATTTTTGTATAGTATTATATAATTTTTGTATAGCATATCAGGCGATTACCTGTAAACTGATGCATCGTCTTGCAACACCGGTAAAATACATTTCATTAAACCATGCTTTTATCAACGATCGTAACACAAATCCCTTTATCTTATGTACTATGACAATTACAATATGCATTTTAATTTTTTAATTGGAAAAAATGTGATTAATTTTAATGTAAAAGACAATAATTTTAAAACGTCGTTATCTTTTAATTGTTAAGATTTTGTTACATCGTAATGCATGCAATAGAGAAATTCAAACAAAATAAAAAGCCGTTTTATTTATTTTTTTCATATTTAATAAGCTTTAATTTTAATATATATATATATATATATATATATATATATATGTGTGTGTGTGTGTGTGTGTGTGTACATCAAAAAAAAACTATAATTTCATTAATATAATTGTAAATTTTGAAATGGTACACCAAATAATTAAATATCCCGAAAATCGATTAAATAAAAAAAATGCAAAAAGCCATAAAATTGTTTTGGGCAAAAATGTTGAACAAATCATTATTTATTATTGTTTCTTATACGCATTTCGATGGCGACGCCATCATTTTCAGAACACTGATATAGAAAAATCTTTGAGAGAAAATTATTTTTGTGGTTTGTAGGGCGAGAATAAAATAATTCATTTGTGAAAGTTAATTTAGCCATTGTATTAGAATTGTATGGTCGTAAAATGAAGATATTTTTAGATCTACAAATTATACTGCCTTCTCAATATTTTTTTTAAATTAATCCATAATATTTATGCAATTATTATATAATTGAAAGCCATCGTGTGATATAATAAAATGTCCTGAAATTATTTTATTCATTATTTTATACTTTGTTTTAATCTTAATATTATTTATTATTGCAACCCGTAAAAAACTTAATCTTCGTTCAAGTACAGTATCTTGTGATGAGTAATGAAGACATTTAAGTAAGTATAAATGTTTTTATAAAAGTCTACGGTGCAAACGGTCTACCTTAACGTGCATATAATCTCGTATCACTGGAGGTTGTTTATAAATTGGCGATCTAGTCAAGCAACTGTCAGTGCTTTACAAGATATGGAAGGCGTATGTGCGAAACCATATGGACTTGTGTGATTGGAAAAAGAAACATTATAATCTAAACGTGTGTATCAACAAAAATTCAATCACATGTGAAATATATTCTTGTGTCTAACAATAATTGACGTTACATATCATTCTTTATTTTCACATAATTTAATAAAAGTATTTTGCTGTAGGACTAAAAAAAATTGTTAAATACGTAATAACTTTAAAGTGTTTCAATTCTGTGATTTATTATTTATAAAAATTTAAATATATAGCTTAAATATAACGATGTATAATTCGATTGTTGTATTATTAATTGTTTTAATATGCCACGATGTTTATTCTGGTAGAGATGAAGATGATAGAATTTATTTTCCAAATGCACACGAATTAGGAAATAGGTATAAATCAAATAAAAATTCAATAAACACACCGAAGCCAAGGTACGATGTATCATCCACAACAACCAGATATAATTTACCAGTTGGTCAAGGTGATAGAAACATTTTCGTAGATGGAAATTCACCGAGGCCTCTTGAAGTACGTATTTTAATTATATTTTTAATATTAATGTATATATATATATATATGTATATATTATATATATATATATATATATATATATATATATATATATATATATATATATATATTATAAATAATACTAAATTTAATAAAAACAGAAGTAAAAATCAATAATTTTCTAAATAGTTTCAAATGTCTTAATTTTTCTTCTTTTTCTTCGCGAAAACAATACATTTTTATACTATTTATCTAAATTCGATTCATACTTTTATTACATTCTTTATCTTCTATTATAATCGTCTTCATATTTTTATATTTTCTTGAATTCGTTTCACATTTAAATTATATACATTAACTTCCATTCTAGTTAAATTCTTTACCTTCAGTAAAACAATATATATATATATATATATATATATATATATATATATATATATATATATATATATGTAAAATATACATTTGTATTTATTTGGTAAGAATAGATTAGGAGTGTTCAATCTTAATTTGAAAAAGTACTTGAAAAGACTGGAATTTTAAGGAAAGAATTTCAATTATTCATCGTTTGCAAAGTTGAGTTTATATTAATATTTACGAATTTTTTTGGAGAAATTATTTTTATTTTTAATACGTCTTTATTAGCCAGAATATATATATATATATATATATATATATATATATATATATATATATATATATATATATATATGTATATATATATACAGGAAAACATCTCTATAAATTAATTTAACTTTTTAATTCGATTTATAAAAGGTTTATTTAATTTTCCTGTTCTGATCAATAAAAATAAAAAGAAACACTAGGAAATATTGAATATATATATATATAACCGTTATATATATAATAAACCGTTTATATCGAATTAAAAATCTGAATTAATTTATAGAGATGCTTTCCTGTAGATATGTATATATATATATATATATATATATATATATATATATATATATATATATATATAAATATATATATATATATATATATATATATACATAGATATGTATATATATATATATATATATATATATATAAATATATATATATATATATATATATATACATATCTACAGGAAAGCATCTCTATAAATTAATTCAGATTTTTAATTCGATATAAACGGTTTATTTAAATTTTCTGTTCTGATTAATAAAAATAAAAAAAACACTGGGAAATAATGAATATATATATATATATATATATATATATATATATATATATATATATATATATATATAATATTAAAACTGTTCATGTATTTTTAAGATGCTTTTTAATGTTTTCTATTTATGGAATTTAAATTATTAAGAAAAGATTATTTTAAAACCCCTTGAAATATGAAAATAAATATATTCGATTTTTAATTGATTTTTAGTACGTTTTCTATAAATTTTCTATTTTAAACTACTTAAAACAGTATTTCTCAGCTTGTATCTGAACCACTCGAAGATTATCGATTGTTTATCATCACAGAATCACACAATCCTGTTTCGCAAGAATCTTTGCTATCGCTGATTCTCAGTACATAAAGAAATGCTTAATGACTTCTGAATGACAAAAGGGCGATGAACATTAATGTAAAACAGTATTTTGGAGTACATTGAAATTGAAAAAAGGAGACTTATTTAGTTTTTGATTTCTTTTTATGGCAAATATTTTTAATTTTCAATTCTGACGATTTAGAATTATTAAAAATAAACATTGTAGGAAACATTAAAATAAAAATTTCTTAATTTATTTTTTTATTCGATTTTTTCAAATTTAATTCTACACCATCTAAAACATTAAAGAGAAAATACAAGTTATAATTAATAATTTGAATTAATAATTCAAATTATTATGTAAATATTAATTATGTAAATTACATTTTTGTTAAAAAACTGAAAATTTCTAGAATATAAATTCCAGTTTTAATCTTATCTACTTAAAAATTTGGTTAATTTTCACTACTTCGTATACAGTGGCTCTTCCTTCTAACTCCTAAAATAAACTCGATTCTGCTACTTAATTTTTGGTTACAAAGAGAATTCGTTAGAGTAACATACACAATGTATAGCTGAAAGTACTACCAACAACTATCTTTCATTAAATAGACATTTTTATTATAAAGGAGTTTGTTATTTAGAGATTTGAGTCTTAATTGATTAAAAATATTAACTGCAAGTCCAGAAAATGTCAATATTGTTATTTCTATTTTATTTATATTACTTTACTATTTTTTACTAACAAATAAACTGAAATTCATATTTTATAGAAAAAATCTTTTTTTTTGATTTTATTGAAGTGCATGTACATATTTATTTAATTACTGTATTTAAAAATCAACTTCGAATTAATTTTTTTGCCTAATCTGATCATTTTTATATGGAACTTCATACCTGTTGACATTTCAAAATTAGAAACGTGGAAATAGTGAGTACCTTTTCAATTTTAAGAATTGTTATTCAAATATATTCGCTATTAACCAATGTGTTTGTTCTTTCATATGACTCACACCTATCTATTTATATAAACTTCTGTATACCTCTATTGGTTTTTCTTAGAAATTGATATTATTAAACGTGTGTTATTAATGTTATAGATGTGACTTGTTCATAATTTAAATCGTATTACATGCGATATAAAATTTTTTAAAAAATAAAAGGAGTAATTATTATAAGTATTTTATATTTGAAATATGATAATTATATTCAAGGTCGTACCAAGACGCATAAATTACTCATGTAAATAAGAATAATGTATCTTTTTGAGATGTAAATTAAACAGTTAGTTATATTGAAGAAGCACCGTTACCCCTTTCCTCTACATTTCTGAGTAAATAATATAAATAAAATAAGTATAGGGTATTCTTTCCAGAATTATAATTACACGCAAATTTTTGAATTATTTGATAATAAATAGAAACACAATGCAGTTCTGACACTGCGACTAAATTCACTTTCACAAATGAATTATTTTTTCATCTTGCAAAGCACAAACATCTTTCTGCCAAAAATGTTTGACAAATTATTATTGCCTATTTTTGATTATTTATATTTATATATATATATATATATATTATTTATATATATATTATTTATATATATATATATATATATATATATATATATATATATATATTCGATGGCAACGCAATCTTCGGAATATATAAGCAGCGTGGCTCTGATTATACTTTATTATTTGATTTGCAGTTTCATTGTGTTTGTTTGTACATAAATATTTCTATAAAAAAATGAAAGATTACAAAAATAGTTGAATTCGAAAGTAAGTTGAAATTTAAATAGAATTTAAAAGTTTCTTTTATAATATAATTAATACAATTCATTAATACAAAAACGAACAATATACTTCTTCATACAATAGGTTATTATATTGAAATCCCTCCAGACAGCTTTTTCGTCGAAATATAAGACAGAAACCGGTCTTAATACTATAATGCATGTTGTATGCAGTCGCCTATATTAAAGTCGACTATAATGGGAGAAAACGGTAACTTGTGTTATCATAAAATATTATCAAAGATCGAAATAGTTTATTCATTATTGAATAAAATTATTTTTTTATAAAAATGAAAGCGTTCTTAAATTTTAATTTTTCTCAATAGTTGATTTCGTTTTAAAATATTACTGAATTTTGTTTTATTACTTTAATTGTAAAAAGAATAATAATTTCAAATTTTATTCTTTTAAATAGACCGTTGAAAAACTTTGTTAAAAAAGTTGTCGCTAATAGATTTGAACTGGAATAACTATACATAATATATGTATGATGCAAATTTTAAAAACAAATTAATTGTATTCCAAATGTCACTGACTCATATTTACCGTTATACAATAAAGAAGGATATGACCTCTTAAATTATGAGGAGTTATGAATAGAAAATAATTTCGTATTAATAATATTTAAAATACATCTTGTCCTTGAAATATATTACAAATACGCATTTAATTTCACTTTAGTTTCTTAAATTAGACATAGAAATCAAAATGAAAGTGATTACCATTTAATTATCGTACGTACTCGTATATGTTTATACACACATATAACGAACAACAGCACAGTATAGTACTTGAGATTAATTGACTATTGCAAATTAAAATAATAATTGATCAAGAAAATAACTACGTATAATGCATTTTCATACATGAAAATACAAAAATATGAGATCGATTGATAAAAGGAGACATTAATTTAAAAAAAAAACAAACACTATAAAAGATATTATAATTTTCTGCTCGAATTGAGAACTTACATATCGTTTGTAGTTTTACATACATGGTCATGAATATTAGTGTTTATTTTATTAATGTAATTTAAAGAAGGTCGCTAATGAATATATGTACACTAACTGACCTTTAAAAGATAGCATAAGGAAAAAAATGATATATTAACACCAGTGATTATTTTCTATTTAAATTTAGTTTCGATCTGAAAAATATCTTAATTTTATTTGTTTATATATGTATATATATATATATATATATATATATATATATATATATAAATATATATATATATCTAAACAGAGATTTAATAAACAGTGTTTCATTTGGAGATATTTTTATTTTTTCGCACAATTTTTCATTTCAATTGATTTTTGGAGGGCATTGTGTATATATATATATATATATATATATATAATAATAATAATAATTAAAATAAACAATTGCTTTTTCAGATTCCAATAGACTTAGCGCTACAATTAAACAGTATTGAAAATGTAACCGAACTTTTGGATAAATTTGTAGATGCAGATTCAATTGCAGCTTACCATTTACAAAGTAAGTGTAATATAAGTAATATTTCGCCTATATTATTTTTTAGTAATGAACCAGGTCTATAGTCAGTGCGTTATATTAGAGAAACGATTTTTTTCGCGCGTAGAAACATTTTTAATCATCAGGATAAACCCATTAGGAAAATTCTCCATTACTTTCAAATCTTCCAAAATCGCAATTTTGTGGGGGGGGGATACCGTTAGCCCACCCCTTAATATGAACCTGTAGTGAACTTTATTTTTTTTTCATTTTACGTAGAATATAAATAATAAATGATTGATGAAATAAATAATAAATGATTCTTTTTTTAATCATTTATGAGAATAAGCAATTTTGAATAAAATGTTCAGTCAGCTTAATGAATTAACAAATACATGAAAGATGATATAATGTAGTTATACTTTCTAAAATGTTCTGAGTAAAAATAAAAATTTAAATAAAATATCAAGATATTAACAATAAGAACACCATTCATACTTTATTGAGATTTATAAACAAATCATATTTTTTATAAAGAAAATTGTTAGGTAATTAATATTCAACAGTTACAAATAAGTTTTATTTAAAAAAAAGTTTTGTCTAATGTACATTTAATTTTAACAAAATATGGTTCATAAATTTACAAAAATATATTTTTATCGATCACAAATGCATTTAACATGCAATCACATTATTGTACAGGTCAGCAATATAAAACTTAAAGGTATTTAAATTATAATATAAAAAAATACATACACAATTTAACATGAGGAACACATAAACTGATAAATCAATAACTATATAATTATAACTTAAAAATAATACTATTTTCAACTACATAACAAATGAATATATTGCTACCTCTTGTTTCAATGAATATATCAAGAAATTAATTTTACTTTTCAATATTTACAATCTAAGGGTACATTTTTAATATTCTATTAAAATATTATAAAAAAAAACAATATTATGTTTAAGATATCAGAAAATAATGCATTTAAACAAAATAATGAGATAAATTGATTGCAAATTATATAAGACTATGTATTATTTTACAATATTACTTAATTTCGATTGAGATAAATTTTTGTTTTCATTTACCTCCATGTAATATTATTGATCATTGTACAAAGTGAGGTATACATGTATTCAAAAATAAAAAAAAATACTTTTTTTAAAAAAAGTAAATGTTTTTGTACTTGGTTCAATTTACAAAAAAATTGAAGAAAGTTTAACAATTGTATTCTTAACTTATAAGTAACAAAAAAATTTCTTTAATTACACTGATTGTCGGTAACTTCATTGCTTACACTTTGAAATTGAGGCATGAGATTTCTACGACATTTATTCTTAGTTTCATAAATCATGTACTTAATAGTGTATTCATTACCAAAAATGTCTTCTGTATAAGCGACTTTTAATTTCAATGGCCTTGTATTGAAATCATTTGATTCGCTTGTATGAGCATTAAGAAATAATGTACCAAATACAGCAACATACTTTAAACTAGACATTGATGCATCTCCAGCACCTGCATCAATTGGATATTGAATTGTTACACTTGTCTTTTCTGGTGTGCAAAAATCACCATCTCTTTCCATATTTGGTTCGTTTCTTTCCTCACGTATAGATACCTCTGGAAAGTTTCTTTGATTTGTTTCGGATTCATATGAACACCCTGGTTTTGATAAGCATAAAAAATCTGATCTTTCATTGTTATTATTAACTCTTAAAGGAGTTGTAGGTTCTTCGATTGGAATTTTATGACTAGGTTTTGTTCTAAAATTTATAACAGGTACTTTTTTAATATGTTATTAAATAATTTGATTATGAATATATCAATGTATAATTTATTGTCTATTTTATTTACATAATATATGAAATTATTTATAATAGAACAGAAAGATGTAAATACTTGATTCTTATCAGTTGTTTTACATTTTGGTTAATAAAAGCATTATAGTTAATAATAATACTCTTCAATACAAGTAACTATTTTTTTTAAGAAAAAATACATAATCAAAAAGGAAAAATGAATAAAAATATTTTATATATAGAACTTACTTTAAAAGTTTAAAATCTCTATGCCAAATAAATGATCTCGTCTCAACATTATCGATTCTATGCTCAAAATTAGAGGTTTTTTTAAAAAATGTACAAACTTGTTCATTTCCTCTGACCACTCGGCCAAACCAATCAAGACAAACATCTGGTGAAATATACACATATAATCTTTCACTATGGTTTTCTAAAAGATCTTTGTACCACTTAACAAAATTAACTGCTCTTTCATGTTCCATATCCATTTAACAAACACTTGAGGACTAATATGTAATACACTTATCTGAAAAATTATTATTTAATTAGACAACTGAATAAATGTTAGTAGTTTATAAAGTTACAGCCTACTAACTTATTTTATATACATTTAAAAAAAACAAAGCTCACTTAGGTAATAAACATAAGGAAAAAAAATTAAACTGTGTACATTTACATACATATAATTCTCCGCACTAAATATTTTTTTTTTTCAGATAGATTCGGAGAAGAGAATTCTGAACGAAGTAAGTAATTATCAAAAATAAATATGTATGAAATATGATTTTCATTTAAAAGTTTTTTTTATTAATAGTAATGACAATATTTTTATTAAGGTAATGTTCAAGAACCAAAGCGTGCAATATGTAAACCCGAAGTGCAGATTGTGAAATTACAAACCACAAGAAACGAATCTAATTTAATGTTACACCCTGAATGTATAAGAATTGAAAGATGCGGAGGTTGTTGTACTACTTCTTTACTGGAATGTCAACCAACTAAAAAAGAACTAGTTAATATGAAGGTACGTAATATATATAATTATATATCAAAATATGTATGAGTATATTAGATATATAAAATTCATAAATTTAATAAACAAATAAAATCAATCCAAATTACTTAATCTTTTTTTAAATTATAAAGAAATAATATTAGAATTTCGAAGTATAGTATCAAAACGGTTCAATATTTATTCAAATTCTACTTTACTGATTATTTACATCGTTAATATCTTAATAATTTTTACAGATATTATTATTGCAATACACTGTTGGTGGAAGTTCATTTAAATTTCTTGGACCAGATATTATTCCAGTAGAAAAACATTTGAAATGTGCTTGTGGATGCAAAGTTAAAAAAGAGGTATGGTACAGGTTTGATTTTTTTTTAATGTTAATGTATTTAATTTACATTTCACTTCTAAATATTTGTTTAATATATTCAATAATACTTTTTATCTACTTATGTCACTTTCATTTAATGTGTAGCATTGTAATGAAGCTCAAGAATATAAAGAAAATTCATGCAGATGTGATTGCATTAACAAAGATGAAGAAAGAAAATGTTATAGAAATAATGATACTAAGTTTTGGGATGAACAAACGTGTACATGCAGATGTAGGTCTGTGTCTGAGTGTACAACAGGTTTTAGTTTCGATAAAGAAGAATGTAAATGCAAACCAGCTACAGTTAAACGTAGATTTGCTGAACTGTCTGATGACGATATAAAACGAATACAACAAGAAAGAAAACGATTGAAATTATCACCAATTCCTGTTGTTCCTGAAGAAGAAAGTGCTGAGAAGAAAGAATTTGTAGATTCTGATGAAACTGATTGATCATGTTATCGTATTATTACTTTTTTGTTGTTTGAAGATAATTATGTATTTATTTAAAATATTAATAAAAAAAATTATTTATATGTGAATGGATGTACATACATGTGAACGTTTCTATACATATATCTAACACATGTATTTTTAAATACACATATTACAATAAAAATAAGCTGTACAATATGCAATAAAATTATAAAATTTGCTCAGTAAGGTCTATTATGACCTAGCTATACTTTTGTTATGAAGAATAAAAATATAGTTTTATTTCAAAATTTTCTGTTTTATATTGATTTATCCTATATTCATACTGTTTTATAAATAATATTATTGACCTGTTAAATTCCAATAAGAAAACTCATACAATAAATAAATAAATCTATATATATATATATATATATATATATATATATATATATATATATATATATATATATATATATATGTACTTTTGTTTTATTAAACATATATTTAATTAATAAACTTATAAAACAACATAATGAAATGAAAAAAAAATATACATAAATATAAGACTGACTAAATGAACATAAGTAAAAAAAATGCTATATAAAAAAATATAAATAAATAATGAACTATTGAATTTTTACCCTAAGCTAGTGCTATTTTTCTATATTCTTCTGTACTTGAACAATAATGCATTAAGGCAATGCGTAATTTTTCTTGATGTATTTTACTATTTTTTAAATATGATAACACATCTTTATTGAAATCCAACATATCGGAATGAATTTCTGATAAATCTTCAAGTATATTTTCATCTAAAAATAATATACAAAAAAAACAATACGTGACAACTATACATTCATTGTTATTATTATTGATATCTAACAAATGTGAACATTTTCCACAAAAATTTCATGGGGTTCAAAGTGAAAGTTTGAACTTACTTAAAAATGCATTAATTCTTTCTACGTTCTCTTTTCTTTCATCTTCAGTATTCATTTTCAGGAGAAAAACACAAAAATGTACTTATTTTTAATGCAGATTCATCTATATGTAGCCATAAATTTATAGATTAAATTTCATTAAATTACTGTAATGTTTTTAAACTGACACAAAAGAAACACGCCGTTGAAACATAACATTGAATATTTGCAAGGTGGCGTCATCACGTGACTAGAAGTTTTGTATCTAGTGACATCTATTAAAATATAATACTAACTATGTAGCCATTGAGAGTTAATTCAAGGATTTGACTTGTACAGAACATAACTTAATCTGTACAGTACGCAAGAGAGGACGTATTTGTTTTGATTAAATCTTATATAAAGTTCTTTGTATTTATAGTGTGAAGTTATTATTATCCTCTTCATATGTGCTTGCATTATTATTATTTCATTTCATAATATTCAGTATGTCGAATGAAAGTAATTCATTTTTGTTCTTCGCATTTTTAGTTATTTCAGTGTAATCGATGCTTTTAATTTATAGTAGTGTCGTCAGCAAAATGTACATTCCGTGATGAAGATGTTGACGATGATACTACTACCTATTTAGAATTCATACACAAAGTATATTATAGATAAGAACTATTAACATTTTTGCGAATTTGTAACAAAAATTTTAATTCTGAATAGTGATTTAGATACATATTCTTAGTAGTTTTTTCTATTTTTGCATTGCTGTAAAAGGGCAGTCATAGTAAAACTTGAAAATATATTTAATATATAATATATTGTAACTAAAAGTTTATTTTGTATATAATCTGTCGAATTAACAAGAAGAAGAATTAAGGATTTAGAACTGATGTAGAAGATACAAATTTATTCATTAAGTGTGTGCGCAATACTCTGGTAAAATTATAAATGAATTCCTGCCTTTCTACGTTTTTGAAGCATTGGTATCAAAGTTTATGAAACATCATATGTTATGATTTAATGATAAATATAACTGCTCAAAAGTAATGAATACGATGAGCAATGAAAAACAATATATCGACACTACATTCGGTACGAGCTCCAAGAAGCACACGAATCAATTAGCTTTGTTCTTGGTAAAGGTGTCGTGTTCCACAATGTCTGCAAATATTAGTTTCGACATTTTGAAGCTGGTGATATTGATGTCGGTGAACGACTACGCTCTGAATCATCGTGAAAACCGGTGATTTTTATTTATCATTGAATGAACATCTGTCGTAAATGCAAAATGAACTCGCGGAACAATCAGGAGCTAATCGAACATCAATTTCAAGGCGATTGCATAAGATGAGACAAATTTAGGAGCTCGGAAAGTAGATATCACATGAAGTATTCGAAAACAGCATCACCCGCCGACGTAAGACGAGCATCTCGCCATTTGCCAAGAATCGTATGAAGGATTTTTGTGGAAAATTATTATCTGATTATTTACGATAATCCTAAATGCACGCAATCATGGGTAGACTTCAGCCACCCACCAACACCAAAACCAAACATCCATGCCAAAAAGGTCCTTCTGTGCATCTAGTAGAACATGAAGAGTATGCTGTTTTAGGAGCTCCTCAATCCATGTGAAACGATTACTTCCGAGTAGTATGGTTGTCAATTAAATCATAGGGCCGATGAAATGATACAGAAAAGGCAATTTACGGAACAAAAAAAGTTGAAAGGTCATTTTGCTTTATGACAACACAAAACTGCATGTTACTCTTACTTTGAAAAAAACATCTTTAACTTGGGCTGGGAAGTTCTCATGCACACGGCGTATTTGCTCGACTTGGCGTCTTCGAATTATCATTTATTTCTGTCGATGTAAAACTCTCTTGTTGGATAGTATTGTTGGATATTTACGAGATATGAAAATAGATCAA
Organism: Acanthacorydalis orientalis; assembly: GCA_034766995.1. Taxonomy (NCBI): domain Eukaryota; kingdom Metazoa; phylum Arthropoda; class Insecta; order Megaloptera; family Corydalidae; genus Acanthacorydalis; species Acanthacorydalis orientalis. The sequence goes on along the minus strand of CM068313.1, from coordinate 14,827,174 downwards.
CGATTTCGTTGTTTCCACGACGATGTCCTCTGAAAATCCGAAACTTATTCAAAAGATGATCCAAGGTCATAAAAAATGAGGGTAACTATTTTTATGATTAAATTGTATTTGATATATTATGAAAATAAAGCGAAAACATATCAAAAAAAAAGAATAAAACTTTTGCTCAGATCCAATATTAAATTATTAACCATGGTAAAATTCTGTTTGTTTTTATTAAAAAAAAGTGAGCAATTTATCAGCAGAAACTTAACTATTATCTAACTTGAATAATACTTCAAATTTTGGTCATGTTTTCATTACTCTCGTATATATTAACTCAATGTACATATATCTAATAATAAGAGTTTGAGAGTTTTATTTACAGAGATATAAATGAAATTTATTCCTCGAGCTTTTTAACAATTATCAAATAATAAAAAAAAGATATTAAATGCGACAAATGACCTAACATCCTTTAAAATTATTTGTTCGAATTTATGTACAAAGGAAGTAAGTATTGAAAGTGTTGAAGATTTCAATGAATGAACGTTTGCATTTAGGATATAACTTAATCGTCAGATAAAAATGATTTTTAAACTAGTAAAGCTACTATGGATACCATATGTCATTTTTTCATACCGTATGTTTTGAGAATCAATTTTTCTTCGACCGCAAGTAAATATACAACCGTGTCGAAATAACTTACGGTCTGGTAATCAAGTGCTGTGATCAAGACAGCTGTGCTCATGCACGACTGGCAACTGCTTTATTTGTTAATGCAATTTGTACTTTAATTACGCTGTAAAATGCATCCATTTTTATGGCAGTGATTTCTTACGTCATTTAATGAGCGTGACATTTATAAATGAAGTCCCGCCTCCAGAGAACGATATCCGAGTGATTTGTAATCGTGCCTTTTTAAAATTGTTCACTTCGGATTTATGACAAGCGATACAGCGACATATATGTATCGCAAAAATCACATTTTTCGTGGATTTTGCGAATATGCGGATATGGCGGTAATTGCGGATATGGCGGATATCCCCCATATCCGCCTATCCGCCATATCCGCATATCCGCAAAATCGAAAAAAAATGCGATTTGCGTTTTTTTTTGTTATTTTTGGTATTTATTATTATCTAATGATATAGAACATGAGAATACGCATCGAACAGTATGAAATTTTTGTAATTTTTTTTACATTTTGGCTATTTTAAGCAAGAAAAACGTTTATTTTTGCGTATCCGCCATATCCGCATATCCGCAAAATCCAAAAAAATGCGATTTTTGGGGGTTTTTCGTTATTTTTTGTTATTTATTATTATCTTATGATATAGAACATTAAAATACGCATCGAACAGTATGACATTTTTGTAATTTTTTTTACATTTTGGCTATTTTAAGCAAGAAAAACGTTTATTTTTGCGTATCCGCCATATCCGCATATCCGCAAAATCCAAAAAAATGCGATTTTTGGGGGTTTTTCGTTATTTTTTGTTATTTATTATTATCTTATGATATAGAACATTAAAATACGCATCGAACAGTATGACATTTTTGTAATTTTTTTTACATTTTGGCTATTTTAAGCAAGAAAAACGTTTATTTTTGCGTATCCGCCATATCCGCATATCCGCAAAATCCAAAAAAATGCGATTTTTGGGGGTTTTTCGTTATTTTTTGTTATTTATTATTATCTTATGATACAGAACATTAAAATACGCATCGAACAGTATGAAATTTTTGTAATTTTTTTTATATTTTGGCTATTTTAAGCAAGGAAAACGTTTTTTTTTTGCGGATATTTTGCGGATATTTCGCGGTTTTTGTAACTTTTTCGGTATCCATTATGAACCGATGTTATTTTTGTCTCATTTATGATATAGAACATTAAAATAGGCATCGGATAGTATGAAATAGTTGCCACTTTTTTAACATTTTGGATATTTTAGGCATGAAAAACCTTTAATTTCGCGAATTTTTCGCGGTTTTTGTGACTTTTTTGGTATCTATTATGAACCGATGTTAATTTTGACTCATGTATGATATAGTATATTAAAATACGCATCGGATAGTATGAAATAGTTGCCATTTTTATAGCATTTTGGATCTTTTAGCCATGAAAAACCTTTATTTTTGTTAATTTTTCGCGGTTTTTGTGACTTTTTCGGTATCTATTATAAACCGATGTCAATTTTGACTCAAGTATGAAATAGAACATTAAATAACGCATAGAACAGTATGAAATAGTTGCTAGTTTTATAACATTTTGGGTATTTTATGAAGGAAAAACTGTAATTTTTGCTGATTTTTTGCGGTTTTTATGATATTTCCGACATTTATTACGGACAGATATTAATTTAGTCTAGAAATATACATAAAGCATTAAAAGACGAATCGACCAGTATTAATTAGTTGCCAAATTATCCTACATATCCACAAAATAAGCAATATCCGTAATATCCACCATATACGAAATATCCGCATTATCCGCAATATCAAAAAAATGTGATTTTTTGCAGTTTATTTGATATTTCCTACATATTTTATGGACTGATATTAATTTTAAATAAGATATGATATAGAACAATTATATACGCATCGACCGGTATGAAATAGTTGCCCTTTTTAAAACATTTTGGATATTTTATATATTGCGGATATGGCGGATATTGAGGATATGGCGGATATGATTTATTTTGTTGATATGTAGGATATTTTGGTAACTAGTTAATACTGGTCGATTCGTCTTTTAATGCTTTATGTATATTTCTAGACAAAATTAACATCGGTCCATAATAAATGTCGGAAATATCAAAAAAACCGCAAAATATCTGCAAAAATTTCCGTTATTCCTTCATAAAATATGCAAAATGTTATAAAACTAGCAACTATTTCATACCGTTCGATGCGTATTCTCATGTTCTATATCGTAAAAGAAACAAAATTAACATAGGTTCATAATTGATACCGAAAAAGTGACAAAAACCGCGAAATATCCGCAAAACATCCGCAAATAAATAAATGTTTTTCTTGCTTAAAATATACAAAATGTAAAAAAAATGACAAAAATTTCATACTGTTCGATGCGTATTCTCATGTTCTATATCATTAGATAATAATAAATACCAAAAATAACTCAAAAACCCCCCAAAATCGCATTTTTTTGGATTTTGCGGATATGCGGATATGGCGGATACGCAAAAATAAACGTTTTTCTTGCTTAAAATAGCCAAAATGTAAAAAAAATGACAAAAATTTCATACTGTTCGATGCGTATTCTCAAGTTCTATATCATTAGATAATAATAAATACCAAAAATAACTCAAAAACCCCCCAAAATCGCATTTTTTTGGATTTTGCGGATATGCGGATATGGCGGATACGCAAAAATAAATGTTTTTCTTGCTTAAAATAGCCAAAATGTAAAAAAAATGACAAAAATTTCATACTGTTCGATGCGTATTCTCATGTTCTATATCATTAGATAATAATAAATTCCAAAAATAACTCAAAAACCCCCCAAAATCGCATTTTTTTGGATTTTGCGGATATGCGGATATGGCGGATACGCAAAAATAAACGTTTTTCTTGCTTAAAATAGCCAAAATGTAAAAAAAATGACAAAAATTTCATACTGTTCGATGCGTATTCTCATGTTCTATATCATTAGATAATAATAAATACCAAAAATTACTCAAAAACCCCCCAAAATCGCATTTTTTTGGATTTTGCGGATATGCGGATATGGCGGATACGCGGATATTGCGGATATCATATCCGCGGCGGATATCATATCCGCGGCGGATATCATATCCGCGGCGGATATCATATCCGCGGCGGATATCATATCCGCCATTTTCACGTATCCGCCATATCCGTTTATCCGCCATTTTCGCGTATCCGCCATATCCGTTTATCCGCAAAATCCAAAAAAATGCGATTTTTGGGGGTTTTTCGTTATTTTTTGTTATTTATTATTATCTTATGATATAGAACATTAAAATACGCATCGAACAGTATGAAATTTTTGTAATTTTTTTTACATTTTGGCTATTTTAAGCAAGAAAAACGTTTATTTTTGCGTATCCGCCATATCCGCATATCCGCAAAATCCAAAAAAATGCGATTTTTGGGGGTTTTTCGTTATTTTTTGTTATTTATTATTATCTTATGATACAGAACATTAAAATACGCATCGAACAGTATGAAATTTTTGTAATTTTTTTTATATTTTGGCTATTTTAAGCAAGGAAAACGTTTTTTTTTTGCGGATATTTTGCGGATATTTCGCGGTTTTTGTAACTTTTTCGGTATCCATTATGAACCGATGTTATTTTTGTCTCATTTATGATATAGAACATTAAAATAGGCATCGGATAGTATGAAATAGTTGCCACTTTTTTAACATTTTGGATATTTTAGGCATGAAAAACCTTTAATTTCGCGAATTTTTCGCGGTTTTTGTGACTTTTTTGGTATCTATTATGAACCGATGTTAATTTTGACTCATGTATGATATAGTATATTAAAATACGCATCGGATAGTATGAAATAGTTGCCATTTTTATAGCATTTTGGATCTTTTAGCCATGAAAAACCTTTATTTTTGTTAATTTTTCGCGGTTTTTGTGACTTTTTCGGTATCTATTATAAACCGATGTCAATTTTGACTCAAGTATGAAATAGAACATTAAATAACGCATAGAACAGTATGAAATAGTTGCTAGTTTTATAACATTTTGGGTATTTTATGAAGGAAAAACTGTAATTTTTGCTGATTTTTTGCGGTTTTTATGATATTTCCGACATTTATTACGGACAGATATTAATTTAGTCTAGAAATATACATAAAGCATTAAAAGACGAATCGACCAGTATTAATTAGTTGCCGAATTATCCTACATATCCACAAAATAAGCAATATCCGTAATATCCACCATATACGAAATATCCGCATTATCCGCAATATCAAAAAAATGTGATTTTTTGCAGTTTATTTGATATTTCCTACATATTTTATGGACTGATATTAATTTTAAATAAGATATGATATAGAACAATTATATACGCATCGACCGGTATGAAATAGTTGCCATTTTTAAAACATTTTGGATATTTTATATATTGCGGATATGGCGGATATTGAGGATATGGCGGATATGGTTTATTTTGTTGATATGTAGGATATTTTGGTAACTAGTTAATACTGGTCGATTCGTCTTTTAATGCTTTATGTATATTTCTAGACAAAATTAACATCGGTCCATAATAAATGTCGGAAATATCAAAAAAACCGCAAAATATCTGCAAAAATTTCCGTTATTCCTTCATAAAATATGCAAAATGTTATAAAACTAGCAACTATTTCATACCGTTCGATGCGTATTCTCATGTTCTATATCGTAAAAGAAACAAAATTAACATAGGTTCATAATTGATACCGAAAAAGTGACAAAAACCGCGAAATATCCGCAAAACATCTGCAAAAATAAATGTTTTTCTTGCTTAAAATATACAAAATGTAAAAAAAATGACAAAAATTTCATACTGTTCGATGCGTATTCTCATGTTCTATATCATTAGATAATAATAAATACCAAAAATAACTCAAAAACCCCCCAAAATTGCATTTTTTTGGATTTTGCGGATATGCGGATATGGCGGATTCGCAAAAATAAACGTTTTTCTTGCTTAAAATAGCCAAAATGTAAAAAAAATGACAAAAATTTCATACTGTTCGATGCGTATTCTCATGTTCTATATCATTAGATAATAATAAATACCAAAAATAACTCAAAAACCCCCAAAATCGCATTTTTTTGGATTTTGCGGATATGCGGATATGGCGGATACGCAAAAATAAACGTTTTTCTTGCTTAAAATAGCCAAAATGTAAAAAAAATGACAAAAATTTCATACTGTTCGATGCGTATTCTCATGTTCTATATCATTAGATAATAATAAATACCAAAAATAACTCAAAAACCCCCCAAAATCGCATTTTTTTGGATTTTGCGGATATGCGGATATGGCGGATACGCAAAAATAAACGTTTTTCTTGCTTAAAATAGCCAAAATGTAAAAAAAATGACAAAAATTTCATACTGTTCGATGCGTATTCTCATGTTCTATATCATTAGATAATAATAAATACCAAAAATAACTCAAAAACCCCCCAAAATCGCATTTTTTTGGATTTTGCGGATATGCGGATATGGCGGATACGCAAAAATAAACGTTTTTCTTGCTTAAAATAGCCAAAATGTAAAAAAAATGACAAAAATTTCATACTGTTCGATGCGTATTCTCATGTTCTATATCATTAGATAATAATAAATACCAAAAATAACTCAAAAACCCCCCAAAATCGCATTTTTTTGGATTTTGCGGATATGCGGATATGGCGGATACGCAAAAATAAACGTTTTTCTTGCTTAAAATAGCCAAAATGTAAAAAAAATTACAAAAATTTCATACTGTTCGATGCATATTTTAATGTTCTATATCATAAGATAATAATAAATAACAAAAAATAACGAAACCCCCCCAAAAATCGCATTTTTTTGGATTTTGCGGATATGCGGATATGGCGGATACGCAACAATAAACGTTTTTCTTGCTTAAAATAGCCAAAATGTAAAAAAAATTACAAAAATTTCATACTGTTCGATGCGTATTTTAATGTTCTATATCATAAAATAATAATAAATAACAAAAAATAACGAAAAACCCCCAAAAATCGCATTTTTTTGGATTTTGCGGATAAACGGATATGGCGGATACGCGAAAATGGCGGATATGATATCCGCCGCGGATATGATATCCGCCGCGGATATGATATCCGCCGCGGATATGATATCCGCCGCGGATATGATATCCGCAATATCTGCGTATCCGCCATATCCGCATATCCGCAAAATCCAAAAAAATGCGATTTTGGGGGGTTTTTGAGTTATTTTTGGTATTTATTATTATCTAATGATATAGAACATGAGAATACGCATCGAACAGTATGAAATTTTTGTCATTTTTTTTACATTTTGGCTATTTTAAGCAAGAAAAACGTTTATTTTTGCGTATCCGCCATATCCGCATATCCGCAAAATCCAAAAAAATGCGATTTTGGGGGGTTTTTGAGTTATTTTTGGTATTTATTATTATCTAATGATATAGAACATGAGAATACGCATCGAACAGTATGAAATTTTTGTCATTTTTTTTACATTTTGGCTATTTTAAGCAAGAAAAACGTTTATTTTTGCGTATCCGCCATATCCGCATATCCGCAAAATCCAAAAAAATGCGATTTTGGGGGGTTTTTGAGTTATTTTTGGTATTTATTATTATCTAATGATATAGAACATGAGAATACGCATCGAACAGTATGAAATTTTTGTCATTTTTTTTACATTTTGGCTATTTTAAGCAAGAAAAACGTTTATTTTTGCGTATCCGCCATATCCGCATATCCGCAAAATCCAAAAAAATGCGATTTTGGGGGGTTTTTGAGTTATTTTTGGTATTTATTATTATCTAATGATATAGAACATGAGAATACGCATCGAACAGTATGAAATTTTTGTCATTTTTTTTACATTTTGTATATTTTAAGCAAGAAAAACATTTATTTTTGCGGATGTTTTGCGGATATTTCGCGGTTTTTGTCACTTTTTCGGTATCAATTATGAACCTATGTTAATTTTGTTTCTTTTACGATATAGAACATGAGAATACGCATCGAACGGTATGAAATAGTTGCTAGTTTTATAACATTTTGCATATTTTATGAAGGAATAACGGAAATTTTTGCAGATATTTTGCGGTTTTTTTTGATATTTCCGACATTTATTATGGACCGATGTTAATTTTGTCTAGAAATATACATAAAGCATTAAAAGACGAATCGACCAGTATTAACTAGTTACCAAAATATCCTACATATCAACAAAATAAACCATATCCGCCATATCCTCAATATCCGCCATATCCGCAATATATAAAATATCCAAAATGTTTTAAAAATGGCAACTATTTCATACCGGTCGATGCGTATATAATTGTTCTATATCATATCTTATTTGAAATTAATATCAGTCCATAAAATATGTAGGAAATATCAAATAAACTGCAAAAAATCACATTTTTTTGATATTGCGGATAATGCGGATATTTCGTATATGGTGGATATTACGGATATTGCTTATTTTGTGGATATGTAGGATAATTTGGCAACTAATTAATACTGGTCGATTCGTCTTTTAATGCTTTATGTATATTTCTAGACTAAATTAATATCTGTCCGTAATAAATGTCGGAAATATCATAAAAACCGCAAAAAATCAGCAAAAATTACAGTTTTTCCTTCATAAAATACCCAAAATGTTATAAAACTAGCAACTATTTCATACTGTTCTATGCGTTATTTAATGTTCTATTTCATACTTGAGTCAAAATTGACATCGGTTTATAATAGATACCGAAAAAGTCACAAAAACCGCGAAAAATTAACAAAAATAAAGGTTTTTCATGGCTAAAAGATCCAAAATGCTATAAAAATGGCAACTATTTCATACTATCCGATGCGTATTTTAATATACTATATCATACATGAGTCAAAATTAACATCGGTTCATAATAGATACCAAAAAAGTCACAAAAACCGCGAAAAATTCGCGAAATTAAAGGTTTTTCATGCCTAAAATATCCAAAATGTTAAAAAAGTGGCAACTATTTCATACTATCCGATGCCTATTTTAATGTTCTATATCATAAATGAGACAAAAATAACATCGGTTCATAATGGATACCGAAAAAGTTACAAAAACCGCGAAATATCCGCAAAATATCCGCAAAAAAAAAACGTTTTCCTTGCTTAAAATAGCCAAAATATAAAAAAAATTACAAAAATTTCATACTGTTCGATGCGTATTTTAATGTTCTGTATCATAAGATAATAATAAATAACAAAAAATAACGAAAAACCCCCAAAAATCGCATTTTTTTGGATTTTGCGGATATGCGGATATGGCGGATACGCAAAAATAAACGTTTTTCTTGCTTAAAATAGCCAAAATGTAAAAAAAATTACAAAAATGTCATACTGTTCGATGCGTATTTTAATGTTCTATATCATAAGATAATAATAAATAACAAAAAATAACGAAAAACCCCCAAAAATCGCATTTTTTTGGATTTTGCGGATATGCGGATATGGCGGATACGCAAAAATAAACGTTTTTCTTGCTTAAAATAGCCAAAATGTAAAAAAAATTACAAAAATTTCATACTGTTCGATGCGTATTTTAATGTTCTATATCATAAGATAATAATAAATAACAAAAAATAACGAAAAAACCCCTAAAAATCGCATTTTTTTGGATTTTGCGGATATGCGGATATGGCGGATACGCAACAATAAACGTTTTTCTTGCTTAAAATAGCCAAAATGTAAAAAAAATTACAAAAATTTCATACTGTTCGATGCGTATTTTAATGTTCTATATCATAAAATAATAATAAATAACAAAAAATAACGAAAAACCCCCAAAAATCGCATTTTTTTGGATTTTGCGGATAAACGGATATGGCGGATACGCGAAAATGGCGGATATGATATCCGCCGCGGATATGATATCCGCCGCGGATATGATATCCGCCGCGGATATGATATCCGCAATATCCGCGTATCCGCCATATCCGCATATCCGCAAAATCCAAAAAAATGCGATTTTGGGGGGGTTTTGAGTTATTTTTGGTATTTATTATTATCTAATGATATAGAACATGAGAATACGCATCGAACAGTATGAAATTTTTGTCATTTTTTTTACATTTTGGCTATTTTAAGCAAGAAAAACGTTTATTTTTGCGTATCCGCCATATCCGCATATCCGCAAAATCCAAAAAAATGCGATTTTGGGGGGTTTTTGAGTTATTTTTGGTATTTATTATTATCTAATGATATAGAACATGAGAATACGCATCGAACAGTATGAAATTTTTGTCATTTTTTTTACATTTTGGCTATTTTAAGCAAGAAAAACGTTTATTTTTGCGTATCCGCCATATCCGCATATCCGCAAAATCCAAAAAAATGCGATTTTGGGGGGTTTTTGAGTTATTTTTGGTATTTATTATTATCTAATGATATAGAACATGAGAATACGCATCGAACAGTATGAAATTTTTGTCATTTTTTTTACATTTTGGCTATTTTAAGCAAGAAAAACGTTTATTTTTGCGTATCCGCCATATCCGCATATCCGCAAAATCCAAAAAAATGCGATTTTGGGGGGTTTTTGAGTTATTTTTGGTATTTATTATTATCTAATGATATAGAACATGAGAATACGCATCGAACAGTATGAAATTTTTGTCATTTTTTTTACATTTTGGCTATTTTAAGCAAGAAAAACGTTTATTTTTGCGTATCCGCCATATCCGCATATCCGCAAAATCCAAAAAAATGCGATTTTGGGGGGTTTTTGAGTTATTTTTGGTATTTATTATTATCTAATGATATAGAACATGAGAATACGCATCGAACAGTATGAAATTTTTGTCATTTTTTTTACATTTTGGCTATTTTAAGCAAGAAAAACGTTTATTTTTGCGTATCCGCCATATCCGCATATCCGCAAAATCCAAAAAAATGCGATTTTGGGGGGTTTTTGAGTTATTTTTGGTATTTATTATTATCTAATGATATAGAACATGAGAATACGCATCGAACAGTATGAAATTTTTGTCATTTTTTTTACATTTTGTATATTTTAAGCAAGAAAAACATTTATTTTTGCGGATGTTTTGCGGATATTTCGCGGTTTTTGTCACTTTTTCGGTATCAATTATGAACCTATGTTAATTTTGTTTCTTTTACGATATAGAACATGAGAATACGCATCGAACGGTATGAAATAGTTGCTAGTTTTATAACATTTTGCATATTTTATGAAGGAATAACGGAAATTTTTGCAGATATTTTGCGGTTTTTTTTGATATTTCCGACATTTATTATGGACCGATGTTAATTTTGTCTAGAAATATACATAAAGCATTAAAAGACGAATCGACCAGTATTAACTAGTTACCAAAATATCCTACATATCAACAAAATAAACCATATCCGCCATATCCTCAATATCCGCCATATCCGCAATATATAAAATATCCAAAATGTTTTAAAAATGGCAACTATTTCATACCGGTCGATGCGTATATAATTGTTCTATATCATATCTTATTTAAAATTAATATCAGTCCATAAAATATGTAGGAAATATCAAATAAACTGCAAAAAATCACATTTTTTTGATATTGCGGATAATGCGGATATTTCGTATATGGTGGATATTACGGATATTGCTTATTTTGTGGATATGTAGGATAATTTGGCAACTAATTAATACTGGTCGATTCGTCTTTTAATGCTTTATGTATATTTCTAGACTAAATTAATATCTGTCCGTAATAAATGTCGGAAATATCATAAAAACCGCAAAAAATCAGCAAAAATTACAGTTTTTCCTTCATAAAATACCCAAAATGTTATAAAACTAGCAACTATTTCATACTGTTCTATGCGTTATTTAATGTTATATTTCATACTTGAGTCAAAATTGACATCGGTTTATAATAGATACCGAAAAAGTCACAAAAACCGCGAAAAATTAACAAAAATAAAGGTTTTTCATGGCTAAAAGATCCAAAATGCTATAAAAATGGCAACTATTTCATACTATCCGATGCGTATTTTAATATACTATATCATACATGAGTCAAAATTAACATCGGTTCATAATAGATACCAAAAAAGTCACAAAAACCGCGAAAAATTCGCGAAATTAAAGGTTTTTCATGCCTAAAATATCCAAAATGTTAAAAAAGTGGCAACTATTTCATACTATCCGATGCCTATTTTAATGTTCTATATCATAAATGAGACAAAAATAACATCGGTTCATAATGGATACCGAAAAAGTTACAAAAACCGCGAAATATCCGCAAAATATCCGCAAAAAAAAAACGTTTTCCTTGCTTAAAATAGCCAAAATATAAAAAAAATTACAAAAATTTCATACTGTTCGATGCGTATTTTAATGTTCTGTATCATAAGATAATAATAAATAACAAAAAATAACGAAAAACCCCCAAAAATCGCATTTTTTTGGATTTTGCGGATATGCGGATATGGCGGATACGCAAAAATAAACGTTTTTCTTGCTTAAAATAGCCAAAATGTAAAAAAAATTACAAAAATGTCATACTGTTCGATGCGTATTTTAATGTTCTATATCATAAGATAATAATAAATAACAAAAAATAACGAAAAACCCCCAAAAATCGCATTTTTTTGGATTTTGCGGATATGCGGATATGGCGGATACGCAAAAATAAACGTTTTTCTTGCTTAAAATAGCCAAAATGTAAAAAAAATTACAAAAATTTCATACTGTTCGATGCGTATTTTAATGTTCTATATCATAAGATAATAATAAATAACAAAAAATAACGAAAAACCCCCAAAAATCGCATTTTTTTGGATTTTGCGGATATGCGGATATGGCGGATACGCAACAATAAACGTTTTTCTTGCTTAAAATAGCCAAAATGTAAAAAAAATTACAAAAATTTCATACTGTTCGATGCGTATTTTAATGTTCTATATCATAAAATAATAATAAATAACAAAAAATAACGAAAAACCCCCAAAAATCGCATTTTTTTGGATTTTGCGGATAAACGGATATGGCGGATACGCGAAAATGGCGGATATGATATCCGCCGCGGATATGATATCCGCCGCGGATATGATATCCGCCGCGGATATGATATCCGCAATATCCGCGTATCCGCCATATCCGCATATCCGCAAAATCCAAAAAAATGCGATTTTGGGGGGTTTTTGAGTTATTTTTGGTATTTATTATTATCTAATGATATAGAACATGAGAATACGCATCGAACAGTATGAAATTTTTGTCATTTTTTTTACATTTTGGCTATTTTAAGCAAGAAAAACGTTTATTTTTGCGTATCCGCCATATCCGCATATCCGCAAAATCCAAAAAAATGCGATTTTGGGGGGTTTTTGAGTTATTTTTGGTATTTATTATTATCTAATGATATAGAACATGAGAATACGCATCGAACAGTATGAAATTTTTGTCATTTTTTTTACATTTTGGCTATTTTAAGCAAGAAAAACGTTTATTTTTGCGTATCCGCCATATCCGCATATCCGCAAAATCCAAAAAAATGCGATTTTGGGGGGTTTTTGAGTTATTTTTGGTATTTATTATTATCTAATGATATAGAACATGAGAATACGCATCGAACAGTATGAAATTTTTGTCATTTTTTTTACATTTTGGCTATTTTAAGCAAGAAAAACGTTTATTTTTGCGTATCCGCCATATCCGCATATCCGCAAAATCCAAAAAAATGCGATTTTGGGGGGTTTTTGAGTTATTTTTGGTATTTATTATTATCTAATGATATAGAACATGAGAATACGCATCAAACAGTATGAAATTTTTGTCATTTTTTTTACATTTTGGCTATTTTAAGCAAGAAAAACGTTTATTTTTGCGTATCCGCCATATCCGCATATCCGCAAAATCCAAAAAAATGCGATTTTGGGGGGTTTTTGAGTTATTTTTGGTATTTATTATTATCTAATGATATAGAACATGAGAATACGCATCGAACAGTATGAAATTTTTGTCATTTTTTTTACATTTTGGCTATTTTAAGCAAGAAAAACGTTTATTTTTGCGAATCCGCCATATCCGCATATCCGCAAAATCCAAAAAAATGCGATTTTGGGGGGTTTTTGAGTTATTTTTGGTATTTATTATTATCTAATGATATAGAACATGAGAATACGCATCGAACAGTATGAAATTTTTGTCATTTTTTTTACATTTTGTATATTTTAAGCAAGAAAAACATTTATTTTTGCGGATCTTTTGCGGATATTTCGCGGTTTTTGTCACTTTTTCGGTATCAATTATGAACCTATGTTAATTTTGTTTCTTTTACGATATAGAACATGAGAATACGCATCGAACGGTATGAAATAGTTGCTAGTTTTATAACATTTTGCATATTTTATGAAGGAATAAAGGAAATTTTTGCAGATATTTTGCGGTTTTTTTTGATATTTCCGACATTTATTATGGACCGATGTTAATTTTGTCTAGAAATATACATAAAGCATTAAAAGACGAATCGAACAGTATTAACTAGTTACCAAAATATCCTACATATCAACAAAATAAACCATATCCGCCATATCCTCAATATCCGCCATATCCGCAATATATAAAATATCCAAAATGTTTTAAAAATGGCAACTATTTCATACCGGTCGATGCGTATATAATTGTTCTATATCATATCTTATTTAAAATTAATATCAGTCCATAAAATATGTAGGAAATATCAAATAAACTGCAAAAAATCACATTTTTTTGATATTGCGGATAATGCGGATATTTCGTATATGGTGGATATTACGGATATTGCTTATTTTGTGGATATGTAGGATAATTCGGCAACTAATTAATACTGGTCGATTCGTCTTTTAATGCTTTATGTATATTTCTAGACTAAATTAATATCTGTCCGTAATAAATGTCGGAAATATCATAAAAACCGCAAAAAATCAGCAAAAATTACAGTTTTTCCTTCATAAAATACCCAAAATGTTATAAAACTAGCAACTATTTCATACTGTTCTATGCGTTATTTAATGTTCTATTTCATACTTGAGTCAAAATTGACATCGGTTTATAATAGATACCGAAAAAGTCACAAAAACCGCGAAAAATTAACAAAAATAAAGGTTTTTCATGGCTAAAAGATCCAAAATGCTATAAAAATGGCAACTATTTCATACTATCCGATGCGTATTTTAATATACTATATCATACATGAGTCAAAATTAACATCGGTTCATAATAGATACCAAAAAAGTCACAAAAACCGCGAAAAATTCGCGAAATTAAAGGTTTTTCATGCCTAAAATATCCAAAATGTTAAAAAAGTGGCAACTATTTCATACTATCCGATGCCTATTTTAATGTTCTATATCATAAATGAGACAAAAATAACATCGGTTCATAATGGATACCGAAAAAGTTACAAAAACCGCGAAATATCCGCAAAATATCCGCAAAAAAAAACGTTTTCCTTGCTTAAAATAGCCAAAATATAAAAAAAATTACAAAAATTTCATACTGTTCGATGCGTATTTTAATGTTCTGTATCATACGATAATAATAAATAACAAAAAATAACGAAAAACCCCCAAAAATCGCATTTTTTTTGGATTTTGCGGATATGCGGATATGGCGGATACGCAAAAATAAACGTTTTTCTTGCTTAAAATAGCCAAAATGTAAAAAAAATTACAAAAATGTCATACTGTTCGATGCGTATTTTAATGTTCTATATCATAAGATAATAATAAATAACAAAAAATAACGAAAAACCCCCAAAAATCGCATTTTTTTGGATTTTGCGGATATGCGGATATGGCGGATACGCAAAAATAAACGTTTTTCTTGCTTAAAATAGCCAAAATGTAAAAAAAATTACAAAAATTTCATACTGTTCGATGCGTATTTTAATGTTCTATATCATAAGATAATAATAAATAACAAAAAATAACGAAAAACCCCCAAAAATCGCATTTTTTTGGATTTTGCGGATATGCGGATATGGCGGATACGCAAAAATAAACGTTTTTCTTGCTTAAAATAGCCAAAATGTAAAAAAAATTACAAAAATTTCATACTGTTCGATGCATATTTTAATGTTCTATATCATAAGATAATAATAAATAACAAAAAATAACGAAAAACCCCCAAAAATCGCATTTTTTTGGATTTTGCGGATAAACGGATATGGCGGATACGCGAAAATGGCGGATATGATATCCGCCGCGGATATGATATCCGCCGCGGATATGATATCCGCCGCGGATATGATATCCGCCGCGGATATGATATCCGCCGCGGATATGATATCCGCAATATCCGCGTATCCGCCATATCCGCATATCCGCAAAATCCAAAAAAATGCGATTTTGGGGGGTTTTTGAGTTATTTTTGGTATTTATTATTATCTAATGATATAGAACATGAGAATACGCATCGAACAGTATGAAATTTTTGTCATTTTTTTTACATTTTGGCTATTTTAAGCAAGAAAAACGTTTATTTTTGCGTATCCGCCATATCCGCATATCCGCAAAATCCAAAAAAATGCGATTTTGGGGGGTTTTTGAGTTATTTTTGGTATTTATTATTATCTAATGATATAGAACATGAGAATACGCATCGAACAGTATGAAATTTTTGTCATTTTTTTTACATTTTGGCTATTTTAAGCAAGAAAAACGTTTATTTTTGCGTATCCGCCATATCCGCATATCCGCAAAATCCAAAAAAATGCGATTTTGGGGGGTTTTTGAGTTATTTTTGGTATTTATTATTATCTAATGATATAGAACATGAGAATACGCATCGAACAGTATGAAATTTTTGTCATTTTTTTTACATTTTGTATATTTTAAGCAAGAAAAACATTTATTTTTGCGGATGTTTTGCGGATATTTCGCGGTTTTTGTCACTTTTTCGGTATCAATTATGAACCTATGTTAATTTTGTTTCTTTTACGATATAGAACATGAGAATACGCATCGAACGGTATGAAATAGTTGCTAGTTTTATAACATTTTGCATATTTTATGAAGGAATAACGGAAATTTTTGCAGATATTTTGCGGTTTTTTTTGATATTTCCGACATTTATTATGGACCGATGTTAATTTTGTCTAGAAATATACATAAAGCATTAAAAGACGAATCGACCAGTATTAACTAGTTACCAAAATATCCTACATATCAACAAAATAAATCATATCCGCCATATCCTCAATATCCGCCATATCCGCAATATATAAAATATCCAAAATGTTTTAAAAATGGCAACTATTTCATACCGGTCGATGCGTATATAATTGTTCTATATCATATCTTATTTAAAATTAATATCAGTCCATAAAATATGTAGGAAATATCAAATAAACTGCAAAAAATCACATTTTTTTGATATTGCGGATAATGCGGATATTTCGTATATGGTGGATATTACGGATATTGCTTATTTTGTGGATATGTAGGATAATTTGGCAACTAATTAATACTGGTCGATTCGTCTTTTAATGCTTTATGTATATTTCTAGACTAAATTAATATCTGTCCGTAATAAATGTCGGAAATATCATAAAAACCGCAAAAAATCAGCAAAAATTACAGTTTTTCCTTCATAAAATACCCAAAATGTTATAAAACTAGCAACTATTTCATACTGTTCTATGCGTTATTTAATGTTCTATTTCATACTTGAGTCAAAATTGACATCGGTTTATAATAGATACCGAAAAAGTCACAAAAACCGCGAAAAATTAACAAAAATAAAGGTTTTTCATGGCTAAAAGATCCAAAATGCTATAAAAATGGCAACTATTTCATACTATCCGATGCGTATTTTAATATACTATATCATACATGAGTCAAAATTAACATCGGTTCATAATAGATACCAAAAAAGTCACAAAAACCGCGAAAAATTCGCGAAATTAAAGGTTTTTCATGCCTAAAATATCCAAAATGTTAAAAAAGTGGCAACTATTTCATACTATCCGATGCCTATTTTAATGTTCTATATCATAAATGAGACAAAAATAACATCGGTTCATAATGGATACCGAAAAAGTTACAAAAACCGCGAAATATCCGCAAAATATCCGCAAAAAAAAAACGTTTTCCTTGCTTAAAATAGCCAAAATATAAAAAAAATTACAAAAATTTCATACTGTTCGATGCGTATTTTAATGTTCTGTATCATAAGATAATAATAAATAACAAAAAATAACGAAAAACCCCCAAAAATCGCATTTTTTTGGATTTTGCGGATATGCGGATATGGCGGATACGCAAAAATAAACGTTTTTCTTGCTTAAAATAGCCAAAATGTAAAAAAAATTACAAAAATGTCATACTGTTCGATGCGTATTTTAATGTTCTATATCATAAGATAATAATAAATAACAAAAAATAACGAAAAACCCCCAAAAATCGCATTTTTTTGGATTTTGCGGATATGCGGATATGGCGGATACGCAAAAATAAACGTTTTTCTTGCTTAAAATAGCCAAAATGTAAAAAAAATTACAAAAATTTCATACTGTTCGATGCGTATTTTAATGTTCTATATCATAAGATAATAATAAATAACAAAAAATAACGAAAAACCCCCAAAAATCGCATTTTTTTGGATTTTGCGGATATGCGGATATGGCGGATACGCAACAATAAACGTTTTTCTTGCTTAAAATAGCCAAAATGTAAAAAAAATTACAAAAATTTCATACTGTTCGATGCGTATTTTAATGTTCTATATCATAAAATAATAATAAATAACAAAAAATAACGAAAAACCCCCAAAAATCGCATTTTTTTGGATTTTGCGGATAAACGGATATGGCGGATACGCGAAAATGGCGGATATGATATCCGCCGCGGATATGATATCCGCAATATCCGCGTATCCGCCATATCCGCATATCCGCAAAATCCAAAAAAATGCGATTTTGGGGGGTTTTTGAGTTATTTTTGGTATTTATTATTATCTAATGATATAGAACATGAGAATACGCATCGAACAGTATGAAATTTTTGTCATTTTTTTTACATTTTGGCTATTTTAAGCAAGAAAAACGTTTATTTTTGCGTATCCGCCATATCCGCATATCCGCAAAATCCAAAAAAATGCGATTTTGGGGGGTTTTTGAGTTATTTTTGGTATTTATTATTATCTAATGATATAGAACATGAGAATACGCATCGAACAGTATGAAATTTTTGTCATTTTTTTTACATTTTGGCTATTTTAAGCAAGAAAAACGTTTATTTTTGCGTATCCGCCATATCCGCATATCCGCAAAATCCAAAAAAATGCGATTTTGGGGGGTTTTTGAGTTATTTTTGGTATTTATTATTATCTAATGATATAGAACATGAGAATACGCATCGAACAGTATGAAATTTTTGTCATTTTTTTTACATTTTGGCT
Source organism: Acanthacorydalis orientalis (assembly GCA_034766995.1). Taxonomy (NCBI): domain Eukaryota; kingdom Metazoa; phylum Arthropoda; class Insecta; order Megaloptera; family Corydalidae; genus Acanthacorydalis; species Acanthacorydalis orientalis. The sequence goes on along the minus strand of CM068313.1, from coordinate 14,808,044 downwards.
ATTTTAAGCAAGAAAAACGTTTATTTTTGCGTATCCGCCATATCCGCATATCCGCAAAATCCAAAAAAATGCGATTTTGGGGGGTTTTTGAGTTATTTTTGGTATTTATTATTATCTAATGATATAGAACATGAGAATACGCATCGAACAGTATGAAATTTTTGTCATTTTTTTTACATTTTGGCTATTTTAAGCAAGAAAAACGTTTATTTTTGCGTATCCGCCATATCCGCATATCCGCAAAATCCAAAAAAATGCGATTTTGGGGGGTTTTTGAGTTATTTTTGGTATTTATTATTATCTAATGATATAGAACATGAGAATACGCATCGAACAGTATGAAATTTTTGTCATTTTTTTTACATTTTGTATATTTTAAGCAAGAAAAACATTTATTTTTGCGGATGTTTTGCGGATATTTCGCGGTTTTTGTCACTTTTTCGGTATCAATTATGAACCTATGTTAATTTTGTTTCTTTTACGATATAGAACATGAGAATACGCATCGAACGGTATGAAATAGTTGCTAGTTTTATAACATTTTGCATATTTTATGAAGGAATAACGGAAATTTTTGCAGATATTTTGCGGTTTTTTTTGATATTTCCGACATTTATTATGGACCGATGTTAATTTTGTCTAGAAATATACATAAAGCATTAAAAGACGAATCGACCAGTATTAACTAGTTACCAAAATATCCTACATATCAACAAAATAAATCATATCCGCCATATCCTCAATATCCGCCATATCCGCAATATATAAAATATCCAAAATGTTTTAAAAATGGCAACTATTTCATACCGGTCGATGCGTATATAATTGTTCTATATCATATCTTATTTAAAATTAATATCAGTCCATAAAATATGTAGGAAATATCAAATAAACTGCAAAAAATCACATTTTTTTGATATTGCGGATAATGCGGATATTTCGTATATGGTGGATATTACGGATATTGCTTATTTTGTGGATATGTAGGATAATTTGGCAACTAATTAATACTGGTCGATTCGTCTTTTAATGCTTTATGTATATTTCTAGACTAAATTAATATCTGTCCGTAATAAATGTCGGAAATATCATAAAAACCGCAAAAAATCAGCAAAAATTACAGTTTTTCCTTCATAAAATACCCAAAATGTTATAAAACTAGCAACTATTTCATACTGTTCTATGCGTTATTTAATGTTCTATTTCATACTTGAGTCAAAATTGACATCGGTTTATAATAGATACCGAAAAAGTCACAAAAACCGCGAAAAATTAACAAAAATAAAGGTTTTTCATGGCTAAAAGATCCAAAATGCTATAAAAATGGCAACTATTTCATACTATCCGATGCGTATTTTAATATACTATATCATACATGAGTCAAAATTAACATCGGTTCATAATAGATACCAAAAAAGTCACAAAAACCGCGAAAAATTCGCGAAATTAAAGGTTTTTCATGCCTAAAATATCCAAAATGTTAAAAAAGTGGCAACTATTTCATACTATCCGATGCCTATTTTAATGTTCTATATCATAAATGAGACAAAAATAACATCGGTTTATAATGGATACCGAAAAAGTTACAAAAACCGCGAAATATCCGCAAAATATCCGCAAAAAAAAACGTTTTCCTTGCTTAAAATAGCCAAAATATAAAAAAAATTACAAAAATTTCATACTGTTCGATGCGTATTTTAATGTTCTGTATCATAAGATAATAATAAATAACAAAAAATAACGAAAAACCCCCAAAAATCGCATTTTTTTGGATTTTGCGGATATGCGGATATGGCGGATACGCAAAAATAAACGTTTTTCTTGCTTAAAATAGCCAAAATGTAAAAAAAATTACAAAAATGTCATACTGTTCGATGCGTATTTTAATGTTCTATATCATAAGATAATAATAAATAACAAAAAATAACGAAAAACCCCCAAAAATCGCATTTTTTTGGATTTTGCGGATATGCGGATATGGCGGATACGCAAAAATAAACGTTTTTCTTGCTTAAAATAGCCAAAATGTAAAAAAAATTACAAAAATTTCATACTGTTCGATGCGTATTTTAATGTTCTATATCATAAGATAATAATAAATAACAAAAAATAACGAAAAACCCCCAAAAATCGCATTTTTTTCGATTTTGCGGATATGCGGATATGGCGGATACGCAAAAATAAACGTTTTTCTTGCTTAAAATAGCCAAGATGTAAAAAAAATTACAAAAATGTCATACTGTTCGATGCGTATTTTAATGTTCTATATCATAAGATAATAATAAATAACAAAAAATAACGAAAAACCCCCAAAAATCGCATTTTTTTGGATTTTGCGGATATGCGGATATGGCGGATACGCAAAAATAAACGTTTTTCTTGCTTAAAATAGCCAAAATGTAAAAAAAATTACAAAAATTTCATACTGTTCGATGCATATTTTAATGTTCTATATCATAAGATAATAATAAATAACAAAAAATAACGAAAAACCCCCAAAAATCGCATTTTTTTGGATTTTGCGGATATGCGGATATGGCGGATACGCAACAATAAACGTTTTTCTTGCTTAAAATAGCCAAAATGTAAAAAAAATTACAAAAATTTCATACTGTTCGATGCGTATTTTAATGTTCTATATCATAAAATAATAATAAATAACAAAAAATAACGAAAAACCCCCAAAAATCGCATTTTTTTGGATTTTGCGGATAAACGGATATGGCGGATACGCGAAAATGGCGGATATGATATCCGCCGCGGATATGATATCCGCAATATCCGCGTATCCGCCATATCCGCATATCCGCAAAATCCAAAAAAATGCGATTTTGGGGGGTTTTTGAGTTATTTTTGGTATTTATTATTATCTAATGATATAGAACATGAGAATACGCATCGAACAGTATGAAATTTTTGTCATTTTTTTTACATTTTGGCTATTTTAAGCAAGAAAAACGTTTATTTTTGCGTATCCGCCATATCCGCATATCCGCAAAATCCAAAAAAATGCGATTTTGGGGGGTTTTTGAGTTATTTTTGGTATTTATTATTATCTAATGATATAGAACATGAGAATACGCATCGAACAGTATGAAATTTTTGTCATTTTTTTTACATTTTGGCTATTTTAAGCAAGAAAAACGTTTATTTTTGCGTATCCGCCATATCCGCATATCCGCAAAATCCAAAAAAATGCGATTTTGGGGGGTTTTTGAGTTATTTTTGGTATTTATTATTATCTAATGATATAGAACATGAGAATACGCATCGAACAGTATGAAATTTTTGTCATTTTTTTTACATTTTGGCTATTTTAAGCAAGAAAAACGTTTATTTTTGCGTATCCGCCATATCCGCATATCCGCAAAATCCAAAAAAATGCGATTTTGGGGGGTTTTTGAGTTATTTTTGGTATTTATTATTATCTAATGATATAGAACATGAGAATACGCATCGAACAGTATGAAATTTTTGTCATTTTTTTTACATTTTGTATATTTTAAGCAAGAAAAACATTTATTTTTGCAGATGTTTTGCGGATATTTCGCGGTTTTTGTCACTTTTTCGGTATCAATTATGAACCTATGTTAATTTTGTTTCTTTTACGATATAGAACATGAGAATACGCATCGAACGGTATGAAATAGTTGCTAGTTTTATAACATTTTGCATATTTTATGAAGGAATAACGGAAATTTTTGCAGATATTTTGCGGTTTTTTTGATATTTCCGACATTTATTATGGACCGATGTTAATTTTGTCTAGAAATATACATAAAGCATTAAAAGACGAATCGACCAGTATTAACTAGTTACCAAAATATCCTACATATCAACAAAATAAATCATATCCGCCATATCCTCAATATCCGCCATATCCGCAATATATAAAATATCCAAAATGTTTTAAAAATGGCAACTATTTCATACCGGTCGATGCGTATATAATTGTTCTATATCATATCTTATTTAAAATTAATATCAGTCCATAAAATATGTAGGAAATATCAAATAAACTGCAAAAAATCACATTTTTTTGATATTGCGGATAATGCGGATATTTCGTATATGGTGGATATTACGGATATTGCTTATTTTGTGGATATGTAGGATATTTTGGCAACTAATTAATACTGGTCGATTCGTCTTTTAATGCTTTATGTATATTTCTAGACTAAATTAATATCTGTCCGTAATAAATGTCGGAAATATCATAAAAACCGCAAAAAATCAGCAAAAATTACAGTTTTTCCTTCATAAAATACCCAAAATGTTATAAAACTAGCAACTATTTCATACTGTTCTATGCGTTATTTAATGTTCTATTTCATACTTGAGTCAAAATTGACATCGGTTTATAATAGATACCGAAAAAGTCACAAAAACCGCGAAAAATTAACAAAAATAAAGGTTTTTCATGGCTAAAAGATCCAAAATGCTATAAAAATGGCAACTATTTCATACTATCCGATGCGTATTTTAATATACTATATCATACATGAGTCAAAATTAACATCGGTTCATAATAGATACCAAAAAAGTCACAAAAACCGCGAAAAATTCGCGAAATTAAAGGTTTTTCATGCCTAAAATATCCAAAATGTTAAAAAAGTGGCAACTATTTCATACTATCCGATGCCTATTTTAATGTTCTATATCATAAATGAGACAAAAATAACATCGGTTCATAATGGATACCGAAAAAGTTACAAAAACCGCGAAATATCCGCAAAATATCCGCAAAAAAAAAACGTTTTCCTTGCTTAAAATAGCCAAAATATAAAAAAAATTACAAAAATTTCATACTGTTCGATGCGTATTTTAATGTTCTGTATCATAAGATAATAATAAATAACAAAAAATAACGAAAAACCCCCAAAAATCGCATTTTTTTGGATTTTGCGGATATGCGGATATGGCGGATACGCAAAAATAAACGTTTTTCTTGCTTAAAATAGCCAAAATGTAAAAAAAATTACAAAAATGTCATACTGTTCGATGCGTATTTTAATGTTCTATATCATAAGATAATAATAAATAACAAAAAATAACGAAAAACCCCCAAAAATCGCATTTTTTTGGATTTTGCGGATATGCGGATATGGCGGATACGCAAAAATAAACGTTTTTCTTGCTTAAAATAGCCAAAATGTAAAAAAAATTACAAAAATTTCATACTGTTCGATGCGTATTTTAATGTTCTATATCATAAGATAATAATAAATAACAAAAAATAACGAAAAACCCCCAAAAATCGCATTTTTTTGGATTTTGCGGATATGCGGATATGGCGGATACGCAAAAATAAACGTTTTTCTTGCTTAAAATAGCCAAAATGTAAAAAAAATTACAAAAATTTCATACTGTTCGATGCATATTTTAATGTTCTATATCATAAGATAATAATAAATAACAAAAAATAACGAAAAACCCCCAAAAATCGCATTTTTTTGGATTTTGCGGATATGCGGATATGGCGGATACGCAACAATAAACGTTTTTCTTGCTTAAAATAGCCAAAATGTAAAAAAAATTACAAAAATTTCATACTGTTCGATGCGTATTTTAATGTTCTATATCATAAAATAATAATAAATAACAAAAAATAACGAAAAACCCCCAAAAATCGCATTTTTTTGGATTTTGCGGATAAACGGATATGGCGGATACGCGAAAATGGCGGATATGATATCCGCCGCGGATATGATATCCGCCGCGGATATGATATCCGCCGCGGATATGATATCCGCCGCGGATATGATATCCGCAATATCCGCGTATCCGCCATATCCGCATATCCGCAAAATCCAAAAAAATGCGATTTTGGGGGGTTTTTGAGTTATTTTTGGTATTTATTATTATCTAATGATATAGAACATGAGAATACGCATCGAACAGTATGAAATTTTTGTCATTTTTTTTACATTTTGGCTATTTTAAGCAAGAAAAACGTTTATTTTTGCGTATCCGCCATATCCGCATATCCGCAAAATCCAAAAAAATGCGATTTTGGGGGGTTTTTGAGTTATTTTTGGTATTTATTATTATCTAATGATATAGAACATGAGAATACGCATCGAACAGTATGAAATTTTTGTCATTTTTTTTACATTTTGGCTATTTTAAGCAAGAAAAACGTTTATTTTTGCGTATCCGCCATATCCGCATATCCGCAAAATCCAAAAAAATGCGATTTTGGGGGGTTTTTGAGTTATTTTTGGTATTTATTATTATCTAATGATATAGAACATGAGAATACGCATCGAACAGTATGAAATTTTTGTCATTTTTTTTACATTTTGGCTATTTTAAGCAAGAAAAACATTTATTTATTTGCGGATGTTTTGCGGATATTTCGCGGTTTTTGTCACTTTTTCGGTATCAATTATGAACCTATGTTAATTTTGTTTCTTTTACGATATAGAACATGAGAATACGCATCGAACGGTATGAAATAGTTGCTAGTTTTATAACATTTTGCATATTTTATGAAGGAATAACGGAAATTTTTGCAGATATTTTGCGGTTTTTTTGATATTTCCGACATTTATTATGGACCGATGTTAATTTTGTCTAGAAATATACATAAAGCATTAAAAGACGAATCGACCAGTATTAACTAGTTACCAAAATATCCTACATATCAACAAAATAAATCATATCCGCCATATCCTCAATATCCGCCATATCCGCAATATATAAAATATCCAAAATGTTTTAAAAATGGCAACTATTTCATACCGGTCGATGCGTATATAATTGTTCTATATCATATCTTATTTAAAATTAATATCAGTCCATAAAATATGTAGGAAATATCAAATAAACTGCAAAAAATCACATTTTTTTGATATTGCGGATAATGCGGATATTTCGTATATGGTGGATATTACGGATATTGCTTATTTTGTGGATATGTAGGATAATTTGGCAACTAATTAATACTGGTCGATTCGTCTTTTAATGCTTTATGTATATTTCTAGACTAAATTAATATCTGTCCGTAATAAATGTCGGAAATATCATAAAAACCGCAAAAAATCAGCAAAAATTACAGTTTTTCCTTCATAAAATACCCAAAATGTTATAAAACTAGCAACTATTTCATACTGTTCTATGCGTTATTTAATGTTCTATTTCATACTTGAGTCAAAATTGACATCGGTTTATAATAGATACCGAAAAAGTCACAAAAACCGCGAAAAATTAACAAAAATAAAGGTTTTTCATGGCTAAAAGATCCAAAATGCTATAAAAATGGCAACTATTTCATACTATCCGATGCGTATTTTAATATACTATATCATACATGAGTCAAAATTAACATCGGTTCATAATAGATACCAAAAAAGTCACAAAAACCGCGAAAAATTCGCGAAATTAAAGGTTTTTCATGCCTAAAATATCCAAAATGTTAAAAAAGTGGCAACTATTTCATACTATCCGATGCCTATTTTAATGTTCTATATCATAAATGAGACAAAAATAACATCGGTTCATAATGGATACCGAAAAAGTTACAAAAACCGCGAAATATCCGCAAAATATCCGCAAAAAAAAACGTTTTCCTTGCTTAAAATAGCCAAAATATAAAAAAAATTACAAAAATTTCATACTGTTCGATGCGTATTTTAATGTTCTGTATCATAAGATAATAATAAATAACAAAAAATAACGAAAAACCCCCAAAAATCGCATTTTTTTGGATTTTGCGGATATGCGGATATGGCGGATACGCAAAAATAAACGTTTTTCTTGCTTAAAATAGCCAAAATGTAAAAAAAATTACAAAAATGTCATACTGTTCGATGCGTATTTTAATGTTCTATATCATAAGATAATAATAAATAACAAAAAATAACGAAAAACCCCCAAAAATCGCATTTTTTTGGATTTTGCGGATATGCGGATATGGCGGATACGCAAAAATAAACGTTTTTCTTGCTTAAAATAGCCAAAATGTAAAAAAAATTACAAAAATTTCATACTGTTCGATGCATATTTTAATGTTCTATATCATAAGATAATAATAAATAACAAAAAATAACGAAAAACCCCCAAAAATCGCATTTTTTTGGATTTTGCGGATATGCGGATATGGCGGATACGCAACAATAAACGTTTTTCTTGCTTAAAATAGCCAAAATGTAAAAAAAATTACAAAAATTTCATACTGTTCGATGCGTATTTTAATGTTCTATATCATAAAATAATAATAAATAACAAACAATAACGAAAAACCCCCAAAAATCGCATTTTTTTGGATTTTGCGGATAAACGGATATGGCGGATACGCGAAAATGGCGGATATGATATCCGCCGCGGATATGATATCCGCCGCGGATATGATATCCGCCGCGGATATGATATCCGCAATATCCGCGTATCCGCCATATCCGCATATCCGCAAAATCCAAAAAAATGCGATTTTGGGGGGTTTTTGAGTTATTTTTGGTATTTATTATTATCTAATGATATAGAACATGAGAATACGCATCGAACAGTATGAAATTTTTGTCATTTTTTTTACATTTTGGCTATTTTAAGCAAGAAAAACGTTTATTTTTGCGTATCCGCCATATCCGCATATCCGCAAAATCCAAAAAAATGCGATTTTGGGGGGTTTTTGAGTTATTTTTGGTATTTATTATTATCTAATGATATAGAACATGAGAATACGCATCGAACAGTATGAAATTTTTGTCATTTTTTTTACATTTTGGCTATTTTAAGCAAGAAAAACGTTTATTTTTGCGTATCCGCCATATCCGCATATCCGCAAAATCCAAAAAAATGCGATTTTGGGGGGTTTTTGAGTTATTTTTGGTATTTATTATTATCTAATGATATAGAACATGAGAATACGCATCGAACAGTATGAAATTTTTGTCATTTTTTTTACATTTTGGCTATTTTAAGCAAGAAAAACGTTTATTTTTGCGTATCCGCCATATCCGCATATCCGCAAAATCCAAAAAAATGCGATTTTGGGGGGTTTTTGAGTTATTTTTGGTATTTATTATTATCTAATGATATAGAACATGAGAATACGCATCGAACAGTATGAAATTTTTGTCATTTTTTTTACATTTTGGCTATTTTAAGCAAGAAAAACGTTTATTTTTGCGTATCCGCCATATCCGCATATCCGCAAAATCCAAAAAAATGCGATTTTGGGGGGTTTTTGAGTTATTTTTGGTATTTATTATTATCTAATGATATAGAACATGAGAATACGCATCGAACAGTATGAAATTTTTGTCATTTTTTTTACATTTTGGCTATTTTAAGCAAGAAAAACGTTTATTTTTGCGTATCCGCCATATCCGCATATCCGCAAAATCCAAAAAAATGCGATTTTGGGGGGTTTTTGAGTTATTTTTGGTATTTATTATTATCTAATGATATAGAACATGAGAATACGCATCGAACAGTATGAAATTTTTGTCATTTTTTTTACATTTTGGCTATTTTAAGCAAGAAAAACGTTTATTTTTGCGTATCCGCCATATCCGCATATCCGCAAAATCCAAAAAAATGCGATTTTGGGGGGTTTTTGAGTTATTTTTGGTATTTATTATTATCTAATGATATAGAACATGAGAATACGCATCGAACAGTATGAAATTTTTGTCATTTTTTTTACATTTTGGCTATTTTAAGCAAGAAAAACGTTTATTTTTGCGTATCCGCCATATCCGCATATCCGCAAAATCCAAAAAAATGCGATTTTGGGGGGTTTTTGAGTTATTTTTGGTATTTATTATTATCTAATGATATAGAACATGAGAATACGCATCGAACAGTATGAAATTTTTGTCATTTTTTTTACATTTTGGCTATTTTAAGCAAGAAAAACGTTTATTTTTGCGTATCCGCCATATCCGCATATCCGCAAAATCCAAAAAAATGCGATTTTGGGGGGTTTTTGAGTTATTTTTGGTATTTATTATTATCTAATGATATAGAACATGAGAATACGCATCGAACAGTATGAAATTTTTGTCATTTTTTTTACATTTTGGCTATTTTAAGCAAGAAAAACGTTTATTTTTGCGTATCCGCCATATCCGCATATCCGCAAAATCCAAAAAAATGCGATTTTGGGGGGTTTTTGAGTTATTTTTGGTATTTATTATTATCTAATGATATAGAACATGAGAATACGCATCGAACAGTATGAAATTTTTGTCATTTTTTTTACATTTTGGCTATTTTAAGCAAGAAAAACGTTTATTTTTGCGTATCCGCCATATCCGCATATCCGCAAAATCCAAAAAAATGCGATTTTTGGGGGTTTTTCGTTATTTTTTGTTATTTATTATTATCTTATGATATAGAACATTAAAATACGCATCGAACAGTATGAAATTTTTGTAATTTTTTTTACATTTTGGCTATTTTAAGCAAGAAAAACGTTTATTTTTGCGTATCCGCCATATCCGCATATCCGCAAAATCCAAAAAAATGCGATTTTTGGGGGTTTTTCGTTATTTTTTGTTATTTATTATTATCTTATGATATAGAACATTAAAATACGCATCGAACAGTATGACATTTTTGTAATTTTTTTTACATTTTGGCTATTTTAAGCAAGAAAAACGTTTATTTTTGCGTATCCGCCATATCCGCATATCCGCAAAATCCAAAAAAATGCGATTTTTGGGGGTTTTTCGTTATTTTTTGTTATTTATTATTATCTTATGATACAGAACATTAAAATACGCATCGAACAGTATGAAATTTTTGTAATTTTTTTTATATTTTGGCTATTTTAAGCAAGGAAAACGTTTTTTTTTGCGGATATTTTGCGGATATTTCGCGGTTTTTGTAACTTTTTCGGTATCCATTATGAACCGATGTTATTTTTGTCTCATTTATGATATAGAACATTAAAATAGGCATCGGATAGTATGAAATAGTTGCCACTTTTTTAACATTTTGGATATTTTAGGCATGAAAAACCTTTAATTTCGCGAATTTTTCGCGGTTTTTGTGACTTTTTTGGTATCTATTATGAACCGATGTTAATTTTGACTCATGTATGATATAGTATATTAAAATACGCATCGGATAGTATGAAATAGTTGCCATTTTTATAGCATTTTGGATCTTTTAGCCATGAAAAACCTTTATTTTTGTTAATTTTTCGCGGTTTTTGTGACTTTTTCGGTATCTATTATAAACCGATGTCAATTTTGACTCAAGTATGAAATAGAACATTAAATAACGCATAGAACAGTATGAAATAGTTGCTAGTTTTATAACATTTTGGGTATTTTATGAAGGAAAAACTGTAATTTTTGCTGATTTTTTGCGGTTTTTATGATATTTCCGACATTTATTACGGACAGATATTAATTTAGTCTAGAAATATACATAAAGCATTAAAAGACGAATCGACCAGTATTAATTAGTTGCCAAATTATCCTACATATCCACAAAATAAGCAATATCCGTAATATCCACCATATACGAAATATCCGCAATATCAAAAAATGTGATTTTTTGCAGTTTATTTGATATTTCCTACATTTTTTATGGACTGATATTAATTTTAAATAAGATATCATATAGAACAATTATATACGCATCGACCGGTATGAAATAGTTGCCATTTTTAAAACAATTTGGATATTTTATATATTGCGGATATGGCGGATATTGCGGATATGGTTTATTTTGTTGATATGCAAGATATTGTGGTAACTATTTAATACTGGTCGATTCGTCTTTTAATGCTTTATGTATATTTCTAGACAAAATTAACATCGGTCCATAATAAATGTCGGAAATATCAAAAAAAAAACCGCAAAATATCTGCAAAAATTTCCGTTATTCCTTCATAAAATATGCAAAATGTTATAAAACTAACAAGTATTTCATACTGTTCGATGCGTAATTTCATGTTCTATATCGTAAAAGAGACAAAATTAACATAGGTTCATAATTTGTACCGAAAGAGTCACAAAAACCGCGAAATATCCGCAAAATATCCGCAAAAATAAACGTTTTTCTTGCTTAAAATATCCAAAAATTAAAAAAAAAAGACACAAATTTCATATTGTTCTATATCATGAGATAATAATAAATACCAAAAGTATCAAAAAAAGTTGTTCATGGAATTTAACCCTTGATTTCACACAAATCATTTATCAAATCCAAGGTAGAAAAATGTCAGATCTGTTCGAATACAGTAGTAAGGTAATGTGTCTGATGCTACTGAATCACACGCTGTTACTACATAATTTACGAATCGTTATTAAGATGATTATCGTGTATCTGTTCGTGTTAAGAAAACTCGATCATGTGTCTGTATTTGAATGTAGATCTTCTATCTTCTTTTACCGTTTAATCGTTGCGCGTTTCATACGAAATTAATTACATTCACATAAAAAAAAGGAAACAGACAAGCATAAACACATTTATGAGACGAAACTGAGAAGAAAAAATAAATTCTACAATGTATAAACGCAAAAATGAAGCAAACATACATCAGAGATTTATATGTGTTGTTTTATTTACAAATTATTTATATCGATTGAATTATTTTTTTCTAAAAAAAAATAAGTAATTAATCTGTACACGTTGAACATTTTTTACGATTTTTTAAGCTAAATAATTGATACGAAGCAGTTAAATGGTAGTAATATAATTTTATTTACTTATTTACTGAACGAGTTTAATTTAATAATTGCACAGGTCACATTTCTAATACAAGCCAATAAAAACCAATGTTCGAAGCACGTTCGTTCCCTTTAACGACCACCAAAAAAAAAACATTTCCTCAACTTGTTTTATGTTTCCTCTGTTACAAGAAACATAATCCGAGAGTCTAATAAATCATCTGTTCGTAGACACAGAGACATGTATGTATTATAAATACATGCAGCAGTAATAAAATATCAAATCACTGTCATATGTCTAGATAGGAACAAACACGTTGTCATTATATCAGAGTGCAGATAAGTAACATAAAAGTTTTAATCAATTTTATGGTACGTACAGTGACGGAAATTACTTCACCTAAACTGAATTTAAAGCAATTCAAAAGTTTGTTTCTCTAATCATAAAATGTAATTTAACTTTTTTATTGTTATAAAAATCGAATTGATTGAGAACTTTGTTTGAACTGATGGTCACACATGGTGTAAAATAATCGTTAATTTATGTTATAATTAATTTTGATTATACACTTCAAGATAAAAAGGGAATAGAGAAAAGAAATCATAATTAAAGTCTAGTACTGATGAAATTCATTTTTATAAATGAATTAACCCACCAAATGTCGTAATTTACTCTTTATTGAAATGTCTTATCATCAACGATTGTCAATTCTGTGATACATGAGCGCATATTTTAATGATAGTGCTATTATCTTCATAACTTAAAGAACGAAACATTTTGTGAGGTAACGGTATTCTGATAGTATAAAAAGTAAAAAGATGCGAAATGATGAATAATCAATCGCGTATCAGATTCTCTATCTAATGAATCGATTGCAATAAATAAGAGTGTTAATTAAACGACACACTTTGGAAACACGTTTGATGAATTAATTTTAAATCAATACATTGTTCACAGAAGTTTAACTGAAGATTTAGTTAAAGAAAAATGTGTGCGAAACTAAAACAAAGCGACAATTCGTTCTTTTAAATTCATAAGTTTTTGACATAATGCGAGGGTCGTTTGATAAGTATGATAAAAAAAGAAAGTTACACATCGTTTTTTGGAAAAAAAAACAATTTTATTTTTCAATAGTCTTCATTGAGGCCTATACTCTTGGTCCAGCGAGTCTGCAAATTACGCATTAACGGCGGCGATCACATCCTCATTCGACGAGAATTGCTTCCCACCGAGTCAAAATTTCAAGTTTGGTAAGAGGAAGAAGTCGCACAGGGCCAAGTCAGCAGAATAGAATAAGCAGAATGTTGCTGGTGATGAAGCTTGGTATTTCAAGTATAATTCACAAACAGAACACCAGTCGTCAGCTTGAATTAGTTCGATTGCGCAGAACAAGCATGCGCCAAAATAATGCTTATTACTTTTTCCAAGGCAAAGGACATAATTTGTTCCAAAAAGACAAAGATTAAACGATAATTTCTATCTAGAATTAACGAAAATTCTTCATAGGAGTGGTACGTATCAGATCCGAATTAATTCAATCAGGTAAATGATGACATCTTTATGACAATATTTCTACTTATAAGTTTGCTGTTGTGGTACTTTATCTAGCAAAAAAATAAGTAACCATATTTAATAATTTCTCATATTCACCAAATTTATATATTTTTTTTATTTTCAAAAATCGAAATGTAAGTGAAGAGATAACTTTTCAATATATGGAAACGATTAAATGATATTATGCAGCATTCTTCAATAGTATATATATATATATATATATATATATATATATATATATATATATATATATATGTGTGTGTGTGTGTGTACGTGTGTGTGTACAGTTGTGGACAGTCGTATTCGTACACAAGAATTGATACTATAAATGGCAAGAAAAAAATGGTAAATATAATGACTGAAAAAAATGATTTTGAAGTCCACAGTGTAGACTAATGTTGGTTGTTGCATCATATTTTTCTAAGAAAAAAAAACTTAGAATTTCATATTAGGAGAGTATAATATTACTGTACGAATACGGGTGTCAGATACTATATATATATTTCTATACTTTGTTTTATTCATTGAATCCGAGTGATTATTATTAAACGTTTTATATACTTCTCGACTCCTCACTTTAATATATTGCTAAAAGAAATATTTTATTCTGATAATACCGACATTATATTTGTTACGTATCTCGAAATGAATTGAAAATGAAATACGTACGTTTTCCTAGAAATAAATAACGATTATACTCGTTTCGCAAGCGTTCGTCAGGCATGTTGTAAATAACTAGATCTCGATTTTATGCTAGAAAATATTAATAGTTATCCATTTTATCAGGTTTTATGATATGTAATTACACGACTTTTTTACTGTAACATGTCTTTTTTTCTTTTTCAATTGTTTTGTATGTCACAACTGCTCGAATGTACCAATTACGACCGAGCAGAAATTAATGTATGTGTAATGGACGCCACGAGAGTTATCTCAAAACAATAGCAATATATTATAAGTGCAGTACGCGTTACAATAATTACAATCATTCTGGAACATTCAACAATATACTGGTTGAACTATCCAACGTAAATGAGGTATCGCGAACTAGCCAGCCTCATACATCAAATAATAATAATAATACATCAGAGTCGCAGCCTGTGCTGTTCGCCTACTTTGAGACGTTCGTAAATCTCCACTGTTTACAGAACAGAAACGTGAGATATATTTATACAACAGAGACGAAACATATTTAACTGTACTTTTCATAATGAGATTTTAAAAGTATATTTACAGGCTTGTCTTTATACACGTTCATTTATCTTATATGACCTTACTTTGTAATAGAATGTAAAAATTATAAATGCTATGAATTTATTTCTGACAGATGCATTTGCAATGAAATGCCTGATAGGCATTAATCATAATAATGTATAAGACATTCGCTAAATATTTTATTCATGCAGTTGAATCGCTTCGTAATGTGTACTCGGATGTCGCGTGTTCCTGATTACATTCTAATATTTTAATTTTGTGTTTTGTAATTAAATCGTCGACGCTGGAATTGGCGAATTGTTAACCTTGTCGAAAATTGAATAATAATACAGCCGAATTTTAATTACTGAATAAATTTTAATAATATTCAAAACTAATAACAAATTAACTTAAGTATTTTGTCCAACAGAATTTAATATGGATAACATCAACTTTAGTGCTTATCGTCATACACGGAAACAGTCATGTAAAACAAATTCATTTTCGTTTTTTTCTTTCTAAAAAATCACGTTTAATATTTAATGAATAAAAAAAATGAAATGTGTGTGTGTGAGGCCACGCGCGGTTGAAGTGAAACTTCCGAGCTGTAAATATAGAATATTTTTTTAATTATTTCTTTCCTGGTAAACTCTATTTTATCAAGAAACAATACTCTGTTTATATACTTAGTATAAATGGTATAAATATAAAATTTATGCCATGGGTTTTGTTAGAGCGACAATTTGAATTTGCCGCCGTGCAATACGCACGTTGTATTTGTTAGATCACTGTACTGAATAAATACAGTGTTCGACAATGAGATTTGAGTGTGGCGTGATGCATTCATTGTCGAACGGTTCGTTATCAGCCATCGATGTACTTTAGACATTACATTTATACCGTTAAACATTACATTTTTAAATTGTTTCCAGTGTAACATAGCACACATAGTGTTAATAAACTACAGATATTATCTCCACATAACTTTGCCTATATTTACAGGTTCTGCATTATCATAATTTAAAAATAAAACAACTGGCTTTTTTAGGTTATTTTAAAATCTTGTAGCTGTTCTTATGTTCATTCTATTTAGGCAGTTCATTAGTTTTTTACACCATGAATACCAGCATCTGACTTCAGTTTTCTATCATCTTCATTTTGTTAGTAGCGTCATTTAACTTGATAGGAAAAATTTAA
This sequence comes from Acanthacorydalis orientalis, assembly GCA_034766995.1. Lineage (NCBI taxonomy): Eukaryota > Metazoa > Arthropoda > Insecta > Megaloptera > Corydalidae > Acanthacorydalis > Acanthacorydalis orientalis. The sequence goes on along the minus strand of CM068313.1, from coordinate 14,791,469 downwards.
AAAAACAATTAGTAATAAACAATTTATGAAACTCGCAAATCGTATGGTGGCGCTAATAGTAGAATTAGGGGACTTCTGCGCGAAGGGCAACAATGCGCACAATTCTATTTCAAGTTAGAATACCGCGATCACGTGTTTTTCTATGCGTAGTGCGTTCGCGCAGAAGTCACCGACTGAAACTAGATCAATCATTTTTCGCTACCCCTCCCCTAACCACCGGTGTTAGGCCTCCTTCTTACCTTCTTCCGTGGTAACGGTGGTAACAATACATTTGTATGAGATTGATCATGTACACTCAAAAAAAATAACCGAGCATGTCACAATTAATGAATATAAATCGTTTAAAATTTTCTAAATGTGAATTCAAATGAAAGTGTCATTTCGTATTCAACACATTTCTTAAGTCATAAAGAAATAATTTTCTATAAAATACTAACTACACAATTTGTTTTCAAACAATGTACGTGTTTTAAAATCTTGAACGATTTAGTTGGTTTTCTAAAACGAGTTTACCGAAGACATAAATCACGTACAGAGAACGTTAACTAATCGAAAGATGAACAGGTAGCAGTTTGAAGTGAAGCAAACTTATTCTTATGCGGGTTCTTAGCCCGATTTGAAATTGTAATGGGCTTTTGATCGTAAAACAGGTAGCTTCTGCGGTTGTGACTCACCCAACGACTCAGCTTACCAGCACATAAATGTGTAAGCGCAGTCGGTTCCGTATTCGAATCAACTTTTTCCTACTTGAATCGTTGATAACGCGTTATAAATACACACGAAACGTGTTTATTTAGATTCTGTCTTAATTGAAATGACGAAATATAAATGTAAATAATTCACAGAAACAAGATAGATAACATTTGAAAAAAATTACACGTGAAACAGATAAAAAAATACGAATTAGTAATGTATTATGCAAATGATATAAATCGTGTTATGAAATATTCATCTGAATTAGTTTTAAAATATAATCAATGTTGATTTTTCTCATTCAGTTCACTCAATATTAATACCAAATATGTCACCATGTAGGCCAGAAAAGAATAATGCAATACACTATTTCTGCCGCATTATAATTTTTGCCATTACGGTTAAATTCATTTTCAAAAAATAAATTTTTCATTCACCCAAAGACTAATTTTATTTTCCGATCAAAAAGGTTGTTCAGCGTATTAAAAATATTAATGTTTCAAAAATGAATTGATTGTTCAAACAAGAGAAAAGTGTATATTAAAATGTTCATTTAATAAGATTTTCTATATCTTTACTCTGAAGACAATTAGTATTGGCATCAACATGTGAATAAACAATCAAAATTAACAATAAGTTGTTATTGTGATGTAAATTTGGTGATGTTTGAGATATTAATTCATTTGTGAAAATGAATCCAGTTATATTTCCTTTATTTAATATAGAATGACTGTAAGTTCCGTACTTTTAATAAATTGTATCGTTTAATCACAACTTTTTATCAGGTTTCTCAGTTTTCTCTCAATTCTCAGGAATTTTTATAAAAATGACAGTAATTAGACAATATGCGACAAAACACTTATACTTAATATACAGGTTTATTTTTCATTTACATAGAAAAAAACGCAATTACTTTGTAGCCAACCCAGTAGTTTAACACTGAGATTAAATTCTTTTCACAAAATAATTAGGAACCCAAACAACGTAAAAAATTTTTTATCAAAATATGCATTTCTTTTTTATTGTCTACTTTAACCGCTTAGATGATTTTTATTTGTTTGAACAACCAATATAAACAAAAAAACCATTTTTGAACATTTTTTAAAAGAATTTGTATGACGTTGGTACTGTTAATTAATTTGTAAAACACCTAATTATCGATTTACCCACACAATCATAATCTTATATGAAATATGTTACAGATTTCAGAGTTTAACAGTCGGATACAAATCATAAAACTCACAGAAACATCATTTTCTAAACCTTTTTCACTTTTTTAAACATTTTCGTTTAATATTATAAATAACGAATCTTTTACAAGGTCGTGCCCAATTTGGAATCTTCAAAAAAGAAATTTTCTTCCAAATTTCAACTGCACTTACCAATGTCGGTTTTTTTATCAGTCGCGTAGATTGAATTAAATTGAGTATTAAACCTGATTGATATTATTAGAAAACAAAACTTAATATATTGAAGTATTGAGTTTCGATACAAAATCCAACGTATATTAATTTTAGCATAGATAAGAATTCTTTTACATGCGGAGTTTAAAATAGATTCAAGTAACTCTTCTATTATAAATTTAAACGAGCCAATCGAAAATAAATCTTTATTCGATGAAGCTGAAACTATACGGAATATTATTCTATCAAGTATACAATATAACAATATATAATAAATCATATCTACATATCATTATCATGACTGAATCGTAGTTTGTTGCCTTAAATAAAAAAAAGACAGACCAGTAGCTTTTTTTCAAATAAATTTCTTTGTCTTCATATATTCAATGTAATATGTATACCATAGTTACACCTTCGTAAACTAGTTATTCTTAAACGTTACCATTGACGTCAACAGAACATATTATAAAGGGAAATCATAAATATTTATTCAGTTTTTATTTGCGTTTTCGACTATGTACGTTTTTCAAATATATTCGATAGAATCAAAATCTATATTTCTAGAACATACATTGGCAGTAAGTTGAAAAGAATATATAGGTTAAGAAAAAAATCCTTATTTAATCATTTTCTTAACATGATTTCATAAATCATTCATTCTTTTAGGTTGGTGCAAAAATAATTGCGGTTTTTATCAATTTAAGTTCGGTGCCGATTTTTCTAGCTACCGTTATCTTTTGTTATAGTCATGTGATACATCATTGTAAACAATGGAATTAGCACTACTGATTTCATCATATGTGTATTGTTTTCATTCTTTAGTATTGTTAAATATAACCTCTTAAATTAGTCATAGAAAAAGCAAATTCATGCAATTTTGTTATATGGGTTTAAAGTGGAATGTAAAGCAACAGGAACTGCTCAAAATATCAAATTTGTTTTTGGCGAAGGGCCAATTAGTGAACGTACAGTTCAACACTGGTTCCAAAAATGTCATAATGGAAACGAAAGCCTCGATGATGAGGAGGGTCGTGGGTGTCCTCAGCTATGGACAATAATGATTTAAGAACCATTATTGAAGCGCACCCACGTAAAACAACTCGAGAGGTGGCAGAAGAATTCAATGTTTATCATTCAACAGTTGTTCGACATTTGAGCCTAATCGGAAAAACAAAAGGCTGGATAAATGTGTGGCGTATGAACTAAACGAACATCAGACAATTCACCAGTACGAAGCCTGCACTGCGCTTCTTTTGCGTAACAAAAATGATCCCTTTCTTGATCGCATTGTCACATATGATGAAAAGTGGATTCTTTATAATAATCGAAAACGTTCATCACAGTGGCTAGACCGAGGAGAAGCACCAAAACAGTTTCCTAAACCGAAACTTCATGAAACAAAGATTATGGTCAGCGTTTGGTGGTAGGCAAGTGGTATCATTCACTACAACTTCTTAAATCTTGGTGAATCAATGACAGCAGAAAAATATTGTCAGGAAATTGAACAAATGCATGAGAAGTTGTGTTCTTTACGGCCAGCATTAGTCAATCGAAGAGGACCAATTCTTCTTTATGACAATGCCTGATCACACGTCTCACAAATGACTTTAAAAAAATTAAATGAACAGGTTTATGAAACCTTATCTCACCCACATTATTCTCCAGACTTGTCTCCTACAGATTCTTATTTTTTTAAACATTTGAGTAATTTCCTAAGAGAAAAGATTTTCAAAGATCAAGCATCATCTCAAATCACTTTCGATGAATTCGTTAATTCCAGGACTCCAGAATTCTATCATGTAGGAATAAACAAACGTGTTTCCAGTTGGGAGAAATGTATGTCAATGGTCTTTATTTTGATTAATAAATATAATTTTTAACTGATATATTCGTCTTTATACTCGATATGTAAAAACCGCAATTATTTCTACACCAACCTAATATATATCATATAAATATTGAACCTGTTTGAATGTTTTGAAAAAAGTATGTGGACGATTCCTCTGTGAAATTTAGTTTAGTCACAGTACCAAAACTAAAATTGGAATTTAAGTATGAGTCCAATAAAACTGTTTAACATACGCTATGAATTCATATATGGACCTGATTCGATTTATTATAATTTGATATAGTTGTGTTTTAAAAGAATGCTCCTTGTTAATATAAATGATTTATTAGAATTTAGCGTTATTCACTCTTTTCAAAATATCATAATAAAATTTGACAGATTTAATATTCAATTGAGAAGAGTACGAGTAGTCCAAAAAATGTGATTGGTTCACTGCTGCCATACTTTCATTCATCAAAAAATTCTCTTAATAATAAAGTCAAATATAATACTTTTTAACGATAATTGTATATCATAGAGATAAATCTTATCAGAGTGTGCTATTTAATATACGGATGGGTAAAGAGTAATAGTATGGAATTTAACATATTGAAAAATTCTTGTATACTTTTTACAAATACAAAGATTTTTTGCTTTTAATTTCTTCTACCAGGATAATGGAAATAAAACCATCACATATATATGTACAAAAAGTACGAAAATCATACTCACGTATATTGCCCATCTTGTGAATACCCCTGTGTCCTGAAATTATTAAAGTTTTATCGTTAGTGGCACAAATCATAATATGAAAAGATATCATGATAGTATTACTAAATGGACAAATATCAAACACAAATGTGGGCAATAAAGGCATGCGTTTGTAAATTTGTATCTACTTTCATTCGTATAAAAAAATTGTAAATAGAAACACTTATAGAAAAATTCGATACAAGAATGTGAATTTCAAACAAAATAGTTTAGTCAATTTTTTTAATCTAAAATGAAATTTTTACTATGAGATAATGGTTCTATGTAATTACATTAATTAGAAATTAGATTCTCATTCAAGTAATATTGATGATTTCTCAGAATAGTGCAATAAAACCAAAATGTTTCAATGTATCCAGATTTGAAGTCGTTAACAATCCAAAAAAAGGAAAATATGTGTCTGATTAGTTATACAAGACCAATAACTAATTAACATATTTTAAAGTTCACAAAAACATCCTTAATATTATTTTATACTTTGATAAAACAACTTAATTATGGTTACTATGAAAAACTGGATTACACATCAGACTATAAAAAGTGTGATTCTATACAAAAAAATGCCCTAGATTTATTTTCCGTTGCAGACGCGCCTGTATCTGAAACATACTGTCTACCATTTCAAAAGTAATCTTGTTTATTACAAATGATCTCAGAGCTCCCGGCGTTCAGCATTTAGGGGATTCAGTATTTTTTACCTTGACAGCCATGTATACTTCTTGTTACCCATTTTTATTTTTATTATATTACGTATGTAATTTTTTCAAATCTCTTTCTAATAAAAATGTACAATCGGCGATCGTTCTGACGAGGACAGCCTATACATAAATATAATGTATACGAAGTAGGCATCTCATTTTTACGAAATTATAATTGATTGGTATCTTTTTTCTTTTAACCAACATTGTGATAAAAAAATAGCCTTGAGCGTGTCTAAACTTGATTCTTCATGGAATATAGATACGAATACGATTGTATACTATTGAAAAGAAAGAGATATATGGATACATGTAGATTAGTGGACGTAGAAGATGTTTCAATTATGATTTATAGATTCATAGTAGATTTTGTTCGGAAAATTTTAAAATTCGGTTGTCCATTTAAATTTATCCAGTGTAGATGGAAATGCATTAAGAATTTTTTCATCTGATAATAAGGATTATTACTGATTATACATTTTAACGAATTTATTCTATTGTATTTTATACTGGTTTAAATTGTTTATGCAAAGAATACAAATGAATTTATAAAATGAATATTATTATTTTTGTTATGAAAATAAGAAAATATTTGAAAGAGTCCTTCTTCCACAATAAGAGTTAATTATATATATATATATATATATATATATATATATATATATATTTAAAAAAATATTCAAATCATTAATTATAAATTATTGACTATTATTTTTAGTACTTGAGTATTAATTTTAATGAAAAATAGTTGTTGCAAAATAGTTTAATGAAGCATCTTGATTTGCCAATTAGAATAAAAATGATATAATATTATTGTTAATTAATAATTTATTATGAATGGTTAATCAAATTAAAAACCTCGTTTTAAAATTCTCCTTATAGAAAATATTGAAATATCTGCAGAATAAGCCAGTCATAACGTTTTCAATATAAATAAAAATATATATATATATATATATATATATATATATATATATATATATATATATATATATATATTATGTGTACACAAGAAATACTATTTTTAGATTTTTTTAAAAGTCTTAATCGCATTTTTATGTTAATTCTCCAAAAGAAATCGCCATAAAGTAAATATGCGTGGAAAATTATGTACTGTCATAATTCAAACGCCTAGTTGAAAAAATATTCTAACTAATAAATAAAAATATTTATAGTCACGTTTCCTAATGTGTTGTTATCGATATTTTGTTTGAAAACTTACACTGCCGTACACAATATAACAGTTCACATTTTTTTTCATTTGAGAATTTTTCTTTTTTTAATTTTTATTTTTAATAAATGTATTTGAAATAAATAATAGATGCCGTAGTATTTTTTTAGAAAATCGCTAAATGTTTACAATTGGCTCCTTAATTAGGTTTTCGAATATCCTATGTTATCCGCAGGACTACAGGGCAATTCTCTTTATATATATATATATATATATATATATATATATATATATAGAGAGAGAGAGAGAGAGAGAGAGAGAACCATCGATGGAGTAAAATTTATTGACTAGAAAACAAGAAATATAGAAAAGTCCAGAAAAGTGCAATGAATATGAAAGGTAATTATATTGTATAAGAAATATTTTAGAACTATTTTGAAATTATTTGGATATGTTTCACTACCGCAGATATAAGCTATTAAAAATGTTTAATATTACTGATTATATATATATACCAATAAAATTTGATTATATTACAAAAAATCTACTATATCTCTTTCAATCATTTTGTATCTATCTCATATATTTTACACGATAAAAAGAGAGAAACAGTGTATATTCACAAGTTCGAAAATTAAATTAACAAAGCGTGCATAAATGAGTTTATTTAACTTTCGAATCTGTTTTAATATTCATTTAATAGCACAAACGTTATTTAATCAGTCGATTTTATACAAATTACCATCGTCCCTCTTTCTCAAATAAAACGCTACACTGTTCGAGATGAAAAAAAACATCCGATTTGAAACTACTGGATCATATAATCACTGTTATTTGATTGATATTAACATAAAGTTTGCCAAAGGATACGCACTATTATTGATCATGTCATAAAATTATCATATTTTCCAAAGGAGTGTAGGTAAGCACGTTTCGTTACTGTGTTATTAACTGGCACGCCCATTGATGGGTAATCACGAATAGATATGAAAAACATATAATTAAAAAGTCATTAACTAACATTTAAACGTATACGAAAACATTCTTTACGTTGGAACATTTACAAAAACTACATGTCCGTATTTGTTTCTTATATACAAATTTTGGTTAACTACTAATGTAATATTCGTTACTAGAATTATTTATTTAATATATATATATATATATATATATATATATATATATATATATATATACAGAGAGAGAGAGAGAGAGTGATGGATAAAAAATCGAATGATTTTCACTGGTATTTATCTTTCTTTATATTATTATAAACAGACAAAATACTAAAGGTTTTACATTGTTAATTTTTCTACTTTCCTACATAGCATTAGATATTTTTTTCTATTAATATAGTTTAGATAATCTTATATATGTTATGTATTCAAAATGAGTAAATTATTTCCTAATTAAATGTACAATAATATAAGTAAAAGTATGACGAATGCAGATATTTACTACTGAATCAAATTTTGCCATTTCTGAATTTGATAGACTATATTTTTTTAATAATTAATTATTCACTCGATAAAAAGTGTGTTCAATATATAAATAATGAAAGATAATCAATGGCGTGAACAGGATTTGAACCTGGGTTACAATGATCACAACGTAAGGTCATAACTAGACGAACACGGCTTCATCAACTTGTTACTTCAACCTAATTTCTTTGTATAAATGGTAGTTAACATACTTTCACTTCTGTACATTTGACCAGTTGCATTGAAAAATAATAAATAGTATTATATAATATCTCTGAAGAACAATTATATATTTAGTCATTCGTCACAAATGTATATATATATATATATATATTTATAAATTTATAAACATGTACAGATTTTATTGATCTTATTGAAAAAGAAATTTACAACATTTATGACTTCCGTTGAAAAATAAGCTGTGCATATTTTTATACTTTCAATTTAAAGATTTTATTATAAAAATAAATTGTTGCTCAGGAAAGAACCATTTTTGTAAATACTTTTCAGTGTTTAAAAATCTGATCGACATATGCAATTCGAAAAAATAATTGAATATAAAGATTAGGATATACATTTTATGTTATTAATACAGTAAAAAATGTATTCTTCAACGTATTGACGTTTGGTGAATTATTGAATTGAAAACAATTCGATACATATTAAATTTTCTCAATTATATGAAAGTTTTCTTATGTTCTCTACATATCAATTTTTAACATTGATACAAAATGTATAAATCGAAAAAGTTATCGATGCCGTGACCAGGATTCGAACCTGGGTTACTACGGCCACAACGTAGGGTCCTAACCACTAGACGATCACGGCTTAATCGACTTGTTACTTGTGTATTATTTATTAGTATAAAAGATATTTTACATACTTTCACTTGTACGTATGACAAGTTACATTGATAAAAATATTTATCATGGTATTTATATACAACAACTATTTATTATTTATAATTCCAAAAAGATAACAAATTAAAAAAATAATTACTATTCCAATAAATTTTTAAACTTGATTTTTTTCTATAAAAGGTCTCAATATTAAAGATATCTCGACATATTTAATTTAAATTTTATTTACAATCTTATAAAATATGCCATGACAAGAATTCCTCTATGTAAGGACTAAATTATTTCTCTAGAGCGGCGTTTCCCAAACTTTTTCTACGAAGGAACACTTCAGAAATCTCGAAATTTTAAAGAGATACCTTGGTTATTTTGTGGGGCAAGGTGAGGTGATGTGTTCCAGGCTCATATTCATTTTGACAATTTTTCACGGAACACATATTTACTTTCCGCGGAATATAGTTTGAGAAACGCTCATATAGAGTATATTCCCAACAGTTTGAAATTATTATTTTCGACAAGAAATGTTTAACATAGATGCAATGATTTTATCTATGAAAATACTGCACGTTACATTATTAAAATTTTAATAATCATTTTTGTCACAACAAATATTTTAATTCTCAGAATTTATCTTATTTTTGTTTAAAGATAAATGTTAAATAGTTTATATGTAAGTGTTAATCTAACAAATTCTTGGTAATTGTTATCTTGTATAATTTGTAATATTTATAAATGTATTTACATGAAATTGGAATAAATATAAACGATTTTTGAAAAGTAGTTCATAAAAATGTTAAGTTTTTTTTCGATTGCAGTAAAATATTTGTTTAGTAATAAATATTGTTAGCGATGAAGACAAAAGTAGATTTTTATATAAAAATATTGATAATTACGAAAAATTTGTTTATTTCTCTGAAATAAAATAATAAATAGTAATTTACATTATTCTTCTAGCGATAAATTTTACTTTACATATAATCCTGCTGATGTATGCGATGGTTAGATACGAGTATAATTCTACCGAAGGTTATGATTATAACCCCGTAGAAAATAGACACAGTAAACAAACAATAGAAAGGGTACTTGCTAAAGCATGTCGGAAGTTTTCTGAGAAGTAGTTTTATAAATTGGATACTTAGGATTGAGTTACGAAACCTTGATTCGTCAGTGGAGGAGTCTACAATTGTCAACGGTCGCAACTGCGGCCTGAAGAAGCCGTCTGAAAAGCGGGATGTTTAAATATCAAAACTTTCCATTATTCATGGTATATTAGAAAAGATTACGTTACGAATGAGATGATGAATGGATAATGATGATGATGATGATAAAGTATAAATATAGAACCATAAACCGAGCGTAAGAAGTGATTTTTTCTTGTTGCTGTGTTAATTTCTGATTATGGATTGGACAAATTGATGACAGAATAATTTGACAGATAAATTGTTTTCTTAAATGTTTCTGTAGATTACAGCGACTTTTCAGTACAATATAGTTTTTTAAAATGTATCCAACACAAGATACAGAAAAGTATACATTTTAATTTTTTGTACCGTAGTGCTCTTAGGTCCAGGAAAAATGAGCTGTTTGGAAAATAATATTAAATTTTTACCTCGCTTTAAAACAAATTATGTTAAAAACAACAATTCACACAAATGTATGCATGATTTAAAATATAATGTGTATATATATATATATATATATATAGTAGAAGCAGTGGCGCGTTATCCTATATGAAAAAGGACAATTTCCTGAGAGCCCCGCCAACAGGGGGGGGGCTCAAACCATTTTTTTATAAACTCATTACTGTAGTACATGGGGCCCCCTAATTCAAATTTGCCTGAACCCCATGGAACTATAACGTGCCATTGAGGGGCAGAGAGGGTTATAATTAGTATGTATTAATCATTATGCGTCCAGAATGAGAAACAATAAACATTAGGTTCTATTTAATGCATTCAAATGATTGCGGTTTCACTGTGCAGTTTTTATGCTTGTTTTATTTATATAGTTATCTTCGTTCTTATTCTATAGTTTTATTTTCTTTTAGTGTTCCTTCAGAGTCTTCCTTTGTTATTAATCCTTTTTTGATGTTTGTATTTGCTCTTCTTCTATTCCGATTTGTATCGTGTTTATCCTTATTTACGAAAAATTTCAAAAACCCAGATATCTTGTTTAGCGCATGCATCTCCCTTTTTCCATACAATTCTGAGCGGCCGGTCCGCTAGAGCGACGTTGCTCGCAGTCGTGCTCAGAGACGTCTTCCTTTTTTCACTGTGCAGGTTGTGATGTATAACATATACACATACCTACATAGGAAAATATACGGGTGGGACTGCACAGAACGTATAAGGACGAGTGAGATAAATAACACGCAGGTGTACGATCACTAAAGTGAACGTAACACAGGTAGCACGAACAGATTTTGTACGTCTCGCCCCGCAGATTTCACGTGTACTAACAGACACCGGTTACAAACGTGTTTTGAAAGCCACAATACACTTTATTGTTCTCCATATAACATATGAAGATGTTACAACTATTATCTGACTTTGAAATTTTCGGCTTCTTGTTACAAATTCAAAACAATTGCGAATTATTTTGTCAATAAGAAGCGTTTCGTTGTGAAAATTGTCAATTGAGATCGGATTTTGTATGATTATTGAGTTTATTTCTAAATGGCCAAGAAAATTTACAGATGTCGATTCATATTAGGAAACTTATTTTTATTCTAACTTTGATTTTTACTAATTTATTTTTACAACAAATACAAATAACCTCGTATTCAGTTTAGAATAATTTACCCTGATGACTGATACTTTATAGTTTGATATTAATCTACCTATGGCTGGAAACTCCTTACTTAACTGCTTTCTTTGTATACTTTCTCTTTTCTAGTTAATGCCGAAGAATAAACTTTTAATAATACATTTATAACCCGATTGCCCCCCAAAAAAACATTGCGATATTTAGATACCACTACAAAATATACAGTTTTCTAAACTATAACAATTTGATTTCCTTTTCTTTATGTAATAAAAGAGCGTTATTTAATTGGGATACTTTTATATATTGAAATAGTTCAAAACACAAAACTATCCATCGTTAATATTACTAATTTAATGAATATAATTAACTTTATAAAACAGTTTATAACTTCATACAAAAGTCAACTTATTTCGAAAGTGTATAAATGAAAATAAAAAAAATCTATATCATATTAGAACTTTTATAACGATATTAGAAATAAAGAACCATATTAGAATGTCAACTTGCAACTACTCACTATAGAAATGAGGACAGTTATGTATAATTTGCACAAATTATAAATAGAAATCGCCGTAGAGTCCAATATATTATAATGAGACGTGAACATGAGGATTAGCTATTGAATAAACTGAAAATGAGGTCAGTGGAGAGTTATTTTCTTAGAATAGATACTAGATTGTCAAAGGATAAAGCAATATAGTACCTTTAATATCTTAAACTTCTGAAAAAGATATATTCTAAGGAAACAAGTATATACACTTATTAAGACATAAAAAAATTATTGTCATTGTTGAAAGATTTACAACGATGTGATATAATTTATTATTAATTGAAAATATTAATTATAAAATTAGAAATTATATACATATATACATATATATATATATATATATATATATATATATATATATATATATACACATATGCATGCAGTTAAATAGTGAGTGCATGTACGAATTTGTAAAAAAATATGATATAAAAATCATCTGCACACAAGACAAAGAGAACATGTAAATAAAATAATTAAAACACAGCCACGAATACACGTAGAACAAAAGTCAAAGAGAAAGCAAATATATGTGGTGCAGAGTGTCCAGTTTAGAATACTAAAAGCATTAGATCGACACTGTGTAATGCAGGGGCACAATTGGCTTTAGTTTTCAAGACACGATAAATGTGAACAAAGCAATCAAAGCACAGATCGACGATGAGGATAGAAATATACCAAAAAAATTAGAAACTCGAATGGTTATCTTTCTCGTGTAGCGTTCGTGTCATGTTCTAACTTCTACTGCGATTCTTTTTGCTCGGGGCACGAGCTATAGGCATTTCGATTTCGATACAGAGTACAGAAAATAAAAGTCATAAGTACATATCTATGTAGGATATGAATGATATTTAATAATTTACAGACTTTTTGCTTGTGATTGAAATATTTTTTTTAATATATATTTACCATCGGTTGATACGACGATTACGAATATATTATTATATTATTTTTTTTTTAAATATCGACGATGTCTTCTTTTCATATATCTGAGAATTAATAATAAGTTGAAGTCTAAACATAATGTTTATTTTTATGAATAATCGCACACTTGTATAAAAATCGATTTTTCGATGGTTTTATGTATAGACAACGTTTTTTAATGGTTCTGTATAAAATTATAAAAATATAAATTTTATTTTAAATGGAATTTATTCACGAAATTGGTATTCAACATTCAATTAAAAAACCTGATTATAATTACAGAGCTCATTAATCTCGTGAAATTTCAGAAATATTTTTGTCACTCCTCGATAAACAAATAAAATGTTCTGTTCTAAAAGGTTAAAAATTTTTAATATTTTTTTATTGTTACTGAGTCTATAAATATCTGTACCGTTAATGTAATTGCATTTGAATAGATGGATTTTTCCGTCAATGACATTTTAGAAGGAACAGAATAGATGTAAGTCTGGTAGAGAAATGCTCGGGAAAGAAGGAAATACTAAAACATTTTAATCAAGCTCAGATATTTTGCTCAATTTCAATTTTAAATAAGTCGATGCACTACATGTAAATCACAAATATTGTTCAGAATTACATTTGTTTCTTTTTTGAAATTACATAGGAAGAATTGCCGCATTCAAATTTTTTTTCTTTAAATATTAAAAGATGTTTCCAGTTATCAGTTGATGTAATTTTCGTGTCATTCTATGGGTTTTAAGTATATTTTTTCTTTATAATATATTATGTTTGATATTGTTTTCTTGTCTTTATAAATTACAAAACTATATCGATTTTCTCTGTATTCCTAATTTGGTTTAGATAATATATATATATATATATATATATATATATATATATATATATATATAATGATGTCTTCATCCCCTAGTAAATCTATTCTCATGCAAAATTTTGCCCATTTAGGAAAAATTATTTAATTTCATCTTCGTCTAATATTTTCCAAAATACATTTCTGTAAGATATACTTATACTTTTTTTAAATCAACAAGAGACGCTTATTTATGAATTTTGTTAAATAAGGCTTTATAAATGTATTGCATATCTCATTGCATAATAGGATTCTTTTGAAATTTTTTTTAAAAAATATTAATCTATCAATCTCTCTCTCTCTCTCTCTATATATATATATATTATATATATATATATATAATGGTTCCATAAAATTTAAACAATGGACAAAATTTTGTACAAAAAATTGACCAAAAATTGAATAAAAAACGTATAGAGGAAACAGTAATGAAATGTGCAACTGTATAAAACAAACGGTGCAATCTAACTATTTGAGTGATTATATAGATATACTAACATTTATATATATATATATATATATATATATATATATATATATAATGATATTGAGTGAATACATGCGATACGAGTGAAGCAAGCTGGGGCAGAGCCCTCCGAGTTTGGCGAGCGTAACGATTGAGGGGCACAGCCATCTAGTATATTAAGAATGTTTCTTAGTGAACACACATGCAGTGAGAAATCAAGAAAATTAAAAATTTTCTGTCTAAGAATTTTTAATTTTAAAGAAATGCTAATACTTCATCCGCAGACTAGTACACTATAAATATTTGATTTTTTCCGAGTCAATATAAAAGAGATGAAGAATAAAACATAAACAAGAACTAAAACTTTAAAGATTACAATAATTTTTATGTTAAAATGTGTAAATATTTGTTATATTTTGATACCAGAAATATCAAACATCAGCTATTTAATATTAACGTTTCAAATATGAATTTATTACTAAAAAAAAGTAAGTATTAATAACTTAACTATATCATACACACATTTTTATGTTAAAAAATACTATAGTTCCATATTTTTATATATTAAAATTATCATATCAATTACTCCTTTTCTTAAAAATTAAAAACTGGAAAAGTATGTGTTTTAAATTAAAATATAGTTCATTTTATTGTAATAAATTGTTTTTACAATTCTTGATTGTAAAAAGAATGCAATTAAATTTCCATTATCAATATTTATAAACGATAATTGTTACATTTCTCGTACTTTTAGAAAAAATATCTATAACCTACATGTGTTAATATTTACAAGTATCAAACTATTAAAAAAACATAATTCATGCAAGCGTATAGTTATTCCGACTACTTATAAAAACACCCCATGAATCTAGATGACCACAATATCCATATCAAGAAACATAATGGTTGTACAAGATAGTTGCACCAGGACGATCTTTTATAGTTGTGTGTGTATATATATATACATGTTTATATATTTAGATATATATATATATATATATATATATATATATATATATATATATATATATATTTGTGTGTGTAAGAAGAGGCTAGCACTAAGTTCTGACCGAGTGTCAGTGACTCGCGGCCCACGAGTTCAAGGTTGCTTGAAGCTGTATCAACCCAACATTGATGTTAACAGTAGGCCAAAGAAGAAGGTGTTGGTTATAGCGGATCATGTAATGTGTTTTGTGTGTTAGGGTAGCCAGTTTTCTTCAACTATGTACATTATATATATATATATATATATATATATATATATATATATATATATATATATATATATATACATATACATATATGTATGTATTTTATACATGTTTTATTGAACAATGAGCTCGTGTCTTGTTTACTATTTGCTTAAAATGAAAGTTTTTTTATGCGATTCTTAATGATAATTACTACTGTTTTTATCGTTTATAACCTTACCTAGAGAAACATTATTTTATTTTATACACATTTTATTTATTTTAATACAGCGTGATGTTTCGTTTTTTTCCAATTTTGTTTTAGATTCATTTCATTTTGATAGAATTTGATATTATTTTATTAATCGCTGTATTCGTTTCTAAAAATATATTGTAGATACTTGACGATTCATGGATACACAGTCTGATTGGCAGATACTTTCGGACTGACTTTCCTATTTGAAAAATATATAAAAAAAAATTAAATAAAACGAGAAATGAATAAATCAATATTTTAATTGTAAACAATTTGATTAAAGATCATCAACGACAGTCATACAAAAATATACAGTTCAGTTTCGATAATTAATAATTTGAAAACAGATTCGTCTAACATGATTGATGTTAAATCCATCGATACGAAGATGATCTGTAAACCGAGAACTGAACTTTCGACCCACTTATCACAAGACCGACACGTTACCACGCCACCTTAACAATCAGTATAATAAATGTTAAATATATAATTAATAATATTGTAACCGCGCTGAGATTAGGATGTGTGCTGACATTTTGACCCCCATCGTTGATAATTAAGGGTATTGTAGTAATATATCTTTTATGACCACACTGTTAAAAACGCATTATATATAACCTCACTTATTCGTATAAACGTAATATATTCTGTCTTCATTTACGAGAAAAGGGGCAGTACAACTATTTATTGCGCTAAGTAAATATTATAGTGACTAATGAAGTAGTACCATAAATTATTACTTACAAAACATGAACCACGCCAATATTATGGCTGAATTAAATATTCAAATATGCATAAACAGATATATATATATATATATATATATATTTGTATGTATGTATATGTACATTTGGTACCAAAATATTGCACGATTGACTTTAATTTTAATTTAGTATTTTGCAAAGTAAGCGACAACCTGAAATTAATAATAAACATGCTTATATAACGTATATGAAAGAAATAAGGTAGAATATATCTTGAAAAATGTTACAGCTGAAATAATTATTTATTACCTTAAATTGTTGGTATAAAATGTTTATTATTTCTTGAAAGTTTAGCAGTAAAGTATGAGTACTTTATAAAAACCCAAATTATGAAAGTAAGTACATTTTTTTTTAATTATTAATTACATATTTTATTATCGATTAACTACATTTTGAAGTATTTTATGATTTTTTGTCAACTTTTCAAAAATATTCGTTTTAAACTGCTTGAAGTGTAAGTGAAACGCTTCAAAAAAATAATTAATTGTTAAATAAATTAATATTGTTTATATCAATTAATGAAAAATAATTAATGAGCCTAATTGACTAACAATTAAAAGTTTACACATCACAGTACGATATATTGTTCACACATACAAAGAACGCGACTAAAATAAAAAGAAAAATAATAAAGTTCTGAATTATAACTAAAACCGAAATAAATTACTTAAAGCGTTGTAGAATTATTCTTTGAAATTTCTTCAAACGGGATGAGAAGTTTTTGTAAAAATTCTAGGTCAAGTGCAAAAGAATAGAATGTCAGTATAAACAGAGGAAGAAGAAAAGAATAGAAAATGAAATATTTAAAAAATCAGGCACGAATAATGAAGAAAGGAATGAAAACAACAGAAGAATAAACAACTTCAGCGTCATAAATTAAAATTGCCATTAAGA
Organism: Acanthacorydalis orientalis; assembly: GCA_034766995.1. Classification (NCBI taxonomy): domain Eukaryota; kingdom Metazoa; phylum Arthropoda; class Insecta; order Megaloptera; family Corydalidae; genus Acanthacorydalis; species Acanthacorydalis orientalis. The sequence goes on along the minus strand of CM068313.1, from coordinate 14,773,910 downwards.
ATTATGTCCCTTTTCCAGACATTTCCAAATCATTTCTTGATCTTTCTATATACTTATCTCTTTCTGCTCTTCTATTTTTTTCCATATGTTCATTGATTTCGTTGAAGGTATTCTTGTTTTTCTACATTTTTATAAAACAAATCAACATAGAAAAATATCTTTTCTATTTTTCTTGTTTTAAAAAGGTCTGATGTTTATCTCTCGTGCTTCTTTTCTGCAATATGCCCCACACAGTTTCAATTCAAATTCTCTATTCTCTTCATTATATCTATGCTTCTTCTTTATGTCTGTATTTATCGTATTTTCATTTATTTTTTCTAATATATATATTTTAATTCCTCTCTTTGCCACTGAAATTACTGAATTATTTTGATTTACTCATATTTTACTTTTATAAGTAAGGATATGTAGAACATATATTTTTTTCAACAAGCTGTCAAATGATTACTCAATCAACAAAAAAATAAACGAACTGAATCGCAGACAATGAACAAAAGATTTGTATTTTTTCCAAAATTTGTATTACATTTCAGAAACCATTTGTGTTTGCTCACTTATTTCAGAAACAATATTTATATTGTTATTAAACTATTGTAAAATTAAACTATTTGTACTTTAAATAAATATATTCACATAAGTAATGATATTTTTTAAATCTATTATATATAATGTAAGAAACTTAAATAGTTTTTTTTATTTAATGAATATGCCTTTAATATAAGTAATTTACAAATTATTCGGATTTTTTTTTATTTTACAGTTCTTAGTTATATTAACAGGTTTTAGTTTATAAATTAGATTTTTCCAGAATGGAAATTGTATCTTATATCGTTCATAATATTTCTTTTGGTTATAAAATCATATTTACCATTGTAGATATTATATAAACATAATTATAGAGAAAAAAGGATCGAAATAGAAACCTATGTTAAGGGTGAAAATAATGTCACGCCGATTAGCCAAGAACAACAACACCTACGTAAAGTCAATCGACAATAACAAAATGTAACAAAAAAGTACCTATTTCAAGAACCAGTTTTTTCAAAACATAAACAAAAATTCATCACAACAAGAACTCTTCAGTACGTTTTTTTTTTATTGTTGTTGCGTCTTCTACGACTCAGCTCGACTACTACATACACTGTATATCTGTCTACAATGATACACGCCCATCGGCCGATATTCCCCGCAGACCCGTACCTACAAAACCATCAGAGTCAACAACATCCAGGGATCAACAAACACCTCGTACACGTTATCTCATTTCGGCTACCCGGTCTTACTAGCACGTAACGCATAAACTTACACAATAAACGACTATACGAACACGATTACCTCTTGTGTATGGAAATACATTATTACAAAAAGAACATCGTGCGAGAGCATCAAATTAATAATTTGATAAAGATGATACTTTTTGTTTGTCACTTCAGATCTGACTGACTTTTCGTACTGCAAAAAGTGCTTTTCTGAAGAAGTGTACTGTTTGTGAACATATTCCAAAATGATTCGAGTAAGGACACTGTTCAAACATTTTTAGAAAATTATAAAATATACATTTTTCTATTTCAATCTCATTTTTCTAAAAATCACGAATGTATATATATATATATATATATATATATATATATATATATATATATATATATATAGAATCAGTGCAAAAGTTCGTATCCGATTTGAAATTGAAACACAGGCGATTATTTTTCGCCCAAAACGCTTTTATTAATCAATTATGTATTGACCATAGTTTCCTGCAATTATTTTCCAACGCTCAGGCAGATGTTGAATTCGTTGTTCGTAAAAGCTGAGCGTTTTTTCGGGGGAAAAAAGGCGGTGAGGTGTTTTTTGACTGTCTTCACGATGTCAATTTTTTTACCGTTTAAACTGTTCTGCAACGACCGGAACAAATGATAATCCGAAAGTTCAATGTCCGGAGAATGCGGTGGATGCGATATGATTTCCCATTTCAACTGTTTCATTTTTTTCAGTCGGTTTTGCTTGACTTCCTTGGGATTGACCAAAATCGGACGCTTTTCTTTAATTGCTGCGTTCAGTTTGGTTAGTTGTTGACAGTATTTTTCCTTAGTAATCGTTCCGCCACGTGGGAGTAGTTCAAAATAAACAACACCTTTCCAACCCCACCAAACACACAGCAACACCTTCATTGAATGCCAGTCAGCTTTGGTGATTGGTTTTGCCCCTTCATTCGCTTCTTTCCACGTTCGTCTGCATCTGACGTTATACAGGACGTGTACAGGATCCATTTTTTCAGACAACGAGTGCGGTACCCACGTATCGAGCTTCATCGTAAACGCCAGCTTCTTTAAATGCCGAAATGCAGTCGATATGTCAACGTTAAGTGTCTCAGCAACCCCTTCCGCCGAAATTCGCGAGTTGTCAACTAAAACGCGCATAACATTATCGTCGATCTCAGTAGGCCGTCCAGAGGGGTTGACCTTCGAGGTTAAAATCACCAAGTCGAAATTTTGCAAACCATTTCTTCACAGTTGAAAGTGATGGTGCATGGTCCAAATAAACCTCCCAAAGATTTTTCGTTGCTGCGCCAACGGTTACTTATTTCCAAAACTCGCATAACATAACGTGCCGAAATGTATCTTGTCATTGTCCATTTTCAAAATTTTTTCTTACACACAAATCGATCCGAAATAAATGCGTCTGATGCTCAAATGACAGCTACAACTGTCACCTTTCAAACGATATAAACGTGAATACATTTCAATCACGAGCACTCTTAACAACCTATTGAATCGTTTATGAAATTTTACACTGATCTAAAAAATTTTGGACAGGCTAAGTAAAGTATTAAAGTTAAGTTGAAATATACATTTAGAATAGCAATCCATCCTATTTTTTCCTTATTTTTTTCATGATTTTATTAACATTTCAAATTTCGGAACCCAAAAGGACCAATAGGATTCAAAAATTATATTTCTATTCGAAAGTAGATAAATACTCGTAAACTTATGAGCAGGTACATTAGGAAGGTATATTTTGAAACTGTGTACACATAAAAGATTAACAAATCAATACATAAAAGAAAACGATGCCTTATTGCAAATGAAATTCCTTCTGAATTCATGTATTTACAACTTATAGCAATTACATGATCTTATCATAAGAACGAAATCTCTCTCAAGAGCTGTGAAACCTTTCTCAAGAGCAATCGCACAGTGAGTTCTAAATTGTCACTATTAGAGAATAGATAAGTGGAGTAAATTTCATGAATTGTTGAATCGATATTCATACTTATAATTATAGTTTTCAGCACTGTGACTAAATTCACTTTCACAAATAAAATGGATAAAAATATTTTTTTTCTGAGAATGATATAGCATTGTCATCGAAATATGCACAAGTTGTTTTCAAAATGATCAATATTTAATTATTGAACATTTTACAGGATGATCATTATACAAGACATGAAACTGAATTTCAACATAAATTATAAACAAATCAATGATAAAAAAAACCTGTCTGGCACAATAAATGATTAAAATAGACTATGTTATTTTTTTGAGGCTAAAGACATATAGAATAATGTTTATTGAATGATTAGCATTTGAAAAGTATATTTTATAAGCTATTTAATGATCCATTAAGAAAAATAATCAATATCTAATCCAATCAGTGTTTTGAAAGTTTGTTTTTTGATTTTCAGAAAAATTAAGTGATTTTAAACTATTGATTAATAGAATATAAATACAAACACATATGGTATGTATAATTTAATTTATTATTGGTGATCTAAATAGTTTATATGATAACATCAGCATGATAACATGCACCTGCATCCATTCAATCAACAAAGAGTTTATACAGGAAATGTAACTATAATAGTGAAAAAAAGTATTATTTTATATGTTCACGCAATGAAAAAAACACACAAACTAAATTCATTTTCTAAAATTATTCACAAAGGCGATTATGATTTCATTTTTTCGAAAAAGGTGACCAAATGTTTATTATCATAATTTGATCGGTCCATTCACCTGCGTAATGTTAGACCAATAGAATAGAGTTAGAGGGGAAACATTTTTTTTTCCATCACAAACAGCCCGCAGCGATACCAGGTGAAGAAACATTTTCGGACGATGAACCGATACTAAAGCTGTGCGAAAACATCAAATCGCCAGGTCAAAGAACCACACGATACTTAATTATCTATTCATCCTGGATCTTTTATTTCCGGAGTTGGTGTTCGAAAGTAGTTTGGATAACATTTGTTTAGAAATGACACCATTCTACGTGCATTAAATTGAAACAGAAGTGGTGTTTGTTGTTTGGCCGTATCTCTCTAGATCGACACGGTCAATAACCCAATGTTTATAATGGTGACCTGTCGTCTTACCTTTTTTCACATTTCAAATAGATTTTAAGTGAATTTTAGTTTCGTATCGACTGACTGTAGAAATTCATTTGTTAGGTTGCTGTTTAAGCGGATGTCACATTGTGCAAGAAGGCGTGTTTACTTCAACAATTATTAAAGTCATTAGACATATGATTTAAGTAAAATTATTTTTATATACAATCTATAATAATCATTAATTTCAATTCTATCAACTATTCAAAATTATAATATAAAATTTTATTCGATTTTTAAATTGCAATAATAATAATAATATATAATGAAAGTTTCATGTTTTCTTAATAATTTTTATGATAAATAAAAAAACTTGTATTTAAATATATATGAAATATAAATATTTAAAAACGTATTGAAAAAATAATTGTACTTTTCACAAATGAATCAACAGCCCAAGCATCACGAATTATCGGAACACTGAAATCAATTCATTTGTGAAAAGGAATTTTATTACAATTCAGAACTGTAACTGTATATAACTACAATAAAATGCATTTATAAATTTAATTAGATTTCAAAATATTGTGTTGAAACTGATCTTAATAACTTGATGAAACCAAATTCCATATTTATAATATTTTTATAGCATGTATTTATTTATTTTTAATATACTATTATCTCTCCTTTTTTACTTTACATTTTGTTACTTTATTTTGTAATTATTTTATTAGTTGAAATTAACTTAAAAATTAAATACTAAAATACATACTAAATTAAAAAGAAATATTTTCAAAAATATTCATATTAACATTTAAATTTATTACATACTTAAAATAAATATCATGGGATTTAATAAGGACGGAGGTATATTCCGGTTAACAGTCACTGGCTTTGTACATTGGACTGTTAATCAATATATCATGAGTTTTAATCTGGCGTTATGGTACATGTCATCTTTCATTAAGAATATGATTTGCATTTTAGTAAAAAAAATATTATGAGTTTCAATCTTAACATCATTACAAAGTAGCTTTTATATATATATATATATATATATATATATATATATATAATGCCAAAATAATTGTGTCGAAATATATGTTTATCATATATTATGTAAATGAATTCCATTATGATAACATTGTAATATTTCTATGACGCTTTCACGAACTTACTCAATATACCTAGAAAACTCGCTTAAACGAGACCTACTTACAGACTTCATAAAAAAAACTGTGCTGGTATCCTTGAACTAAAAGCATTATGATACGTTAGTGCCCCGATCGATGGCGTTTCCATTCAAATATGTGCAAACCGTTATCAAAATAATAAATAATCAACTATTAATCATTTCGATTAGAAAAGCTATTGTAACGTGTGAAAATCCATTTAGAGCAACGTTTCTAAAACTTTCAACAATCGCATATATTTTCACGAGTTTAATCTTATTGGTATATCCGTTTCATACGAAGTGAATTTGGAGATAGTTTTAATAATACTATTTGACCAAATTTCATTTGTTAATAAATAATGAAATTATATATGAAATAATCAATTAGTAATAAGTAAGACAGTATATATATATATATATATATATATATATATATATATATATATATATATATATATATGAAATAATAAATTAGTAATTAAAATAACAAAATACAAATAAAATTCATTAGTGAACATATCCCGACAAATATTGCCAAATATTCTGACAGGACGTTTATACTTGTATATATGTTGATCTGGTGATTTTCGTCTTTTTTGATCAGCTTAGTGTCTATTCTTGATTACTGGTTTCGAGTCTTGTGCTATCTTCAGGTAGACGTTAAAGTCTCTAACATCTATCTGAAAATGACATACCTTCTGAACATATCAGTAGAGAACAAACACTCAGATGATCAAAAGGATGAAGATCGACAGGATAACGAAATAACAGGATCACAGGTATTAAAATTTACAGTTGTTACTTATACATATGGTAGATTTGCAACAGTTTAAAATTAAAGTATGAATAAATAAGATAAAAGAAAAAAATCAGCGTAGTCCATTAAATTCTTTCGGATGCAACTGGAGGTACAGGTATCACGCTTTGAGAAACATATTTTGATTAATACATTGTCAAAAATTCTGTCTCTCTCTCTCTATTTAAATATATATCTATATACACACATATTATATATATATATATATATATATATATATATATATATATACATTTATATATATATATCTATAAATATATATATATATATTTATATATATATATATATATAAATGTATATATATATATATATATATACATTTATATATATATATATATATATATATATATATATATATATATATATATATATATATATATATATATATATATATATATATATATATATATATATATACAGTAGTCTCCAAAAATCCGTTGAAATGCAAAAATAATATAAAAAATTAAAAATTGTATGAAAAAATAAAAATATCTCCAAAGGAAGCACTGTTTATTAAACCTTAATTAATACTAATTATTTTGATACAGAATTAGCAATCATACTTTAAACGAATCATAAATTATATAAAAACTACTTCCAAGTCTAGTGTAAAAAGTTAGTTGAAAATTATAAAGAAAATAATATAAAAAATCAACACACGTTTTTTTTTAATTTTTAATATTTTGTGCGACCGCCATTATTCCGCAGAAGAGCGTTAAGCATTCTGGGCATTGATTCTACGAGATTTTGTAAAGCACCGAGAGGCAAACTGGACCACGTTTCCAAAATTTTGTCTTTAAATTGAGTACTATTGTGTCTTGAAGATGTGAGGATCCTGCGATCCAATTCGTCACACAAATATTCAATAAGATTAAAGTCGGGTGACATTGATGGGCATTCAAGTACATCTTCTTTATTGTATGTGAAAAATTCTTTAGTTATTTTAGCCGTACGTTTCGGATCGTTGTCCTGTTGAAAAGTAAAATCCCGACCAAATCTCATTGTTTCAGCGGGTTGATGTAAATTTTCTTGCAAAAATTACAGTAAATCTGCGCTGTCGTTTTGCCTTCAATAATATGCAATCTGTCCACATCATACCAAGAAAAACATGCCTACACCATGACACCTCCTCCTCCATGTTTTACATGAACATTGCATGAACTTATTAATGTAAGCATTATCACTGCTACTTCTCCAAAATGTTTGGCTTCTACGATTTCCAAATAATTTAAACTTACTTTCATCGCTAAAAAATTACTTTTTCCAAAAGTCCAGTGGTTAATTCACATATTTTTTGGAAAAATTTAATCTTCTTTTTTTATGAGCAGATGTCAATAAGGGTTTCTTTCTGGTCACGTGGCCCTTCAACTTAGTATCGTGAAAACGTCTTCTAATAGTGGTTTAAAAAACCGAACTTCCTGCTTCATCCAGTTGCTCTCGAATTTCTCTTACAGAAATTTTCGGATTAATTTTGCACTTCCGTATTATACGTCGATTATCGATGGCAGTAGTGACTCTAGGTCGCTAGGTCGGTGAATATTTTTCCAACCGCACTATAATTTTTCAAAATTTCATATTCACTCACAACTTTTGACTTTCTTCTACAGTTAATTTTCGCTTCGGAGCCATTTCTTACTAATAATGAACAATAGTTATGTTTTTGGAGATTAAATATTGATATTTCACCATAAAATATCTATGAAAAAGTATTAAACTTAAACAAATACATCTACTTCTCCAATGCGACTAGTGAGGGTGTTCGATTTCAACTAACTTTTGGCGTGGTGAATTTCTATGATTATACTATTTATTGTTTAGTTACGCGAGCGATATGAATTTCGAGGAATACCCTTTTAAAAACAATGACGCTATGTGAATCATGTCTATACAAGTCAATGATGAGAAACCGAGCTATTAAACATGGAAGTGTTTATTTCAACTAACTCTTGGAGGGCAATGTATATGTTTCAAAACGGTTTTACTACATCATCCAAATAAAATATTATAAAATTTAAATCCATCGGCATTATTTCTATAAAATAGAAATAGATAATGATGCTTTGTTTATTTCACAATCGATCGGTTATTGATCTCTATACAACATCATAGAATATACATTTGATTTACACTCATGAGAATAACAATCACTATAACCTGTTTTATTAATTAAACAATTCGTGTATTAGATAATACAGGATACTGTAGTCAATGACTCTACTATCACAGAGTTAAAATTATATGAAAAAAATCGATACACATACACAATACATGTTCAGATGTGTATAGAATTCTCACGTGACGACTTATGACGGTTCTTCCACAAGGAAGTAATACGTTCATAAAAAAAAAACAACAACGAACATGTACAAGAGTGGTAATCCACAAAGAACCGGTCAATTTGTATGGATGTGGCGTGTCATCACTGTGGGCCATGATCACCAGAGGATCACGACCTAGCTGCTGGTCGTGACGGTGAGGCGACGATGATACTAAGTGTGGTATGGATAATGGACAACGCCGATGCTGAACGATGGAAGGGAGCGTGAGTGTGGAGAAGCGTGAGGCCAATGTCCTCGACTACGCACTACACGTAGATTATCATCGGAGAGCATCGCACTTGCCCGGATAGAAGATACACGTACGCCAAACACAACTCGGCTACACGCGATTTGTGTTTACTAGCGTGTTATATAAAATCAGAGGAAATGTCATACTTCTCATACGTCGGCCTCTTGTACGTTTCTATTGAGCTACACGTCATATTTTCATCCCGTCTCACCTGCTCTAACTTTAAAACGAATAATTTTGAATATATTTCTAGAAATACATTATGCATGTACGGTGATGTGCAATAACTTTTAAACACGATTAAAGTCAAGTGGATAACATGTTGAATTGCTGTACACATATAATAAATTTAAATCCGATCTTTTAGCATATGCCATTTTAATTATAAAAGATAATGCTTAAAAAATCTCTTAACATCCTAAAAAGTAAACATTTTTCTATACAGGAATACATATTTTTTATGTACCGATGTCTTCTCACCTAAACGAATTCAGAACCATTGAAATTCAATTTGATATTATTTTTTATTATTTATTTTGTGTTTGTTCATGTAGAATATTGTTTATATTAAGACAAACGTTGCCTTATATCAACATAACTTTTTATATCGATTCAAATTCAGATCTATCCGTGAAATAGATGAAAAAAAAAATTCGGTTGACAGCAAGGATTGAAACCGAATCAAAATAACGTTCGGGTTTCTGTTTTTTAAAATATACGTTCTATCACTCACTAACAAAAAGACAGTTACTAATAATAATTATCTTTATGTTATTTATGAATAATAAATAGTGAAATTATTTATTAATCATTATACAGATAACAAAATAATTTTTAAAAATACACATTTTAGAGAATACATTATTTATTATTTTTTCATACATTTTATGGGATTACTTACGGTCCAACATTTATTTGTAGCATAGTGAAAATACGCATTAATATTGAAAAATTCATCTTTCAAAAGAAAAAGAAAATAACTAGAATAAAAATGTTGATAGGGAAATTTCAAACTGCCGCCTGAAAAATTAAACGCTTAACAATTAAGCACAGTTCAATCGAATAAGAAAATAATGGAATGCTTAGAGATCATTTGAAAACATTTCACGATTGGTAATTGGCTCACAAACAGTATGTTGCCCATCCCTCATCTACTGCATAGCCTCATACTGTTCGACAAGGAAAAAATCGCATAACTCGATTTGAATTTTAATCTGTTATTATTATTTATATTTTAAACGCAACTGTTATTTCAAGTAACATGGTTGTACATAATGTAAAATTATCTACAAATTAAACATCGATTGACCAACCCATCTTCGAATTTACAAAAATGTACACGACAATATTGTTGTTGTGTAAACAACACAAGTGTTTACGGTCGGATAAAAACAATTTCAACTTTTTTTTAACACATCGGCAATGGTCTGTTTATACGGATATAAATTATGCATGCATACATATATATGTGTAAACAAACAAATCTGCAAACGTGATTATGTCTTCTTGCTCTTTAGATACAATCGACGCGATGTCGTAGTCCGTGATTACTGTTGCATAGCGGTTCTTGACCTAGCATACAGCTAGAAATTGTGTGTGGGCATACATAAATGTAAAATAATATGTCTTGTACGGTTGTCTTTCGTGTAAAAAAGTACAATGAATCGAGGACAAAAAGAAATTATCGACAATTACAATTCACTCGCATAAATATTTTATATCTAGAAAAATAGTTGAAGTGTATGCGAGTGGACGATTAATGGATGTCGTTAATGATAATCGTGCTGGTCTATTTTCAGAGATACAGTCAATTTTATTTGTTACAATATTCTAGTGAAAAAATATCGACATTCAAGTATAATAACGAATAACAGAAAACAAATAAATCAGTTTTAAAAAACGTTTTTTTTTAATAAGAATTTACCCACAAAATTAAAATCTTTACTATTTATTCAAAAGTGTTTAGTAACAATCTTATCAGCATCTTTAACAATCATCTTTAAGTTTTATTATATATAATATATCTATTACATATAATAAGTGTAATGAATTTAAAATCACGTAAAATTTCCCCATTTTTTTTTGAACAAAAACAGTTTAACACGTTTGCTACCAGCGCCTTGTGAGAAAAACATCTATCACAACCTAGGATTTTTTTTTGTGATATGACACCAGTGGCATAGATTTTACTTATATACATTCAGAACATTATAAATAAGTAAAATAATCATTCTTATAAACTGGCAGATATATGTGATGCTTTGCTATAGATAAAAAAATATGTTGTAGCCCATGTGTCAAATATATGTGACACATTAAATAAAAAGAAAATGAATAGGATTGGAAAACAAAAACTAAATAAATACATTTTTTCAGTGAAAGACAAGTGATTTATTTTGTATGACACATTTTAAAAAATTTGTTAACGCACAGCCTAATTGATTGTCCATTGTTGGTTTTACAAATTTCACAAGCGTAGAAAGTAGCTGAGCGCCGCTTATTGCTGGGACATACACGAAATCTAAATTATTTCCCCAGTTTTTTGAGGAAGTGTTATATATTTGAATCGTTGCTACGTGGAAACATAGCTATTTCGCTGCCGGAATTTAGTAATTTGCAGACAACAAACTCTAAAGGCTGTAAAAACTCTAAATAATGTAATATAACCTCAGACCAAGCACTTCCTTCCTATATTTTACTGTTTTGGAGCTAAACAATTGTGTTCAGAGCACAACGCGTTTCAATATGTGATCATAAACTGAGCAATTAGAGCTGTCGCACATATGTGACGCCTGGCTTTCATAACAAACCATTGTGTTGCGCATATGACGGATAGTAGCGAACGTGTTAAAATTAAAATATTTGTCATACACTCAAGCGTGTCAAATTCGTGCATAACAAATAAAATTTATTTGTATCCTATTTTAGAATAAAACGTATTTTACATAAATTATTTATTTCAATTACCAATTTTTAATAATAAACTATTAAAAATGTTACAAAAATATATTTTAGATTACAAACATCACACTCTTCTCGAACAATTATTGCTAAATATGTATTTTTTAGGAATTATAAGTTAAGATTTTTCTGTTTTCCATATTCTGTCAAAAATACGTGAGATATTGATTATACCTAAAAACATTTACATGCTTCATCTTATATATATATATTTCAGGTTGGAAGAGTTGTGTGTGACAACAAATAAAAAAAAAACAGAGTTGTGTGTGAAGAGGGAAAATTCATTTGTGACAAATAATGTGAACATATTAACTAGTAATAAAATATGTTCATTGTTATCTTTTAAACTTTAAACTAATATTGAATTTTCCAAGTATCTGTAACCCATGAACCGCTTACAATGTTTTAAATCTAGAAATAATTAACAGAATAAAATCTGAGTTAATATGGATATCTGTTTTACTACGTCCGATTTATTAAAAATATTTTAATTATTTTTTAAGCTTCGAATCCATCACAAGCTTTATTTTTTCATTTCATTTTTCCTATATCCATTTATTTAAAATTTTTAATTACAGAATACAGAGCTAATTCTAATTCAATTATTACACATTTTCTACTTAGTACAATGTTACTTATGTGCTTAACAGGTTATCACCCGTCTCGGTCTATAGACTTGAGTAAAGTAAGTTACTGTATGCCGTCTCGGTGACATAGACCGAGAAGTTCCATACCAATGTCGCCAACTCGGTCTGTTAGGCCGAGTGGACTTTATGGTCTTTGCTATCAGATATCCACATTTGCATGCACGTTCACATGACAGGAATCATTTTCTTCAGAAATGAACATAAAATTCTTGATAAATTTGACAGTATCTATACAGAAGTATAGATGACTACTAGAGATAAAATGAAAATTTCCACTGTAGCTTCATGGAAAATACACTCGATAGTCAATGTGTTAACTTGTATATTTTTTTAATATATATATATATTTAGGTAATCCTTTTAATTGAATAAATACGATAAACGTTTGCATAACTGAAACATTTTCCACACTTTTAAGGTTATTTTATAAACTATTAATTTAGAAATTTAGAAAGTTTATTATTTATTTTTCTTAATAAATCCGTCATTTTCGAAATAAAATATATCAAGGAACTCTTAACCAAGGATTAAAACCGTAACCGATAAAAACCGTTTCATTTCAGTAACATGAAACCGAAACCACTATTTTTGCAGAACGAAAAACTGAATAAAAATTGGGAGTCGGTTTATATGTTGTACAAATACCAATATTATATTATAATTCAATAATGATTCCATTTCAAGCTCCAAATCTCAAAATTGCCCAAATTAATAAAACATTTCCAAACTCTATATTAGAGTATAATTCTCAGAATTATTTCTGAGAATTAATTCTCTAAAGAGTATTAATTCTCAGAAATTAATTTCTAGCTTACATTATATATATATTATATATATATATATATATATATATATATATATATATATATATACATTTATTTTATCAAAATGTCCAATAATCAATTATATTAAATATATTTACTTTGTATTCTTACGATATAAGAATGGAGGAGTTTTCTTTTAAATGTGTTTTAGTGTATTAAAACAAAATAAATAATTATTGGATATTTTGATAAAAGAAGATTGTATCTATGCATAGTTATTAATTCACTTGTAAAATTAAATTTAGCAACAATGACTAATTATTGTTGTAAATCACTATTACGTTGAATAAGAAAATTGTTCTTAAAAATCAATATTAACAAGAAATAACTGTACAGCAATCCTTGCATAAATCTGATTATATATATATATTTATATAATATATATATATATATATATGCCATATGTAAAAAAAATATGAAAAAAAATATTATTAATATTTCAGTAATAAAAAATATTATGTTATCAAATATAATATGGTAGAATTTTCAATTCTGCATTTTAACAAATCTCACGATATTTTGAAATAAATGAAAAAATGTTGAATGTATCACATAAACTGACAGGGAATAATAAAAAATAAATATATATTTGCTTTTTACTTGTTAATAAAAACATCAACAAACCTTTTTCACATGATGACAAATAGATACTTGATGCTGAAATGTTCAATGATTGGATCTCGACGAAACACTGAAATGTATGCCGGTACCACTGTTTACCTTTAAAAAAAGGGATTATTAGTGTTTAGTAATTTATAGTTATTTTTATATATTAATTATTTATTTATTGATAAGTGTTAATTTAGTATTCACATGTAATGTAATAGTTCTTTCTAATATATATATATATATATATATATATATATATATATATATATATATATATATATATATATATATAATGAAAACATTATAGTAAATAAAATATTAATATTTCATATTAAAAATTATTAAAAAGTAAATTAAATGACAATTCTAATAAAACTGTTTACCTTTAAAAAGAGGATTAATAATGTATAATTCATTGCTATTTTAATATATTAATTATTTATTTACAGTTATTGATAAGTGTTAATTTAGTATTCACATATATTGAAATTTTTCTTTCAGATATATATATATATATATATATATATATATATATATTTATAATGAAACTATTATAGTACATAAAATATTAATATTTCATATTAAAAATTATTAAAAAGTAAATGAAATGACAATTATTATCAAATTATATTTATTCACAGATATAACTATACGGAGCTAAAGATAATTCAATAATGAATAAATTATATATTTTAGCAACAAATGACAATGTTTTGAAACATGATTATTATTATAAATTCTTAAATTCGTTTTTCTTTTATATATATATATATTATATATATATATATATATATATATATATATATATATATAATACTATATTACAAACGTTGTAATAACATTGTTAATTAAAAATGTCAATAATCAAACAATACTACTGACCTAATTTAAGACGTCAGTAAATTTTATACAAAGGATCTAGAGCGTTCGATAATAATAATGTATTGTAGGGTAATTTATCACCATTGTGTTCATACAATAATAAATACTAAATGTTGAAAAAGTACTTTGAAGTCATTGTGTTTGAATAATTACGGCATAAATATTCATATTGATATTAATATCTTTTTCGAATGTAACGTATGTGACTTTTTCATCTTGAAGTATTTATTACAATACAATAACAAGTTCTATATAGAAAATAGCTATTTGTAAAATACAAATAAGCATTCGTAAAGGATGTGTATGCACCCAGACCACACTGTATTAAGTGGAGACACGTAATAGAATTGCGGTTATGTTTCTATTTTATGTTCATGTTTTATGCAGTTAAGGTATCAATCAATGCAAATGTACTTATTTTTTTAAAAAAACGTGTATATATATATATATATATATATATATGTATATGTATATATATGTATATATATGTCTACACAGAAGAAAACTGTAAGACAAATGGTGTGAGAAACAAACACGGGAATAGAAATGATTGACAAATGGTGTGTTAAAAACTAAAGAAAGAAATAATTAACTGGAAGCAACAAGTATGCGAAACTATATAAAAATTGATCAAGTAGATTGAAAATGTTAGAAAATTGTTTGTATACAATAAAATATCTCTAAAAACAGACACTGAATCGCTCAAATGGAAAGAATTTGTATAACAAAAGAAATAACATGAAGACATACATTCCTCTTTAGAAATTAACTATTTTTTCATCTTACTGACCGTCAATACTTTTTCTGATCAAAAATATTCAAAAGACGATCATTGATCATTTTTGATTGTTGTTTATGTGCATTCCAATTACAATAGGTCTGTTCGATTTGTACACTGAACTCACTCGGAGTAAGAAATTTTACACTTTTCTGTTCGATATGTACTCTGAACGTACTCGGGATTTTCGTCGAACAGTTTAGAGTAAGTTCAGAACAGGGAATTTGTTACTCTGAACTTACTCTAGCTTTTTCTTAGAGTAACGTCGAGCATCTTTGTCTACCTCGAGAGTATCTATCTATGATAATTACTATAGAATAAAAAAATCACCCAAACTTGACAGTATTCATACGATTTACTCTAACATTACTCAATGTTGTTCGATAAAAACAAGTTTAGAGTAAGAAAGTCAGGGTAAAGTCATAAAATTCAAGAGTCAGTTCAGAGTACACATCGAACAGACCTAATGCTATCATGCTCAGAGCGCTAATGTAGAGAAAAATCTCTCTGTATCTTAGAACTGGCATCGCCATCGAAATGTGTATAAGCAACAACCAAAAGTATCGATAATCATTTACAATAAGAAAAATCAATTATAATAAAAATTATTTATTATATATAATAAATAATTTACAATAATAAAATAAATAAAAAAGTAGATTCAATGCCGTGACCAGGATTCGAACCTGGGTTACTACGGCCACAACGTAGGGTCCTAACCACTAGACGATCACGGCTTAATTGACTTGTTGCTCAATTCTTATTTGTTGATATAAAACATAGTTTACATACTTTCACTACTGTATTTATAACAAGTCACATTGATAAAAATATTACAAAAAATTACTCTCATTTACTTCTTTTCTATCTTTAATTGAAAAGCCCAATTTGAAGACAAATTAAAAATAAAACCAAAGTCGATGTTACCAAAGTACAGATCGAAAAATTCAATTTAATATCATATTAACATGGACACGATGAAATGGCACTTTCGTTGAAAAAAAAATAATGTTAGAATTCAAAAAAACCACAACTGTAATTATTTTCATATCAACCTAATATAATTGTATTGATACGAATTATTGTATCGAACTAACAATTTGTGAATATTCGATAAAAAAATTTTTTGTGGAAAAATCTATCTGAAAAACTTGTTAAATACATCCAACATAAATCTCTTATATTCTATTATTTTTAAGTTATTATAATGTTGTTTTATATATATATATATATATACATATCTATATATATATATATATATATATATTTATGAAATTACATTTTGTATGTTTCAATAAATTAATTCATTTATTATCAATAGCACAAAAAAAGAAGCGGATTATTCAATTATTTCTCTCTATAAAATAACATATAGCGTATCGAAATCCTCTTTATTAAAAAAAAGCCAATCTACATATTATTTTGGTTGTACAATAAAAAAAAACCGAACAAATCTCTACTACTATGGTTTTGATGAATACTATATTCAAAATGTATTAAATAATAATCTCATTCTTTTTAATAGACAAAAATAAAAAAAAACATGTATGTGGTAATAACCAAGCGATGTATAATCATGTTCTATAACTAATACTCCAGCTATGGCTCACCTGTCATTGAAAAAAATAAGTATTCGATTTTAAACGTAAATAGTATGCTTCTTACTCTCTGTTTACTTATTGAAATTGTACTATAAATGTGTCTGAATATTAATATAATGAGTGAGTATATTCGCCTATGCTTGTGTGTGTGTTTCGTATATTAACCACATACTGTTATACACACACATAGGCAAATAGTTATATATATATATATATATATATATATATATATATATATATATATATATGTATAAAACGTGTAGATGTGTGTGTGTATGTGAGTGTGTGTATTACATTTGCGTGATTCTGTTTACCAGCGTTCGGAATATGTTGAAGTGTGCCGAGAAGAGATAGCAAACAAAACAGAGAATATACACATCGAGTGCAATGAACCGTACAGCTGGAATTGCTTTGTGGTTACGTGCTCAAAACTGTACTTAAACTCAGCAATCATATCTAAACTTAATGTCACAAATGAAACAGGATATTTAATATATATTTTTGCGATTAAACCGAGAATGATTATAGGTTTTCAAAATAGATATCGTGGAGAACGTTTCGTGTGTTTTCGACGTACGAATATCTTTGACGCCGTTGTACTTAAGATTGCGTTCTTCGACATTAATTAAGTACAATGTCTGTATGGGATATATTTATTGGTTAACAATGTTGTAACATTAATCACGAGTTCGGCGCATTAAAAACGACATGTCAGAGAAATGATTGAGTTCATATTTTTGGAATTATATATATATATATATATATATATATATATATATATATATATATATATATATATATATATATATATATATATCTAAAAGCAAGTAATAAATTATTTTCTATAGCGTAACTAACAAAAATAGACTCAGATATCAAACAAGCTATCAAATATGCCCTTATTTTTCTCATATATAATAATTTTATTACATTAAAAAAACCTTTCGATAAAACACAAAAATACAATATTAAAATGTTGAAGAAAAATTCTGCAAACAAAAAGTTCAATGTAACTGTCCATATTCAATTTAAGGGGTCACACACTTCCAGCCGGGGTGAAAACTAAGCCTTGAGAAAAAATTTTTAGAGGGTGTATTGTAAAAAATAAAACAAAACATGCATCACACGTTATTTATTGGGTCTTTAGGCACAATAAAAAATGTATTTATATTTTTTTATATTAAATTATTTATGTTAATTGAGATTCTTTCCATCACCACTAAAAACATGTCGCCATATTGTCTGTACGATAATTCAAACAGTCTTAATATTTTTCGATGCACTTTTTTAAATCTTCAAAATACCTTCTTCTATCAAATGTCGATCCATTTGATATTTTGATCAATGATTTTTTTAAAAACAATTAAGGAGTAAAATTTTCCATGGGAAAAAATTGTTTTATTTTAAAACGTCGTAACTTGTTTGTTTTTTTCTGAAATTACAAAATTTGGCTCAACATATGATTATGACAACATTACAAGAACCTTCATTAAATTTGTACAGCCATTGACAACAAAAGGAGATATCATGCAGACAGTGAGGCGGAATATTTTTAGTGGTGGCGGAAAGAACCTCAATTAACATAAAAAAATTGTAAATAATTTTTTATTGGGTCTAAAGGACCAATAAATAATGTGTAATGTCATTCACAATACATCCCCTAAATTTTTTTTTATTAAAATATTAATTTTCACCACGGCTGGAAGTATTTAATCACTTAAAAAATAAACTTCAGATGTCACTTTTTATATGATGAAAAGGAGTTATCAAAAATATATGTAAATACTTTTCTGTACTTCAGAATAGTGGTTTTCATCTTTTCCACTTTTAATGAAATGATAAATGTCTATCGTAGTTATTATTAAAGTAACAAACAGAAATTGTTTCATATCAAATCGTTGTTTTATATATATATATATATATTAAATTAAAAATTTAAATTTATAATTACATCATATTTATACAATTACAGAAGGCTTCTTATATTTGTCTATTTTTCTTAAAAAAATAAAAAATAGTATTTAACAGAAAGTGAATAGTAAAAAAAAAAACACTTCAAGGAATTTAACTGTGTTTCCACTTTTAAACTACTGAGACTCAAAAGATTATAGGATTAATTAATTCATTTTATATATATATATATATATATATATATATATATATATAGATAGATAGATAGATAGATAGATAGAGAGAGAGTGTACGACGTAAACAGGGGCAACATGGGCCACTGCCCAAGGCGGAAAATTTTTAAGGGTGGTAAATTTTATTTTCAATCATAATTGAGATTTACAGGTAACTCAAATGTGAAATAAAAAATTAAATCTAAAAAATTTTTTACTTCAAATTTTGTTTTTTGAAATTCATCTAACAGAACTTCTTAATTTTGAATTAATATAGCTGTAACATAATGTTAACAGAGCTGTTTCCGTAGAATGGCGCTGTCATTTATGTGGCACTTTCGAAACATTTCGAAAAAAACGAAATAAATTAGTTGCGAATATAGAAGACAGACAAACGCATAATATTTTATTTCAAGACTTCTAGAACAACTAATGTGTCAGTGTAAAAGATAGACAACTAAACAAAATAAACAATATGTTCTATCTTCATCGATACGTTTTCTGAACTGATATCTTAATTTACCACAACGTCTATAAAAATGGATATCAAATTTTCATTTTTTAATAATTATTATTAATATTCTAATCTATTTTTAAATTACCGATCTGACTTTTTGGATATACTATTTTATTCATTGGGACACTGCACTTTTTCTTAATTGATTCTACTTTATATAATATAAACTGGCAAATGTATATCTCGCAGTTATCTTATATATATATATATATATATATATATATATATATATATATATATATATATATATATATATATATACGTATGTATGTATGAGATACATGATCATTGAATTAAAAAAGTAAAGGCAATACTTTCAAGATTAAGAAAACATTAAACATTAATCAAATGACGTAGCGTTTATGCCACACTTTTTGATGGATGCCGCAAATCTTACGACATTATCGTATCATTTATTTTCTCTGTAGCTGATATGAATATCAAATACTGTGAGTCCATCTATAAAGTTAAGTGCTTTATTTTATTGTACACGCACATTAAGTATATAACAGTATCTATATTCATACACACACACACATACATATATACATATACATATATATATATATATATATATATATATATATGACACACACAGTCCAACATTTCATGACAACATGATATGACCACCCACAAAAATTATTAAAATATTGTTCATTTAAAAGTTTTTGTAATATCTTGTCTGAAAAATTAATGATAATGATATATTTTTGGCCGAGAGAAAATTTAATTTTATCTGTAGTTTCAAAATAAAAGAACTTCCTATCATCGAACACAAACTGTCAAAGAGTAAAAGAAAGTAAACAGGAATAAACTAATAATGCTGGAAGATTTAGTAAATGCATCGTATATAGACTTCCGAAATGTATAACGAATAATAAAAAGATACGTTAAGAGATTTTTGTGAATAGAATATGAACTATGTATTAATAAATTCTGAAATTGCTTGTTTTAGTATGATATTTTAATACTTTTTTGCATCTAGTATATTATCCTTACTACAAGCAATATTGTACGATTTAATGGCTACTATCAGAAGTGTTTATTTGTGTAATGTTTATTTTGTACTTATCTTTATTACAAAAAAAAAAAACAAAAAGTTCATTAAAAATGTAAGTGATTTACAAACTGATTTTATTTTTTTAATATATTATTTTTTTTTGAAAATAAATAACAGTATGATATTCGATTACAATTCATGTATGTATTGCAGACTATTTTAACGACTATACAGTAAATTTGCAAATTTTTACAAATATCACTAATATTTGGTGCCATAATAAACGGTCAAGGGAATTAAAAAAAAATCAGAAAAAATGATACATTCAATTATAACAACAATTTAAATGATACAAGTAAGGAAAATAGTGTGTGCTTATGTGTGTGTATGGATATATATATATACTCGTAATTAGGTGTAAAATTTAATTCTGTG
Source organism: Acanthacorydalis orientalis (assembly GCA_034766995.1). Classification (NCBI taxonomy): domain Eukaryota; kingdom Metazoa; phylum Arthropoda; class Insecta; order Megaloptera; family Corydalidae; genus Acanthacorydalis; species Acanthacorydalis orientalis. Next base: position 14,752,650 of record CM068313.1, on the reverse strand, counting down.
CTTTTAAATCGATCAGAACTCTGTATTAAATTAAATTATTTTCTCATCGCTGTTTTAGAATTTTGAAATGCCAGCCATAACATTTGAAAACACTATATATCTTGGTCAAACAGCATAACAGGCATTGCATACTTTTCGCATTTCAGTTGAAAAAAATATCTGCCGAGAGAATGATTTGTTCAACTATGGCAAAGGTGTTGTGATGCACAAAATGTCCAAAAGATGCGAAAATAGTGGAAGAAATCCGTAAATGAATGACGACTTCATCGGCTCAAAGCCACCATCTTCTTTCGGCAAAATATTCGTCAGTTACCCGACAGATGGTGCAAAGCATATAAAATAATGGGGGATATTTTGGTTGAAAAGTATTCCATTTTTCTTTAAAAATTCATTTTTTATAAAAAAGGCACCGAATTAATTTGTACACTATATATATATATATATATATATATATATATATATATATATTATATTGTAAAATATTAATCTAGGCAAGTGAGCTGTCGTCCGACTCTACACCCTCAAACAGCATGAAACGTTTTTATTAGGAGACGTACAAAATTGCATTATCATACTAAAATCGTTAATCCGTGAAATGTTCAGATTATTTGTACTAGATCAGTAGTCGACTCACGGAACCCTTAAGATTATATTTTTTTGCGGAATCCCTACCATCCCTAGAAAACTTAAAATGCCCACCGCACAAGTTTTGAAATTCAGACATCTTACATAACCAAATTTTATTATTTACATTTGATTGAGCAGGGTAGTAATGTGTACTCATAAATACAGTTTTACTGCATAATAATAGGTATTTATAGAAATAAAATAAATTATTATAAATCAACTATTTTGAATTTTCAGCTTTTCGGGTTTTTTCTTCGAAAATTCTTTCGAATTTTGACTGACTCGAGGAACCTAGTTTTGCTAGATGCATCTTAAACGTCTGTACTCAACACTTAGAGTGTAACAGACTTAACAGACTGGATTCACTAAGATGATAATGATTAATCCTTAGTATTCGTTAAGGAAACGAGCACAAGAAATCAATTCAAAAAATTTTATTCGATTTTGGCATTTGACATTTTTTACTTTTGGGAAAAATAATGAGCCACTTTGGTTGAACAGATAACTTAATAGAATTTTTTAAAATATTTTTACACAGATCAATTTAAATGGAAGAAAAACGCGAAACATTAATAATGGTTTTTAAATTTAGATACATTTGAAACTATAAAGTGTTTGTATTCATATATAACATGTATGTATTAATATGAAATTAATATGTACGTATTGACACTTCATCATTTCCACGAATAAATTTCGATAGAGTTCATTATCACATCAGATCTTACTGATGTATGCGATCTATTATCTGAATTAATTAAAAATTCGAACAGGTGAAAAATATTAATTACATGAAAAAAAGAGTTGATACAAAACGCTGTCTTTAACTCGCACACTTGTAAATGGTTTCAAGTTCAATAGTTTCATCGTCAAGATATTACGTACAAGGGAATCATCCTACAAACAGGATACTACGCGGCGTACGACAAAGTGAACGTTACGGACGTGAGTGTTTCATGTCAGAGATACGCACTCCGTACGCAGGGCAACAGGATGTGTAAGGGCCAATGAACCGACAACAAGCAGAAAATAATTATTATCCTACGCGTATAATAATCTAACACGATGCGAACTATTACGGTCAGTTTTAGCTTCGAATAGGAATCTGTTTATAATTTAATGTTTGATACGCACGAATGGACAGCCATAGAAAACTTCAAGTTTTTTATTTCATTGAAGTGTAAGATCAAAGAAAAAAATCAGCTTTATTTAACTTTCTTTCATTAAATTATATTTAAAGTTTTTTTAAATTTTTTTGTGAAAAGGATAACATATTTAAAACAAAACCGTTTTTTAATTATGATCCATTAGTCAAAAACCTAATGTATGAAAACGAGCTATTTTAACACATTTATATATATATATATATATATATATATATATATATATATATATATATATATATATTGTACTTAGGGATTTAATTTCGCAGTTTTCTTCAACACTATATCTGCTTCAAAAAATCAAATATATATAGAAGATTGTTTTCAAAAAATGTCCATCCTATTAAATTATAAAGACTAAAATTTAATATTGTATGAGGGTCATTTGATAAGTTTGGTAAATTTCCTTGATGTGGCACTACGATTCATTTGGTAACATCACGGCCATCAAGTGTCACTTTTCAAACTAGCATAGGCGAAATTTCAACCAGAAGCGATGCGTTGTTAATATCCTACAGATGTTTGAAACGAGCGCTATAGAAGTTACCGCAAAAATGGATAAAAACGAGCAGGCCTTTCGTGGATAAAACATGGATCCACCACTACACACCTGAGTCGAAGCAGCAGTCAAAGCAATTGACAACGACTGGCGGAAGTGCGCCGAAGAAGGCGAAGACCGTTTTGTCGGATGGAAATGTGATGGCCACTGTTTTTTGAGATTCACAAGGAATCATCCTGATCAACTACTTAACGATGGGAAAAACGATAACTGGAGCCTATTATGCAACATTATTGGACAGTTTGAAAGAAGAGCGGAAACAATAACGGCTAAGATTGGCGCACAAAAAAGTACTCTTTCGTCAGGACAACGCGCCGTCCCGCAAATCGACCGTCGCAATGGCGAAATTGCACGAATTGGACTTTGAATCGATTAAATTTTATTATTTATTTATTTATTTTCTTCCTATTTCAAATACGGGAATGATGTATTTTAATCATTCTTACTCGGTGTGTATGTAAATATGATATTAAACAGAGAAAAATATGAATTCACCTCTATTTTATGAGAAAATTGCTGAAAATCAAGATTTTATGTTATTCTAGATAAGTGTTGTGATTTCAAGGTTCGTTTCTGCTTAATTAAATGAATTATCTCGAAAACCACTTATTTTTATAAAAAAAAACTAAGTTGTTTTTTCTAAGAAATGTATAACTTTAAAATGCATTCAAGGTTGTAGTTGTGTACATATCTTGAAGTAGAGATCACACACAAATTTATATATATATATATATATATATATATATATATATATATATATATATATACGTGTGAGTGTGTGTTCATAATGAATTTGAGAAAGTAGTGGTAGTAAAATACACAACTTGAAATGATTATTCCGCAAACTGGTTGATAGACACTTTTACCACGAATACACTCACTTTTTTACCCGGCGTCAAGCCATCAGACGCCATATAATGAACGGTTTGACAAACGATACTTGTTGATTACAAATCAAATATTTTAATTGAGTTAAAGATTGATCACAATGTCGGAAATACAGCATTTAGATTGCGACGTATACCGGTTTCGATTTAAAAAAAATATATATTTCACATATGTTTGAATGTCGTTTAATCGATTATTGATCTCTTGTTTTTAAACGTGATTCAGTAATATGGGTCAGCATTGTTCTAGTTTCTGTAGAATTGCAGATAGTATTGAAAATTATTTTTTAACCATATATATATACATACACACACGCACACATATATATATATATATATATATATATATATATATATTACAATATTGAGCTAATATATGCGATATGAGTGAGGGTGGAGCCCCATGGGGTCGGCATGCGTAGCGACTAGTGGGCAGATCCTCTTAGTAATTTCTTAAAAAATCTAATTTATTTCACATTCATCTTCACCAAATGAAAGATGTTTAGAATTCTAAAAATAATATTCAGTGATTTCAAAAATTCAACAATAAACAAGTAATATTATATTAACATTAAATCATAAATAAATTAAGAGTAAATAAAAGATGTCACCTTTAAATACAATCTGAAATTAAGTGATCAAATATAATCTACATTTCTCACATATTATTTAAAATTGTGCACTTTCAATTTCGATAAAAAAATAAATAAAATATAATTTTCAACGAATACCATTCCCTCCTATAGTTTCGGTTCATTTCTTTGTTTTGTACACGGCCTGTGAACTTCAAAAAGTTTTATATGCATTACCTAGATCTGAAAGTTTTTTTTTCAAATCTATTTTAATATTAACTTACTACAAAATGCGGTCTACATACATCTTTAAATTTAAAAAAATGTACAAAATATAAATCAAAAATGTAGTCCATGCCGTGACCAGGATTCGAACCTGGGTTACTACGGCCACAACGTAGGGTCCTAACCACTAGACGATCACGGCTTGATCGACTTGTTGCTTCACTCTTATTTATTTGTATAAAAGATAATTGATATACTTTCACTTCTGTATGTGTAACAAGTAACACTAATAAAAAAATATTACATAGTAATACAGTATGTAGAGAAATTAAATTTCATAACTATTCAAAGAAAATTAGTAATTTATATATTATATTATTTTTTATGACACAGTTTTATTAAAATTGGTTTGGTTTAAATTCTATCAGATTTTCAATAATAATACAAGAAAGTTATACTTTATAACAACTATTATAAAATATACAATGATAAGAATTTTAATTTAGATAAGATTGAATACGTTTTCTAAAATAGATTTTACATTATTTAAAATTGTTATTATTAAATAAAAACGCACCGATATACACACAATGCACAAGTACAGTAGTACTTCTATGAAACACACGAATAAATCATTTATCTAATAATTTTTACAACCGTCCACTTTTTGTTTGCTCGACTATTTATTAATGAAGTGATTAAAAAAAATCTGTTTTTCTTGAAACCATTTGAGACATAATGTTCTTTAAATAATTTAAATTTCAAATATCTGTAAGTATTCGAAATGTAATTATTTTAAATAATCTTTTCTTAAAGAATATCGTTTTAAACATTCCGATGATGTATATAAGTAATTGAAATATTAAATTTAAGAAACAAACTAGTTCAGATTGTAATAAAATACAAATGACCTTAATAAATCAACGTTATAAGTAAATAAAATGCGTATTTTAAAAAAAATGTGCACATAAATCACAATCTGGCACTTTTAAATCACCGACAGAATCATCTTAAGCATACTGGTCATATTTTCCCATGAACAGAGAGATTATTTCGACTGAAAAACCAGTTTCGTTTTTCAGACAATAATTTGTGATGCTTACACCTTAGTTTCGGATTCGCTTCGATGACATATTTATGAGAACGGACCCACTAACGTGTCAGTTGAAAATTATTTCTGATCTTTCGGCGGATGGAATTCGAGATAAAATTCAAATTAATTGAATCGAGTTAAAACATGAGTTTCGTTAGAGCTCACACAACTGCTGTAATTAGTTATCGTGGTGTATGAGAATTTAAAAAAAAAGTATATGGGAGCATCTTAAGTGGTCTTATGAAACAAACTATGCCGCTACTGATGTGAATTGTTTTGCTACTACATTTAAGGAATCTTTTTTTTAATGTCAAGATTTTAATCTTTTTTTATAGTGGGATTAAAAAATCTAGTCATTCATATGGATTCTTTTCAGATTACATTTTCATATCATTGCTGAAAAATATTTATTGGTCATGGTATATGTAATTATTTAAAAAAAATAGATGTTGATTGATATGTATATTTTTTAGTTATGCCACAAATTTATTAAAATAATCCCCATTATATCAAATTTTAACAGTTTTTCAAAATTTAAATTATCTATTTCAACGAATTATTTACATCAAATGTGTAAAATAATGAAATGAGTAAAAGAACAGTGCATTTACTTGAGATATATGACATTGTGATGAAATTTAATCAATCAAATAATATTTATTATGTCTTTTATTGAAAAAATAGTCAAATAAAAAATAAGAGATCATATACAGATTGTAAGTAAATGAACAATATTTCAGAGAGACACACAAGTCTAAAAATATTTGTACATAATTGCGTTTGATTTATATCTGTGTAGTTCTTCTATTCAACTATAGTATAGTTAAACTCTTGTTTTAGACAAATAATTCAACTCTTACTTATCTATTATCTTCTTTGACTTGATCTTACTTAAATTATTTTGCTGTGTACAAATACTTCAGCAAAATATTTCAAAAGTGATCCGAACGGATAAAGTTGAAAAAGACAATAAAAAGGATTACAGGTTTAAAAATAAACAATTAGAATTTTAACAGACTTACTTATCTACAATGACCGTATCTCGATGTATTTTACTGCAGGTATTATAAAATATGATTTTGTTGAATTGTAAATAAAAATTTTATTGAATTTTTACCAAATCAAAGTCTTTAAAAAATTTATAGGTATGTAATTTTTAAAAAATGATTATTCTTTAATTTATTGCGTTACTGATTTCAGTGCCGCACTCAAGATTTAATCTGGGGTGGAGTTGAACGGATAAAAATTGTTTTAATATGAATCCAATAAAATTTATTCGGTGATTATGAAAATTTCTTTAAAGAATAAAATTCAGTTTTATTTTCTTTTTACAAAACTCTTGAATTACTTCAGTCGTGTTTACATTAATCTCTCTGTGTAGCATTTTCGCGCAATAATTTTGTTTTATTTTCTAGTGTTTTTCCCTTTTCGTTTGAGGAATTCCAGGGGCTATTTCCGCTCTGGATGCGCCACTGACTGATTTTGAAGAATAGACATAATTATTTGTTCTACATAAAAGTAATACCAATTATCTTGATCAATGTAACTTGCCGTACAAATATAGAAGTGAAAGTATCCAAACCATATTTTATACTAATAAATAATATTAAAGAAACATGTCGATTAAGCCGTGATCGTCTAGTGGTTAGGACCCTACGTTGTGGCCGTAGTAACCCAGGTTCGAATCCTGGTCACGGCATCGTTTGTTTCTATGATTTATTTTTGTATCGATTTAAAAAGTAATAATATGTAAAGATCATATTAATAATTTTACATAATTGATGAATTGAGATTGTTTAAATTATAATTCACTGGAATTATTATTTGATTATAGTAATAAGATGTAATTAAATCTCTCAATAAACGAAAACAGTATATTACGGGTTCATGTCTCTGACAGACTTAAACATCTTCATAGACTTTTGAAGACTTTTACCTATCAAAAAATACATTTCTAAACTGTGTTTAAGTAAATTTCATGTATTTATTTTAGCAAAGTAGTAACCATTTTTTACAATTGGATGAGGGAACATCTAAATTTTAATAAAATATGTATTAACGTACTGTAATAATTAAGGTACTTATTTGTTTAAAGAAGTACAATGAAATACAAGAAAAAAAATAAACGCAGTACAAGTAAATCGACCATTTTAAATTATCTTAAAACAATCGTACTACTGAAAAAATAGGTCTGGTCATCATATTTCGTAATAAGAAAAAATCAAACTTCACTCATTATATTTATTATACATGAAATTTATATATTTCGAACAGTTTTCAAACAGATACTACTGAGAAAAAACAAATCTTTGATGAGACCCAAATAATTTTTATAAGAAAATAATTTTAAATTAGTTTACGGTATTAGCCCGAATATAATACGAGGTTTTTCTCAGATATTTTCATTAAAAAACAGTGATCGTCTTATATTCGGATCTTCAGAAGTTCAAACCGGCACGCCACTGTAGACGTTTTAAACAACTGTCTGTCGAGTATTTTTATAATTTTTTGCAAATATTACTTTCCATTAAAATGTAAATCAAGATTTTTTTTATTGCTTTCTTTGAGAAAAACTGGGACTCGCCTTATATTCAGGGTGATACGGTAATATAGAGTAGAAAAATGATTAATATTCCAAATATTTCCTCGCCATAAAGTCAATACAATACATAAAAAAATCATTAAGTTTTGCAACATGTTGAAATATTTAATACTGTTTTTGTCAATTTACTTTGAATAATTAAAAAATATTTAATTACTGTATAAAGATTTATTGACTACAAAATATTTTTATCAATGTAACTTGTTATACATACGGTAGTGAAAGTATGTAAGCTATCTCTTATATCAATAAATAAGAATTGAGCAACAAGTCAATTAAGCCGTGATCGTCTAGTGGTTAGGACCCTACGTTGTGGCCGTAGTAACCCAGGTTCGAATCCTGGTCACGGCATTGATGAATGTATTTTTTTATTTATTTTCCTTGCATAGATTTAAAAAAAATGAAATATAACATACGAAAGCATGTTCATATTTATAGACAATCAATCAGTTATAAAATGTGCTAAGAATATATATTTAAATATTTATAACTAGCTACAATCGTAGTAAAAAAATTTTTTTTTCTGTTAAGATAACAAATATTAAAATCTTGACTGTTATATTCAATATGTTTTTCATTTATTTATTTTGAACGGAAGTGAATGTCACATTTCCGAAACTGTATTATACATTATTTTAAATCTTTTTTCACTGAAAATGAATCCCATCATTAAAAACAGACAAATCAAAAATCCTAATCGAAGTTAAGTAACCTTTTGGAGCCGGGGAGAGGGAAAGAGTGCTAATTTTTTTTTAATAATATTTTTCGATTAATTGGACATTATTTTATCGTAAACAAAATAAAAATTGTAAATTTGTCTGTTACAAGAAAAAAATATGTTAATTCAGATTAACCATTAGAAATTTCGCATCTATCTGATATATCATGGAGAATCATTGATAATATTCGGGGAAAAATAAATCTCTTGATTAGAAACATATAATGGGAAGCAGAAAAATTGATTAAAATTGAAAATTTGCAGAAATAACAGCACTGCTGAGTGTGAAAAATTTTGAAACAATCAAATGTGCACAAAACGGTTTCACATCGGTCACATCTTGTACTTTGTACCTAATTTCTTTCATTTGCTTTACAAACTGCAGACTATGCTTATTGACCATGATCTAACAGTGTTCACTTCGGGAAAAATCATCGATTGGTGTGGATTTGGACTTCTCACAGAAGATACATTTGGAGCAACTTTTTGAACAATATGTGAAGCCAATATAAGTTTGTAGTCAGCAAGACATTTCTTTACGATTCAGATACTGCAGTAAATAAGGTATACGTTACAGATTGTAAGATCGAAAATATGGAAAAAAAATTTCTTGTACCATTTGATTGTTTTTATTGTCATTTTTTTGACAAAAAATCATTTTTTGACAGGAAGAAACTAATTTACCAATGAATCAAAAAATATCTCTGTACACAGAAATTTATTTTTTTGGAATGCATGTGAAGAATATACAATCTCGAATTTTTTATAAGCTTTCTTCCAATGATGAACTTTTGGAAAAAAATATTATTCAACCCAATTGTCAAGTTCACAATTTTTATAGGTTTTCTAATGAAAAAAAAACGCGATTTTTCTGATTTTTAGACGACAACATTTCTTTTCTAATTAAAGAAAAAGTTATAAATTTAGTCTCATTAGAAAGAGGTTAGTTATCTTTAAATATATCATCCAAAACATAGTGTTATGAGACCATAGTTCTTTGGAAAATATCAATGAATTCTCAGATCCCCGCCCGGCTTCAAAAAGATAATAATATTTGATTTATTACTATTTCAAGTTTCAATTTTGTCTGGAATAAAATGACAATATTTAAGAAAATAAAATACATTTTATTTTTGTATTAAATAATATTATTAAGAAATAAACAAATTTTCAACGAGTAGCAGTAATAAAAAGAAAATAAATAAATTTTGAAATTTAACCATATTATGTTTGATTTAGAACAAAAGGAAAGAAAATTGAAAATAATTTTCGGATTTGAATTTTTTAGTTTCCTGTAAAACAATTCAAATAAATCTTTAAAAAAGTATTCTCTTTTTGTATAATATATTTATAAACGTTTGGAAATTAAATAAAGATAATTAATTTTTAATTATTTTCCTTTTTTGTTTCTGTCCTAAAATAATTCCTTGACATTTAAAGGTTTTTTCAAAAATGTTTCAAATGATTTTCATATCATTTTTTGAATACTAATATATTTTTATTTTACTTATTTGGAATTTAACTAAAAATAAAGGATATATCGGGACCATTTTTGAAACGTGATATGTTACTCACTTTCACAAACGTTTGTATACTAGAACACGTACACGTGATCTTGTATTTGTAACCTTGAAAATTGACACTGGTACGTTCTAGCGCCACAAGTGGACACATATCGCCTTGTAAACTCCAGACATTTATATCTGAAGAATGCATTTTTTGGAGCCGTACCGGCTGTAAGTCGTTTACGATAAAACATTATCTTCGTGACGTTTCACGATAACTTGAAACACAACAGAAGTTAATGTTATCCAATAAAAGGGTAGTTTTGTGTTTGTACATTAACAACGACACCATTATGTTATAAATGCAATGTAGAACGTATAAATTGTATGTAGAACGTTTCTGGATCGTTTAAGGCACTGCTTTTAAACGAAAAAAATAACTAAACATCTCAGAAGACTGACATACATCCATTGAAAGTGGTAGTCAACGCATTTATATTATCAGTCATTATTTTTTAAAAGATGTACAAACAATATGTCTATGTGTTTTCTTTCAATTTTCAGTCAGAAATAAAGCTGTACAAATAACTTGTATATTCCGTGTTCCTATGAATAAAAAAAGAAAAAAATATTTCAATGTCACCGTGAACATTCATATTGAAGAAATCAGTCTGGCTGAATATATTTTTTTTAGTTAAAATTTATAAAATAAATTTAAAAATAATACAGAGTCAATTAATTAGATATAAATATGTCCAACGGCAAATTATCGAAACGTCTGGGTACATACTACCAATAATTATACTAGAACTCATTAGAAAAATATACAAGTTGTTGCTGTCTTTTTTTAAAAAAAATCTATTAGATTGATAAGAAAATAATTGCGGTTTTTGTTTTTTAAATTCTTACCTTATTTTTTTTCAATGAAAGTGTGATTTCATTGTGTTCATGTTAATATCATTTTTATGTACATGTTCAGTCTGTATTTTGGTAACAACGATTTTGGTTTTATTATTAATTTTGCTTCAAATCGGGCTATTGAATTAAAGATCGAAAAAAGTAAATAACAGCATTTTTTTGTATGAGTTAAAAACGGGTGGTAAAACAACAGACACTGCTCGTAAAGTAAACGATGCTTTTGGTGTGGGTACTGTTAAGAAGGCGTTAGTTGAATCAGAACCATGCACAACAATTCGAGAGCCCGCACAAAAGTTAAGCGCCAGTCATCCAACATTTCTGAACCACAAATGGAAAAAGGCATACAACTTTGAACGTCGCAAACCGCAATTATTTTTCTACAGTTTTGTTGTTTTGTTTCATTTTTTTTTTGGACAAACAATACATAAGTCTGGGATACCGATTCCGAAGTCGAAAAATTTTAATTTAAGTGAATACATTTATTGAAGTTTTGCACCCCAAGCAATTAAGCTATGCAGCAGATCATCAACGTTCACCCGATGACATTGATGGACGAACGCTTTATCAGAGCTTTTATATGTAAATGATAAAATGTGGGCGTGACACTAGAAGAAGACCGCCTTTAAATGCTTGGGCGGTATAGCTGGCCTTGTGAGTGCAAACGGTTAAATGATATTTTTTAAATAAATATTTTTAATACGTACATATTTAATATTAAAAGTAAAGATACTATTAAAGAGTCGACACTTAACTCAAGGCACATACTTTTTCGAGTATGATAGACATGTAGATGAGTTTACGGATAAATTTTAACAATATATATATATATATATTTATTATATATATATATATATATATATATATATATATATATATATATATATATTTATTATATATATAATATGTATATATATATATATATATATTTATTATATATATATATATATATATATATATATATATATATATATATGTTTAAAATCGGTATAAAAATGTTTGTATAACATGTCATCATTTTAAAATACAGTTTACTAATTGAAACTACCGACGAAAACAAATTAAAATCTCGCCTGACTGCTGTCAGTATTGCAATATGCATTATAAACTCATCTGTCATCATTATGTAAACAATGTACACGTGAAATGCATTTGCCATTTCTGAACGTACTGGTATTGTTTATAATTTATATAGGATGAACAAAAACATAGCAATATAAAATCAGTTCAATGAATGAAACATATTGCATGTGTCTAGAAATAAGCAAGAATATCAATTGGATCTCTAAGTCGTGTACTGATTTCCAGTTTTACAAAATAAATTTCTCTAGATGTCGTAGCAACTCATTTCGAATTCAGTCTACGAGTAAGTATTGAAACGTCCTTAACACAATTCTTTGAGATGATTAAAAGTGATTTATTGGAATCAATTTTAATGAATTTTCATTATGTAATTGTTCTGCACACGATACACGTTTAATTGTTATCTAATCATACTTTTTTTTGTTGATTAATACAACATGTTTTCTATTTACTGTTTTATATATGAAAAAAAAATTAATGCAATTTATAAAAATAATAAAATAAAATAATAGTGCAGTATTTTATATTTTGGTAAGATATAAATATAATAAAATTAGTAAGTCTTTAATTAGACAGAGATAAATAGTCCGTAAAAGAAAAACTAAAATCGATAGGTAAAAATAATCTATTTGATAAAAGTTTCTGAATTTATCAGGTTGGTAAGAAAATAACTGCGATTTTAGTTTTCTAAATTCTAACGTTAATTTTTTTCAACGATTAGTCATTTCATCGAGTTCATGTTAATATCATTTCAAAGTACATTTCTCGGTCTGTATTTTGGTAACATCGACTTTGGTTTTATTATTAATTTTGCTTCAAATTGCGCTATTGAGTTAAAGATGGAAAAGAAATAAATAACGGCAAATTTTTGGACGAGTTCAAAACGGATGTTAAAGCAACAGAAACTGTTCGTAAACTAAACGATGCTTTTGGTGTGGGTATTATTAAGTAACCTATGGTGCAATGGTGGTTCCAAAAATTTCGACGAGAGCCTTGAAGATGGAGAAGGTCGCGGGTGTCTTTCTTCACTTCATAACGACAAACTGAAGGCGTTAGTTGAACCAGAACCACGCACAACAATTCGAGAGCTTGCACAAAAGTTAGCCGTTAGTCATCTAACAGTTATGGACCACTTAAAATAGCTAGGAAAATCAAAAAAGAGGAAAATGTATATGAATTTGAAGGTCGTAAACCGCAATTATTTTTCTACCGACCTAATAATCTGAGAATAACAAAAAATTATTAAATATAGTTAAGATGCCAAAGACTTGAGAATGGCGATAGTGTTGGTATAATACACTATCTACCTACCTACCTAGGCTACCTACTTTGTTCTCAACATTGTGAGTTGATCCTTCACATTCTTACTATTAAGTGTTTGAAAAATTTGAAGTAATCTTTAGGTACAGGTCTCTTGGATAAAACCATTCCTTCGTGAATAATTAATTAAAGACAGAACAATTGGAATAATGTAATATGAGGTCGGTAGAAAAATTATTATTAATTTATCTGCTTCTTTTCCATCTTTAATTCAATAGCCCAATTTGAACCAGAATTAATAACGAAACCAAAGTCGACGTTACCAACATACAGACCGAAAAATGCACTTCAAAATGATATTAACATGAATCCGATGAAATGTCACTTTCATTGAAAAAAAAAATAATGTCAGAATTCCAAAAACAAAAACCGCAATTATTCTATCAACCAAATATATTTGTTTATAGCTCCCGACTAGAAAAATATTATTTTTAAATTAAATGAGATAATACGACTTTTTCAAAAATTTCAATTTCAACTTAATAGATATTTTTTACAAATCATCATACTTTTTGTTAGTAACACATGAAATTTGACAAATAACGACTGTCAAGTCGAACTTGTAAATAAATTTTACACATAATTTTTTTGAGCAAACGTGTTAATCATTTTTAAACTAGTATTATATATATACATATATATATATATATATATATATATATATATATATATATGTACATGATTTAAAAATCTAAATCCAAGTTGAATTATATTAGCGTATTGATGTTAAATGAATGATCATAAAACATTACTTTACACTTCATAAATATCTTTCATATTAATCCGTAGCCTTAACCATTGGCGTAGAGAAATTCGTTTTAGAACAATTGATCGTGTTGTGCAACGATGGAGAGGTAAAAAAAAAACGATAATAATAATATGCATTGAACTACATGAGCAGTAAGGCAAGAGATTGTGTTCATATTTGTGCCGTTATCTGTTTCGATCTACGACCGTTACGCACCGTCACATACGACTCAACAACAAAAATCCACAATTCTTTTGTACGACACGTCTATCATTGTAGTGCAACCGTAATAATCGCCTATCTGCGTCTATAATCTAGCTTTATTACATTGTTCAGCGGTAAGGAAACACGATGGAATATGTATAAACATGTTTGCTTTATAAGATTTTTCGCAACGATCGGTTGTATGAAACACATGCGTTAATTTCATATCGAAATATTACTTGCATATATATATATATATATATATATATATATATATATATATATATATATATATAAATACACATATTACAAATACGTTCAATGGAATATATTTATAAGTTTAATATGTTCATAACATGAAATATTTTCATTTTTCATAAGGCTTTTTGTTATATTCGTTAATGTACTTTTATGTTATTATAAAAAAAATCATATATCTTTATATACGTGTATATATATATATATATATATATATATATATAAAATCAAAATTATGCACAAAAAACTACAACGTTGCAAGAAATAATCTATCTGTACAGATTATTTTATAATCTAATGTTTATATGAACATACGACATATATATATATATATATATATAATATTTATTCTTTACTTACTTATGTTAGTTTATAAGTTTTATTTGTAGTACACTCCTTTCGCCGGTTTTTTGAAACTTTTTCCCCGGCATCCAAACTCCTGAGCTCACATTATTCTCCGTACCTAACTCCGTCTTCCTTTCAAACCCAGCTAACAAGCTACGGCTTAGACCCCGGACCCACTTCCACACCATCTGCGTGTACAAAAAACACCAAATGTAAGAATTCATATCAATAAAATTAATTTTGATTTTGATTCTGATTTATATATATATATATATATATATATATATATATATATATATATATATATATATATATATATTTATATATATATTTATATATATAATCAAAATTATGCACAAAAAACTACAACGTTGCAAGAAATAATCTATCTGTATAGAATATTTTATAATCTAATGTTTATATGAACATACGACATATATATATATATATATATATATATATATATATATATATATATATATAATATGTAATAACGACTACGTGCGATATATCTGTGATAATAATTATATAGACATAATGAGTTTTAAAAAATATGTTTATTGTTTCATTCGGTTCATGTACAGGCTTATAATTGACAAGTGGGCGAGCGCAACAAGCCCGGGGGTTGGTGAGCGCAGCGTGCATATGGCGAAACCACCTAGTATTAATATAAAGTAAGTTTATATAATTTTTAAAATAAAATTTATATTTTTTTAAATACACCCACATTTATTTTGCATAGAATATCCGTTGAAGTTATATGATCTCCGACTGAAACTAGATGTTAAGAGGCACAAAGTCCTGTACTTTAATAGACTGGTCTCAGTCTGTTAGTTTGCGGAATATTTCTTAAGAAATGTTCGCTGTAAATGTTACTCATAATGAATTGTTTCTTGAATGTTTATAAGTAACGATCAAAAATCCAAGTTTTCAATTGGAGAAGTTCCATTCGGTTTGAATTTTTTTAAAATTTTGTATCCTATTATTTGATCATTTTCATTTTTGACATTTTTTAAATCGAAAAAGAAAATATTTAAAAGTATCCTACCAAAATCTAACATTAGTTCGTGCGTTGAAAAATAAGTGATGCACGGATTAATAGATCTTCACAAACTGTGATTACATAATCGATACAATTATTTATTAAAAAAACATTTATATTTTACAATTATTTATTAAAATGACACTTGCCAATGGCAATTCCAGAAGAAGAAAAATTCCACAACAAAGCGCGTTATAAAAATGAATTAATTAACAAATTAGATGCAGCAAACTTTAAGAAGCCCTGACCAGCACAAAAAACCTGGCCAAAGAGAAAATACTTCTTAACCAGCACGTTTCATTCTACCACCCGTCAGTGGCAGCAACGGCTAAGTGCCAGACTGGCAGATATATTACAGAAAAAGCACATCTAAGAAAAAGAAACAATTCATATCAACAGAGAAGAAGGTACACCAAATGACAAAGAAACAAGTACTGACAAATTCCGACTAACGGGCGTTTCGTACGTGATTAGCTATATATACATATATATATATATATAGATAGATATAGACATATATATATATATATATATATATATATATATATATAGATAGATAGATATAGACATATATATATATATATATATATATATATATATATATATATATATATATATATATATATACTTCGTATGTGTATTTATAACGAGTAGGGGGTGGGTGATATTAGATCACAGAATAAGGTTGTCCAGGTTTTTGAATCTTTTTCCTGAAAAATAAAATCAAGATAATGACAAATGACATATACAGTAAGACGCTAATAAACACAGGTTAAAGTCTAGGACACAGGGACTTAATCTCCAGGCATGACTAAAAACACCACACCATCATTACTGAAGAATTCAGACACTGTCAGCTAAATAAAATTAAGTAAAAAAAAAGAAGTATAAAGAAAGAAGAAGAAAATTTTGAAAACCCGTTCGTACATATTTCATCTGCTGTGCAGCATACAGTTAAATTCTTGGTGATTACTTTATTTTCCAAATAAACACACAAAATGCATGTTATAACCGATCTGCGGTCAAATCCGCCGACAGGTCTTAACAAGCAAGTGTAATTTTTATTTTAATTATGTTTCGGTATCTTAATTTTCTGTGTGTAATGCAAATGTTACTACGGTTGATGTTAATAAATAATTTTATAATTGAAGCGTCAAGGCGTCTTATTTAAACATCTTTCTTGAATATGTTCCGTAGATATATATATATATATATATATATATATATATATATATATATATATAAAAGAACACAAATTTGTCACTGCATCTTTCTATTCGTTCGCTTAAGGAAAGTAGATTTCCAAGGAGGCGTTGAGTATTTTTTTCTCTCAAAATGGGGCAGTAGGCCAAAGTGTCAGAAGTGTCAGAATCTTTGATCTAGAACTTTATCTTTGCCAGGTCATTATACAGATTGTCGCCGATTATCACGCAGAACCCATTTTTTTATACAAACCACGATTCGATCCAAAAAAGGATTAGATTTATTTTTAAAGATAGGGCAACAATTCAATTCATATTTAATAAATTTCAATGTATACAGTTAACTTGTAATGTTCCCCTTTCGCCATCTTTTTCATTTATTGAACAAGATGGAAAATGTTTATACAAAGATTGTTGAACTTTCTTGCTAGTTTTCGTGTCGCGTCGCATTATTTTCATCGCATTATTATTGTCGTCAATCGAAGCTATATGTGTATGAAATAAAGCTCTAAACATTTTTTAAGACCCGCGCTTTGCGTTTCATTTTGACAGGATTTTTTTTACTAAATATTCTGTTAATAACACAAGTTGTTGCAGTTGCATTACCATGTAACTTTAACACATATAAGAAATCATTCGTATCTACTGTGAATTGCGACTTCAATCATCAAGATTTCATAAATATATATATATATATATATATATAGAGACAAGGACAAAAATTTGAAATTTAATGACAACGCAATTTGATAGTTTCCATAAATATTTTAAAAATAACATCATGTACTTTTTGTAAACAAAATGCTGAAAATTGCCCGGAAAATTTTCAAACGCATATCGAAACAGAGATTGTATGTGCTCCAATCTCATATTTTATAAAATACTCAATGTACTATGGACTTGATTTCAATATGAAACCGAATACAGCCTAATTAAGCACATTTGTATGATTTTATGAAATTTACGTTTCGAACTGTAAGTAAATACATTCTATATCTGATCATTTGATTTCAATAAATAAAAATGCTTTTATCGATTTTGGGGTAAAGACAGTAATGATTTACAATAGATAAAAAAATATTAAAAATATCCCTTCAAATCGATATTAACAATTAAGTCTCCTTTAAAAGCAATTGTTAATAATCTAATACCGAAATCATCCCTTAAAATATTAACGTACACTGCATAATTAAAATATTTCTTTATGTACATTAACAGTGTGTTTATATGAAATATCAATCACGATTTTCAAATAAATTGTACTAACAGTTTTAATGAAATCATATCATATCAATTTCTGCATATCGACACAGATGTATGGAACAGCCATCTGTTAACATATCTTTAAACTCAGTAGTACGTGCACGTTGGCGCTTAAAATTAAAATCAATTTTACACGTTTTGCGTTAAAAATTATAAAAAAATATATATGTTCAGTCGACAGTGTCAAATCATAATCTGTATGTAAAATAGTTATTGTCAGAGAGAAACAATCACAATCAAAAAAATATTTTCTAATGCTGAGTTTATTCGAAGGGTTGGAAAAATTATAAAGTATTTATTATATCGATTTTAAAAAATGCAATAATTCATTATCAGATAACAAAAACATATAATCAATACGTGACTTCGTCTTATGATTAGTAAAATGTAATTTGTGAATATCTTTTATTTATTATTTTTATGATACGTGCAGAATATTTTAAAACAAACATGTTTGATTGTTTCCATCTTGTAATTTATTAGTTTTACCCTACGTACATTTCAATTATCTTTTAATGTATACATCGAATATTCTAAATGATTTTACTTCGTGCAAAAATGTTATTTTGCACATAAAATAATTGATATAAATGAAAGGAAAGTAAATGATATGTTTTACATTTATCACACATATTGATTAAGATTATATAGTCAAGAAAATTGAGATTAATGATCTATTTTATACTTTTTTTAGCATATTTCAATTATTAAATTTATCACTGTTGTTTAATAAATAAGAACAGTGAGTAAAAAATGTAAATTGAAATACAAGCAATAGTAAAGTACAGTAAAAGATATTATAAGGTTTTTACATTTCTATAATCTGTTAGTAATGCATTCAACTGTTAAATAGAATCAAATACGCAAGATTTTTATATATTTTTTAAAAAAAATAAATATTATTCCATATACTAGACTCACATCTAGATATAAAAACATTTGGTGTCATGAAACGATTTCGATTTCAAATAAAAAACGCGTACAAGTCTAACATCTATAAAAGTGAAACCGACGTGCGTGCCATTCTCTTTTTTTCTCTACTTTCCAGAGATTGTCAATTGAGAGAACTGTTTTCATTAAAAAGTGAAATATCTGAAGAAACTAACGATATTTTTTAAAAGAAAAACGAATTTAAAATATAATAACTTATTAGTATCTTTTTTATCTTATAGAATTTAATTTTTATTTAACCGTTCCGTATATTGTAAGATTATTTTCCACCATACCCAAACATTGTTTCAAATTTTTCTTTCGATTTCCACAAATTAATTTTTGCTCTACACACTATAAAAAAATGTTATGTACCTTGACGCTCTGAGAATGGTGATATCACTATCTAAATGCACTTATTAAAAACATCACTAATCAATTATTGAACTTTTTAACAGGAAAAAAATGTTTATTATGACTAGAATGAATAATAATTTGAGAAGCTGAATTTATACCATCAGAAATTCTAATTATGTAATTTACACTTTTCATTAAAAATTTTAAATAAAACACTTTTCTTTAACATATTTACTGATATATGAAGATAAACGTTAGCAACAGTTTTTAGAGATAATTTAAGGAATCGTCGACTGACAGCCAAATAAGTAATATTTTTAAAGGAAATAATCTCAGTCTGGAAAAACAGTCACTGTATTTTATAAGATTTTGATATTGCTTTTACAAAAGCTATATTAAAATTTATATTTGATCCTGCGCTAAATGGAAATCGATCAATAAATACACTACCGCTCATAAATACTCAGGCTCTTCTCTTTCTATAAACCAATGTCCTATATCTCGAATATAAATAATTTATATGCTTAATATTTATATATATATATATATATATATAGTAATTTATTCATTATTTAAACAATCAAAAATACTCTACAGACAATAATTAAGCACATTAGTAAGATGCATAACTAAATTGAACCGAATTAACCTAATCTATTGAGGTGCCTGAATACTTATGAGTGGTAGCGTACTTTAATTTGTTTGTTCAGAATAAATAATTAAAGTTTTTATAGGCAGAAAACTATTTTCCCCGAATCATAATAGCTTATTTTAAATTTGGTAGAGATTTTTTTCAAACTGAGTTACATATGATATTTTAAAAAATAGATAGAATTAATTTATTTATATATTATTTTTAGACACCTAAATGGTTAATAAATGATAAAGTGTACAAAACTTTAATTCAGATTTTAAATATGATAATGGGCGCGAAATACGGACTCCATAATGCGATAAAATATTAGGTTGGTAGGAAAATAATTGCGATTTTCGTTTTCTGAATTTTAACCTTATTTTTTTCAATGAAAGTGTCATTTCATTCTCTTCATGTTAATATCAATTTAAAGTCATTTTCGGTCTGTGTTTTGATAACATCGAATTTGGTTTTATTCTTAATTTCGCTTCAAATTGGGTTATTGTATTAAAGATGGAAAAGAATCAAATAAGAGCACGTTTCTTGTATGAATTCAAAATGGGTGGTAAAGCAGCAGAAACTGCTCCAGTTTTGGTGTGGATACTGTTAAATAAAGTATAGTGTATAGGTAGTTCCAAAAAATTCATAATGGGGACGAAAGTCTAAGATGAAAATGGTCGCGGGCGTCCCTCCTCAGTTCATAATGACCAACTGAAGGTGTTAGATGAATCGAAATCACGCACAGCAATTCGAGAGCTTACACAAAAATTATGCGTTAGTCATCCAACAGTTCTGGACCACTAATAGAAAAATGTATATGAATTTGAAATTCATAAACCGCAATTATTTCTCTACCAACCTAACAGTCGAAAACATAATTGATTCCGGTCATTGTTGATTAGCAGTGATAACGAAAACGATATTCAATTTTATAAACGAAATTCGTCTAGTTCTGAAAGCGAATATTCGAATGAAATGCATCGATAACGATCAGAAATCGTGATAATTAATATAACGCACAGATGTTTTTTTTTAAATATGTCCACTGTTTTTTGACGAAACGGAATGAATTTTAAATAAAATGGATCTAGACACGAATCAGTTAAATTTCTATGAACATCCGCTAATATTCTATTCGGAATTGTCGTTTCGCCGTCGTGTGTGAAACAACAATAAAATAAACGATATGAAACGAAATTCATGTTCTCCCATTCGAAATTTCATGTAGTCCATTTCGACAACATCCATCACGCTTAATAGACACAGTGTGAAATGTTTAACGGTCATTGTTCACCCAACTCTAAAACATATTTAAGGGCACTGCGACCTGTTTCAGTGGGTGCATGAGAAAAAATTAAATAAACTGATTTCTGTCAGTTACCGACTTTAATTACTGAATTAATTTTATGGTCGGTTAAGTACCCTTCCTAAAGTACTTATGTTAAAAACACTTGTGTATATACTATGTTGCTTTTATAAGCTTTCATCCAAGAATAACTATATGTAAATTTAAATAGTTCATTTCATATACGACAAGTGCACCCTTTCACAGGTGTATTTTTTTTTCAATTCATTCACAATGTATGCACAGTTTTGGCGGTAAATTAAAATGTAAAATAGTTTAATGTATGCAGTAACTAAAAAAAATATTTTTGAATTAATTAACCTTATCTGTTCAGTTTGAGTTAAACAGTTTATTTACAATATTGATCGAATGAGAACTTAATTCTATCGGTCTTTAGAAAGATCGTATTGTTTACAATGAAATTATAAAGTATGTTAATCACGTTCGGACATGCTTATTTTTATTCAATGTATCGATTCGAAACTATGTACTATTATTCTTTATATTTTCATTCATTTTAAAATAGATAGACAATACGTCCAGCTATTTTCCAGTTATAAAAATTAAGTACTGTATAAATTCTATTTAGAAATTCATTGATTTATTTGGACCGTTTGGTTACTAAAAATATAAATGAAATTTATAAAAAATATGCGTTGAAAACTAAAAAATCTAGAATATTTTTTAAAACTTATTAATGAGGTTTTATACATAAAATAATGAAATGTCATGGCCACTTATTAGTATTAGATAATATTATTTTAAAATTCCGTTCAACACAGATTTATAATTAATTCAGTTTATGACCAACTTTCGCAGTTTCTAACTTGTATCATGTACATGATCATACCAAGACATTTTTTTGGTGTTCATTTATTATATTATTCATTTTTTATCAACTGATTAATTTTATGATTTTCTTTTTAATTAATTTGATAATTTTGTCATTTCGTACTCGACCTATTGAATAATTTTGTTTTGATATACAGGATATTTTTCATAATTCAAGATATTCTTCATCACTACTTTTCTTATATGTAATTTTTCCATCCCTAATAAATTGTCGAGTCTATAAACGAATTTTATTTATTTTTATTAAATAAATCATCTAGAAGATAAGATAAAGTTTCTTAATGTTATTCCTTTAATTAAAATTCCTTATTTATGTAAATTAGCAGTAAGAATTCAAAATATTTTTTTTGTTTATAAATCTGTATGAAATCGAACGGATTTGTAAAGCATACTGTCATATGTTATTTCTCTTCCTTCGATTTTTTCCAGAGCGTATATTCTGTATTAACAATTTGAACGATTGGAATGGACCTTTTTTTC
This sequence comes from Acanthacorydalis orientalis, assembly GCA_034766995.1. Classification (NCBI taxonomy): domain Eukaryota; kingdom Metazoa; phylum Arthropoda; class Insecta; order Megaloptera; family Corydalidae; genus Acanthacorydalis; species Acanthacorydalis orientalis. The sequence goes on along the minus strand of CM068313.1, from coordinate 14,729,721 downwards.
ACGTATATACAGACAACGACCAAGAAAAAAATGGTTACGAACTGAACCTTTTCTAACTGACAATTTAACATACGTCTACAAAGTATTTAATTTATGTCAATTTCGTGCATCTTTAACACTTGAAAGTAACATATGATATTTCATTATAAATATAAACTGAAATAAAAGTGTTGCTAACAGCTTGAAATACAGTTCGTAACGACTACGTACTGTAGTTATGGTTGAGAAAGGTCAATTATAAATAAAAATAGAGGCAGTTGTGATAGTGATTGGGTAGTTGAGCTCTTCTCAGCGGTATTTCTGATTTACATCGCAATTCGGTTAGTGTGACGATGGCCTCGCTTGTATATTTTACAACAAATATATTTTCCCTTATTATATATATATATATATAATTTTCTTTCGATTTGTGTTGCTTTTATTGGATAGTTTTGTTATTGATTAATCAGGTATTTCTTATCAAAAGTGTATACCTAACATTCTTCATTACTAAGCGATTTTTCAATTTTTAAAAGATACTAGAAACAATGCTACAAATAGAAGTTATTAACTGGAGGACCGAGAAGTGTAAAAAGGTTCAAAAAAAAAGAACAATAAAGAAATAGAATAAAGATATCACAAACGCATTAAGAATGTAATGGAAATATTCAAATATGAAGAAATTAGAAGTTTTTATTCAGAATTGGTTCTTAAAGACTGACTCTATCTCTCCCTCTATCATTTCTTCCTACTTTCTCCACCCATCTCTCTCTTTCTCTCTCTCTCTCTATATATATAGATAGATTTATAGAGAGAAAGAGAGAGAGAAGGTGAAGGTAAGAGGCTCTGGAACCCTCCAATGGAAAAGAGAAACAACACTAGAAAACAAAACAAAATCATTGGCGAAAATGCTCCTATATTCACAGAAAGATTAATATAACCATGATTGAAGTAATTCAAGAGCTTTATAAAAAGAAAACTGGATTTTATTCTTTAATCCTTAACGGTTGAGAGCTTTTTTTTGTAATATTCGCCCATAAGACGACAGACAATTAGGTGAAAGCTTATAAATCGTTTATAAGAATGAAAACTTAAATAGCACATTTAAACTGGTTTATTTAGATATAAATTCAAGATATTTAGTTGATTTGTCATTTCATAAATAAAATTAATTTTTATGATTTTTGAGAGTATGATATTTTTCAAAGCAGTCGCCAATGTGTAAGGATGGATTCGCGGGACATATGTGGAACAATATGTGGATGTTTGTTTACGCCTGCATTTAATCTTTCTATCGGAATATACTTTGGAAATCATAAATATTTAAAAGGTTACACGTTGTAACCTTTTAAATAACGAAACTACACTGAATATCATTGCGACGAAACTGTTGTGCAAATGCCATAATATTCACGTCTTAAAATGTTATATGCACCCGTCCCTCAATTACGCGGAGTATCCGTTCCACGTGGATTCGTTTTACGCGAATGAAAATCGCGTAAATTGAGTCTGCCGGTACAATAGAGAAAATATTGGAAATAGAAGCTAGTAAAGTTGTGGAAACGCATATTTATTTCACATAAATTAAATAAAAATAATGACGTTTTAGAAAATAAAAGTAAATAATCGCTTGAAATATTTGTAAGTTCGACATCATTTTTATTGTTAATGTTATTTTTTTCGGATGATTTGTTCTCTATCTTTTCTTTTACTAAGTTTTCATAAATTTGATATATAATAAATACAATGAAAAATTATATAAAATGAAATCTATCTGACCGCGAAAATCAATACCGCGTATAAAAAGTGCAGCGTAAATAGAGGTATAATTTGTCGTGTAAAAAAAACTCGTGTAAAAAAAGTCCCCAGTAAATTGAGGGACTGGTGTAACTGTAAATATTTCTTGTCAATGCATGATCAACTATTTATTGTAATAAGTTGCAATATTTGATAAAAAAAAAACTACAGCAATGATAAGTAAATGAAATGAAAACTAAATTCTTTACATGCCCCGGTATTGAGGCCTTTCGTTTTCTATGACATCATTGTGATGTCCCCATGGCGGGGCCTTTCGACCGTTAAGGGTTAAATAAATTTTTATAATCACTTAATGAATTTTATTGAATTAACATTAAAAATTGTTTATCCGTTCAATTCGACCTCCCTCAAAATTAAATCCTGGTTGCGCCACTGTATATATATATATATATATATATATATCCATATATATATATATATATATATATATATATATATCCATATATATATATATATATATATATATATATATATATATATAAAGAGAGAGAGAGAGAGAGAGTGAACGAGCGATGAATAAGTTTGTGAATAAGGAATAAATTTAAAAATGAAGCTAATGTTCAAAAATGTTTCAAAAAAATTATACCGAATAATTTTAGGTAAATTGAAAAATTATTTTATCAATTTGAATTTTTTGTTCGTAGAATTATAACTGTTAATTGACAATTTATTCCTCTTCACGCTGAAAATCTTGTACTTTTTACTTCAATTAATCTCTCAAATGACTTAATGACAGCACTAAATCAATGAAAAAAAAAACTCTTTAAGCCAACATTTATTATCAAGCTAATATTTCCATATAAAATCCCTGTTTCATTACATATACATAAAATATAGCATTATATTTATTGCCGTATGTAGTGTGTTTATAACGATTTTATACATATTTTTTATTATTGAAGTTATTTTATGATGCTGTCAAGATTGAAGATCATTAAATGTTCTTTTTTTAAATAAAATAATTGTGTTCTTAATAAAATTTGAACAGTTTATATTTTTAATTGTTTAAAAAGGAGATACGAAATTGTACAGTTGTGCCATATAATTTTTATAGAAAATAAATACAGAAAAAAATTAATATACAACTACTATAAACACGTGTAATTTTGAATACGAAAAGAAAAATTAAAAAGCCGTATATTCACGAATACTGACCTCTTTACATTATTACTTTTTATGTATTAATTTTTTAATTGAATTTAAATTATTTTTTGACATTTATGTACAGCGAATTAAAAAATAAAATGGTCAGATAAGACATTTAAGTATTTACTTAAAAATATATATGGCGTCAATGAAAATATAAACAAAATGACTGACCTTAAATAAATATTTTAGTAGAATAGCAAGAATAAAGTGATATTTTGCTTAACTGCTAATAATGACCTAACATTTTTATAAAAAAAATAGTACCATTTACAGATTGGTGCTTGGATTAGAACACAGAATTCATCAATCTATGATCATTAAAATATCCTTTAATACAAATTATTTATTAGGAGAAATTAACGAATAAACAAACAATAAAATTAAATTTAGGAGCTACCAAATGCATGTTAAAATGTAGTAGTTCCTTTATTCATTTTCAGAAATACCTCTAAAATCCCTATCCTTAATAGTGTATCAGCAGATTTCTGAATTTACATTGAACAAAACAAGTATTTGTTTTCTAATTTAAAAAAATATATATAAAACTTATTTCATTAGATACGGACGAGACAAAAAAATAATATTCACGACAGAAAAGTTTAGAATCACTCACTGTTTCATCACATATGCTATTAACATTAAAATGTTATTTATTAATCAGCAAAAAATACAATAATCCACAGACACTGCGGTTGTCGTTCTAGACACATGTATAAAAAAAAATTTGCATTTCGTTTCGATTGTGTGAGATAAACATTAGCTAGGTCGTGCACAATACGCCTGATATCTATTTCAAGATCCAGAATGCGAAATGTCGTCATGAAATTTTACTCAATTAAAATCAGTTAAAATCCATTTAAGACACTTTACACTAAATATAACGTGCGACAAACGGTGACTTAAACTGTTTTATTCTTTATAAACGGACAACAGAAACGAACAGTAACAGAAAATAGAGATATGAAAAAAAACGGTTTTTTTTTTCAAATGTAATATAACAATTAATTGAAATATATATTGTGGAAATTTAATAACAGGAATAACGGTGGAAAGTTTACAACTAGTCGGTCGTAGTATTAAACGATATAAACGTTCTAGTGCTTGATCGATTTTTATAAATGCACTTGCTTTCAATTTACAAACCTGACTATAGAAGTTTTTTGAATACAAAATACACCTAACATGTGTTTGTGTGTGTATATATATATATATATACGTATACATCGATAGATATAATATATATATATGTATATTACATATGAAATTTACATAGCAAATGCTTTGCGTGAGATTTAAAGTATGTTTTTAGAATCAACGGAAGACATTCATCCGTCCACCTGCCTTGAAAGTATACCAGCGTATAACCAAAAGCAAATGATATATAAGCATAAAGACGTTACAGATTTAGTGTAAAATGAACGACATTGCCTTCTACTTACATTCTATTTCACAATAGTTTGCGTTATCTACATATTTTGTAAATTATATATATATATATATAAATATATATATATATATATAAATATATATATATATATAAATATATATATATATATATAGAGAGAGAGAGAGAGAAAGAGAATGATAACAATTATGAAAGTAATTTCCACATAATTAAAATAACTCCTTCGCCTTGTACTTCCCAAGCGCAACACTGAAAATTAATTGAAAGGGACACGAAATATCTAGAAAGAAAAACCGAATATGTATTTAAAAAATATTGAATATTTCATCCACGTCGAGATCGCATATAAATATTTCATTAGGAAGAACGTTCCAATAACCTCCTTTTTGCCTACGTATAATACTGCTTTATATTTTCTATATGTAAAAGTAAGACGAGGAGAAAATATTCTTATGATAAACGCCCGTGTAACAAGACATTAGGGCATGCATTAGAAAAAACATTAACATTTTTTTTTATTTTTAATTATTATAAATGCAGATACAACGTTCAAGTTCGTGTAAACGATTTGTATTCAACTATGCACATATATATATATAAATTATAAAATTTAATTATTTCACTTTATAATTTATGTACTGAATGAATTGTGATGTGAAATACAAGTTTGTGGTTACACGCACAAATATATATATATTAAATGACTGATTAACGCATTTCATTTTTCCATGAAAAAATATATCAATATCAAAATTTAACCATCTCACCACAAAAACGGAAACATTTGATGAACTGTCCTCATGAATAGAGTTAGATGGGTTTTTCTATCATAAATCACAGAATTTTAAATACATATATTCATACATATATATATATATATATATATATATATATAACATTGATTTTAAAAAATATATTATGATATAAGATGAAATATAGTTCAGCTGTATAATAGAATTCAGCTGTATCTAGAATTGTTTTTCTTCAGTTCATGATGACCAACTGAAGGCGTTAGTTGAATCAAAACCGCTCACTAAAATTCAAGAGCTTGCACAAAAGTTAGCCGTTAGTCATCTAACAGTTCTGGACCACTTAAAATAGCTAGGAAAATCAAAAAAGAAAAAAATGAATATGAATTTCAAGGTCAAAAACCGCAATTATTTTTCTACCAAACTAATATTTAAAAAAATGTAAAAAGTAATGGGCTTTAAATTGTATACAATTTCGGATTTGTATATTTGGCACACTTGAGCAGTATAAATTGTAGCCCCCCACTTCATTTTCACAAAAGAATAGAAAATAATTTATTTAATTGTAAACGTCCATTATGTCTGAACCTTCCAAACAACTGTATAGTTTTTCTTATTCACAGATTCATATTTGAATATATACTGTGTAAATACTGGAACTGTTTATATATATATATATATATATATATATATATATATACATAAATTGGAAAATTAAATACAAAAATTATATCTTTTAACTTATAATAAACATATATTTTTAATATTTTTCCAAAATATAGCAGATTCATTTTTGGATCCCTAGAATCATTTTTAAAAGTATATTTAATATTCATTCACTTGGCTATTTACCAATTTAATACTTTCATTCAGTATTTAATATTTAAGTTATATAATTACTTGTCACTTGATAATAAAGTTAATATTTTATTTTTCAACCATAATGAATAAAATTGTTAATAAATCTATTATTTACATATTTATATTATTAATTTCTTAACACTAATTTCGGAATTCTATTAAAAGACTAATGTGTCTATAAACTGTATGTACGTGTCTACATCAGGTGATGTACATGCTGTTAATCACCTGAAGATAACAAACATATAACGTTCCAAATGAATTGCATACAATGACGACCTATTCTATATAAATCTTCTAAAAAAAAATCAGATTTCGTAACGTAAAGTAATAAATTGTGAACGTGTGTATTGCATAGATAAAATAGTGTTATCGTGAAAAAAAAACAGAGTGGTTATGTTTAAGAAACAACCCGCACATTGATTACAGGACGGGTACCCTTGAAGAAACATAACACAAATAGCATTTTAAGAAATAACTCACACCTGGCGTTCAATATTGCATAAGATAAAACATACGACGCGTGTTCGCGCCAAAATATTTGACAACAGCATTTGAATGTATAGGTTTGTCCTTTGTAATATTATAGATTTACATATTCTTATCAATAATTCTGTTTCTTATCGCCAGCATTATATTGTATATTACTTAGTACAAGATACATAAATGACAGTCATTTTTTCACAATAACGGTATTATGAATACCTTAAGTATTCTACGATTCGATTTATGACATTTTTAATATGTAAGAAAATGTTTAAAAATCCGAATTTAAAAATACGAATAACTAATAAGTACATGTGAATAATTTTAGAAAAAGTTGGTCAAACAAGAATATGAAATGAAAACAAATGAACACAAATGCTATTTATTAGTAATTTCAAAACGCATGCTGAAAAATATAAAAATATTTGTATGTCTTAGAAATCAATCAGAAATTAAAATAAAATTATCAGAATACCAAGTATTGTACTATACATAAATGCAAATGATAAATTCTATGTTTTCCATTTATACTTATTGGTATTACTCTTTTCCAATAAAATGCGTTTCAATAAAAATGAAATAATTGTCCATAATTCAACTATAGTTTAATATCATGAATATATGTATGAAATATAGTACTCTGTATAATTTCTCATAATATTAAAGCTACAAAATTTTATTCAATTAACCAGTGAACAACTATTCAAAAATATATATGTCAATTATTCTTATATTTAAATTATAATTAATAATAATAAATAATAATTAATAATTATAACATAAACAGTAACAGCTTACCTTTTATTTATCAGCATACAATGTTGAACGATACACTATAAAATACTGTCCACATGCAAGTAACACTGTTTTAGAATTATTTACCGTTACATTAATGTCGTGTCTTCTAGAACTAAATATTACGTAATGTATTTGTATGTACAAACTAGTTTTATGTATAGTTATATTTTATCATATTTGGCTTGTTCAAAATTATGTAATAATGGAAGAAACTAGTTACAAACAAAATAATTAATGAAATCACATTTGCTATATAAGCGATCGTGCAAACACTCGTATATAGTCAGACTAGCCGTGATCGTCTAGTGGTTAGGACCCTACGTTGTGGCCGTAGTAACCCAGGTTCGAATCCTGGTCACGGCATCTGATGTTTCTTTTTTTAATTTATTTTATTTTATTACCTTTTTATTTTTCAATATCGAAATTTAATTCTTATCATTATAGGATTATATATTAAGAAAAACTTATTTTTTAAAACTAACATATAATATCCGTTATAATAATCTGCTCAGGAAATGAATGTATTAGTAAAATTTTATATATATATATATATATATATATATATATATATACATAATTTAGTTGATATTTTTTAATCTTCTGTGAAGTATATTTATTTAAATACATTTTTCATTCAGAAATGTTGCTAATCTTTATTGTTAATCCGTAATAAATCACACTGATGTATTTATTTTTTATTTTTCGTGAAATAAATTTAATTTAAAATTTTATTTTCTTAATATATGATATTAAAACTAAGAGATTTTTGAAATTACTTCATTACATGACTTATGCATCCTTTTTTATTATTCTTTTAACGACAGTGGTGGATACAAGAGGGGTAACAGAGTAATTTCACTTTTAAAAATATTTATGTAAGAATATATATATATATATATATATATATATATATATATATATATATGTGTGTGTGTGTATTTCTAAAATTGATATCCCCGTCTTTAAATAAAAATATACTAAACCCACTTTTGGTACCAATACTTACTATATTAGGTTATTAAGTTTTTTCTGTACTTCTGCCATCTTCGAATAATTGAACGTTAAATTGTAAAATCAAGATGAAAAAAAACATTATTCTCAATATTTTTTATTAAAGTTTTTAATTTTATTCAAAGTTCACTGAATCTACTATTTACCATGTATTTATATTTGAGCACGGAAATAATTTTGAAGGTTAATTTATTATTCATGTTATTTAAGGAAAATTTTAAAAAATCTGTGCAGATATGAACTAAAGTAATTTCTCTCAGTGCCTTGATATATTTTTGAATTGTTTATATATATATATATATATATATATATATATTTGATGACAGATATGGCGTACTTTATAAGCTGTGGGATTAAATTTAAAAACAATTTTTTATACAAATGATGTATTTAATCAAAATTATTTCGATTCCCTTAAGGATATTTTTCTCAAGAGATTCTAGTTACATAAATTCCATTACATAAACATTCTCACCTTATATTTGACGGATTCTTTAATAAACTTTTTTGACGGATTTTTAATTTTAAAAAACTTTCTTCAAGAAATTACCAACGTACTCAAAATCAGTACAGCAGTTGAGCAAGTAAGCAAGTTTAATTAGTAAAGAGAATATGGTAAAACTTTATACTTCGACCTATAAACATCATGACAATCATTTCTGCAATGTATTAAAAAGATCGCTGCTCTTCTGTAGTATTACCTGCCTAGATACTTGTTTAAAATTTATACTTGAAGAAAAATTAGTAATAAATAAAACTTACCTGTAATTATAGTTTTATTTCTTTCATTTTTACATTCATGACAAATGTAAAAATATTTTTGACTCCAAAATCTACAAGTAATCATGACTTCGAATATAAGATGCATTCTCATGTAAAAATTTTTATTCAGATTCTGCTTTGCTTTAACATATATATTACACTTTTATTATTATTCAGAGTAAAAATAATTTTGTTTGTTTATATTTCTTGATTCATTTTCACAATAATTTCAGTAATAACATTAATCGTTGAATAATGTTTAATTAATTAATTCAATAACCATTCGTATCTAAAAAATAAAATGAAATAAATACAACTGAAAAAGGGTAGGGTACAAGGATGTAAAAATAAATAAGATAAAAACATCCTGCGTTATTAACAAAAGAAGCTTTATTGATAATTTCATGCTTCTCATATATTTTATAATTATATTAAACAAATTTACATTATATAATGTATTTATATATATTTCTTATACACAAAACGTTTACATTTCAAGAGTATATATATATATATATATATATATATATATATATATGCACGCTTGAAATGTTGACATTTCTTTTGTATAATTTTCTTTTATATAAATTGATATAATATTCTGAGATCATATTTAATACATCACAGTAGGTGCTGAAACAAGTAAATGTGTTTAAATTGTTTATAAATCATCTTTGAGATGAAATAATTAAAGCAGAATTGAGATCTTGCAACCCTGCCGATATTTCAATAAAATTCGATTGTTATGAAGTGAATTGAGGAAATTTATATATATATTTTCACACTTTCATCCCACACATGCAGCACTTTTGTGGTAAACTAACGTCATTATTTTCTCATTTAAGATCAGGATCATTTGTTAAAAAAAACAATTGCTTAGTGTTGGCGTTTAGTGAAATTTTAACGTTTTGTTAACACTGTGTACATTTTAATTAATATTTGTATGATTTTCGCATGGTTATACAATGAATTGAGTTTTAGAATTGAACAAATATTGCCTATAAAACGTAAGTGTTTTTTTCTTGATTGTTTCTTCAAGACTTTTATTATTTAGAATAAAAGAACAATCAAGGAATAATTTACATACAAATGGATTTACAGGTAAGGAACAGACAATTTTTTATTTACATGTTATTTAATACTGTAAACATGTTGTTTATATGCTCATATATATATATATATATATATATATATATATATATATATATATATATATATATATATATATGAAAAGTAGTAGTTTGCCTCAAAAAAAAATTTTGCTTCGAACTCCATTCATCCATCTCCGACCGACAGACAGGAAAAACCAAATCATTACTATGGACTATCAGTGTGTGACATGGGGTTGAAGATACTAATATTTTATAATATAATAAAGTTATAATGTTCAATTTTTAGAAATATTTGTAGTTTATAAAGCATTCAGTAGACAACAACACTACAGCCATTAAAATTGCATACGAGCTTAGAAATCTCGTCATAAAAAAATATCAAACTTTATACTAACTTCCCGAAACAAATGGATAAAAATTAATAAAGACGTCGTTTCATTTCACTTCACTAATGAATTTCAAAAAAATAATAAAAAGATTATAAAAGTCTGCGTTGCTAAAATATCTATACTTTGTTAACGTTATCTTTGAATTTAATTATTTTCAATGAAATATATTCCAATTTGACATATATCTTGATTTAATTTCTTAATTTTAATTAAAAAGTACGAATAAATTATCATATTTAAATTTTTTATTAGTCGGGAAAATAAAATCAACATAATAATACCGGAATTTACTTTTTAGTAAGAATACAATATGTAAATGAGTTTGTGGGTGGAAAATTAAAAAAAAATACGCTGTGTGAATCTCTCTCATAATAAATATATATATATATATATATATATATATATATATATATATATATATATATATATATATACACATATATATGCGGAGATGTGGGTTTAAAAATTTGCAGAAGTCTGATTATTTGTAAATTTTTAATTATAGTATTTCTGAATACACCTATTTTATTTCCATTAACTTCGATTTTTTTTCGATACATACTAAATATAAATAATAAAATCATTGTAAATACTGATTCTTTCATGGCAAATTCAATTTCTGAATGAAGACATACATTATTGATAAAAAAATGACAAATGAGAATTTAACACATTTTTTTAAAAATAGTGCATATCTGTATAAAAATAATATAAAAAATGTTTTCGCTACGAAATCTTTCAAAATTTTTTGTAATATTTTCTAATATTGTTTTCAAATATATGTTTTTTTTTAACACCGACCTAATCTTTTTTCGCACAAACGTTTAGAAACTATAAGATAATCTATTTCTGACTAATTTTAAAGTACACATCCCAGTTAGTTGTTCACTACAAAGTTGAGGTTAATGGACAAAAACATGTCAATGAAATATTTTTCAAATTAATTATCACAAAAACAAAGATAGTTTTTAATGTTTCTATATAGATGTTTTATGATTTAAGTTTTTTTTTTTTATAATGAAACACGAAACAAATATTCATATTTTCTTCAAATTCACTGCACTAGTATGATTTATTTTACTAAATAATAACAATTGTCTGTGGATTTAATTGCTTTTTATTTTTCTTCTATTTACAGTCTGATATTCTTTTATGACAATTTTAATGAGCCAATTAAATTTTGTTAGAATTTGAAAAATCTAAAGTTCTATTTAGACATGATACATCTATCAACAAAACGTTAAGATATTTTTTTGCTTTCAAATTATATATATATATATATATATATATATAACTGCATTTATGGAAAAGCTGTAACAACGTATCGCATAAAGGTTGAGAACTAACTAAACAGAATATAAAACAAATAAAAAAAATAAATAAACGAAATAGATTTTTAACGGAAAAAATAACAAATAGGGTAGGACGATCGTTCGGTAAATATTGTTATCTTTTTTGGAGACCTACCCTTTCCTGAAATAATTCATTGTGTCAACATGTTTGAAATAATGGGGAATTATTTAGGTAAAAAAGGTATATAATACACGGTGCATACCAAAGCCTTAACACACTAGCTCTTTTCGACAACAAATTAATTTTGATTTGTTAATAAAACGTTTAATGTTTAACGGAATCAAGAATTTACGTTTCGGAGCACTGATTGTCGTGCGAGAATTATAAAAATCAATTAAAAGATATCTAAATTATATTTAAATAAATGTACGATTGTATTTATATATATATATATATATATATATATATATATATATATATATATATATATAAAATTCTTACAAACAAACACATTTCAACACAGATGTTCATAGAGATCCGAATGGTAACCGAAGGTAAAATATTTCTTTGTACTTTGTTTTACGTCAAATTACTTTTGATTCCGTCTAAGAACTGAATACGATTTAATATATTAAAGAGTAAATATACTGGCAAAAGGAGAATAGTCAGCGGTTGAATATTAAGTATATTTTAAAAAAATATATTTATTTTTTGAGCACTCCACAAGATATTTAGAATGATTCGGGAAATCAATACTTTCGGTATGCCTGCGTACAATAAATTTCGGGAGAAGTGAGAAAAGCCAATTATTCATCTTTCATAAAATTGTATTAGCATATCATTATATAATATTTGTACTTGATAGGTGACATTCGACTTTTACAAAAAATGCCTAAACAAAATTCCACATTTATGACAAACAGAAAAACACCATCAATATTTTTTTCAATTCACATCATATACAAACAAAAACATTTACATTACGTCAATACCAAGCCTGTCAACACCTTGTTAAATTGATGATCATGCAACGAACATTGTGAAATGTAAAACCTTACATAGTTTCATATTTTTTTATATTCTTTTATATTTTACTGACAAAAACGTTATTATATAATCGTTTCAATGAACCAAAACAATTACAATATTCATGGAATTTTGGAATTTATCACAATGATTGATGTTAAAAATCGACGTTCACGTCTGGAGTTCTTCACGTTTGAATCGTCGTGTGAAATGATTTAAAAAAATATTCTGGCCGAATTCGTCAAGTTTAAAAATGCATTTGTGATGTCGAAATTTTAATACATTTCAGATAAGAAATTTGATAAAACATTAATATAAATATAGTAATAAAAACAGTAATGTTTTACAATGGATGATAAATTACTTCGATAAAAAGATGAAACATTACAATGCACGTGTCAACCAAGAAGTAAACACATTAGTCATATTAATTATTTTTATATTCTACACTCTTTCAAACAAAATGCATGTTTTAAACTTTAATATAATTTTGACATATAATAGTTAATGCTTTTCTTAACGTATTTTATTTTAAATTTTACTTCCGAACAGAAATGTTCAAATACTTTTAGAATTATTTTTGAGATTAGTCCAAATCCAACATTTCTTCAAGTTTATTTTGTAGTGAAATAAAATTAACTTCAACACATTTATTTAAATTGTAAGTAATTGTTACTTTATATCTACATCATTGGTATTAATTTTAATTTCCATTAAATTATAATTTTTTTCAAGTTAATAATTGATATAAACTATAAAAGATAATTTAGTATTGAGATCTATAAATGATTAAAGTTAGTAAACATGAAAAAAATATCAATAAGTAAAATGTTTTAACCTGTTTTTTTTTAAAAAAAAAAAAAACAATCTGAATTAATATTTAAGTCATTTATGAAATAAAATTTGTACTGAAAGTTTACAATAACAAATATTGTATTTGGTTAAGTTCATTTTTTCTGATTTTTTGACAAAATGTAAAATTAATTTCTAATCAGAGAAAATAATACTGAAAAATATACATTATCGTTTTAACATGGTATATTTAAAAAATATAAATTATGTTTTATTATGTAAATATTGCTGTCTTCTAGTACATTATGATAATTCGAAGTTTTTTTTCCATTTAACTCTGTACGACCCATCAAATATATAATAACAGTTAAAAATTACACAAAACTATTATAAAAATACATGAATGTAAAAATGTATAATTATTTTCACCTTCGAGTTACATTATAATAGATATTTTCCTTTGAAAGTAATTATGTAAACGAAATCATTTTCACTTATATCAAATGTTGTAAGTATTTCATGAGTATTAAACTGTATATGCACTGAAATAAAAATTAATTTCTTGTTACATAACCACTTCATATAAGCATATGCCTTTCATATTTTCCATTAACATCAATCAATGTGATATTCACAATTTTCTTATAAAAAAAACTGCAGTATTTTGTACTTTTAAATTTTCTTTGGAATAAAATGTACAACTGGAAAAAATATACCTTTTGTGTCGAAAAATATTCATAAAAAAATTAAACAATAACTGCCTCATATTGAGTTTGGTATACATTTTTTTTTAAATCAATAAGTTTAAAATAAACCATAATTACTATTATTAATATTTACAATGTCAAAAAAAAATCCAGTCAAATTTACAAGTTGTACTAACATGTTAAACATGTTACCATAATTTCAATTATTACAAAAAAAAATTGTATGGAAAAAATGCCAAAAAAAAACAAATACATAAATAACTCTTCTATGTACTATCTTTAAAATCTGCATTTTTATTACTACTATTTACGGCTTTATTTCCACTTTGTATTTTTCATTCTTGTTTAATAAATCGTTTAAATTTGAAGATAGCACAAGACAAGAATTAATATTATAATACGGTCAAAATAAAATAAAAAAAAAAAAAAACAAACAAATAAAATTAGGTATACATATTCCTACGTATTCATAAAACTCGTTAAAAAATCAACCTTATAACCTAACAAAATGTGTAAAACCCTATATCTAGCATTATTATTATTTTAATTAATAGATGCATCTTATGCATTATTACCTTTATTACTAACTATGTATTTAAAAGGTTTTCATATAAAAATTAAATTATTAAAACGACATACATTTATGAATACGTAAGGTTAAAAAAAAAACATATATAACACTTGAAGCAGCCCATAATTTCTCAGATCGTATCTGACTAACCATTATGTACAATAACACTGAATCTTCTTTATATATTTATTTATACATAGACGTGGGATACGATCTCAGAAACTATTGCAATACTTAAAAGTCAGCGTCCATTTACATACTTAGTCACTGCACAGTTCCGTACACAAACAAGATTCTTTAAACATATTTCTTTCCTATAAATGATTGTAGACATATAGCACAAAATGTACTAGTGATTTCGGTTTACATAAAACGTAATAGTACGACACAAATACAAAACTGTATAACGAAAATTAACATGTATGGACACATATGTACTAGACTTTAAGTAATTACTTAAAGAACTGCTTTTAATATTGTCATACACAATCTTTACAGTGGAGATCAAGTTGAAAGTTAATTCTAAAACGATAAAAAGTACAAATAAATACGCAAAACAGTATACATAATATTATATATATATATATATATATATATATATATATATATATATATATATATATATATATATATATATATTAATTAGCCATGCTACATATAGAACTTTTATTAATACAAAAATAATTCTTCCACACAAATGTATACATACAAACACATGTTTATACACATTTGTTTGTATATGTTGCTAGTTTAAAATAGCTCGTTTGAAACAGTCACTAGTTAATATTTTATACACACAACAGAATTGAATAGAAACGTTTAAATATGAGTGTTTATTTTCTTTTCAATTTTTAACCGTGGATCACTTACTGACTTTTTCACACTGTGCTCAACGGTTACGAATCAACAATATTATAATGACAGCTCTGTAAACAAACATTTTTACTTTGTATATAATATACATAGTGGTCCATTTCTTTGTTAGAATTGTGTTGGATATTTAAAAAAAAAATGGTTCAAGATTAAATAGGATATAGAAAATGGCGCATGCATCGAAACCAGTCGCACTAGGAGTCCACCAAAAATATTGGCTTAAATGCATTTTATGGCTTTTTGATACTGTACTATATATTTTCGAAAATAAACATTTGTATATGAAAAAAGAATGTTATACATTTTCCAATTTTGTACTTCTTTTTTTGAACAACATGCATGCGGTGTAAAAGTTAAAGGCGAGTTTACACGTAGTAACTGGGTTATGAAAATAATTTTGTGCAATCAGTTTCGTGAAATTTAATTTTGCTGAATTATATATATATATATATATATATATATATATATATATATATATATATATATATATATATATACATCGCTAACACGCAAGTGGGATCAACGTGGCGAGTAATGATCTCAAACCTTACATGATGAGTACAAATGGAAAATCATGGAAGAGGCCTGTATCCAGCAATGGATTAATAGAAGTTGAAAAAAAAGTATATATATATTTCTTGAAATAATTATACCGAAATTTTCTATTGTTATTTATCAAAAATATTAATTATTACTTCTCAACATTCGTTATTCTAACACCCAATGATTCATATTTAACTTATATTTATTTTTTTAAAAAAAAGTACTATTTCCAATGAGTTGAAAACAAGTGCACCATCTGAAAACAATTTCTCAGAAAGTACGCTTGAAATTTCAATTGCGGATACATACATAGTTCAGAAAAATAAATTCGACACGAAACTAGTTTTCTCATGTAATCTCGACTTAGCAGATTCATATTATGAATAATATGAGTTTTGAATCCATTTGCCAGTTGTGATACTGTATACAGAGCAGTGGTATAACTATAAATTTTGAGCGTTTAAGCCAATTGTTAAAAAGATCCCAGTTACTTATTTCAGTTTCCGTATTCAAGAATTTATGAACTTGTTTATAGTCTAACCTTATGGCTAAATTCATTGCAACAAATGATTTTTCATTCTCCAACTAAAAAAAAAATTTGCTTAAAATAATCAACAATTGATTATTGATCATTTTGATATTGATCAATAATTAATTAGTGAACACTTTTTAATTGTGGAGAATGAAAATTTATTTACAAAATTATTATCAGAAGACGACAATTAGAAGAATTATTTTCTTTCTTTACATTTTAGTTCTTTTTTTACTTTTTAAAAGTTTTTGGTAAATATTAAAAGGTTTACTTTTTTAAATCTGTTTGAACCCTCTAATTCGAAACGCACTTAAACACCACTTAAGCGCATTTACTTGTAGTTTCACCACTGTTATTGGGGAAAATAATGTGTGCATTAATACATCGCAAAATGGATTATATAAGACTATATATATATATATATATATATATATATATATATATATATATATATATATATATATTTATTAACAGCCTCTGTTAATCCACTGCTTGATAAAGGCCTCTTCCATGATTTTCAATTTTGTTCGATTCAGTGCCTCTCTTTTCTATCTTATATATATATATATATATATATATATATATATATATATATATATATATATATATATATATATATATGACTACATAGTTACGTAAAACGTTTCAAGTGTAATTCTGGAGTAAAAAGTACATATAAACGACATTAAATTAATTATAACCACATGCAAAAAAAATTAAAGCAATTAAGAAAATATTGAAATACGTTATTTATTTTTAAATATAAGAGATTTTATTTTGAAATCAAATGGTCGCTGTACACAATTTAAAGAACTAAAAAAAAATAAATGATAATTCTAAACTGTCATTTTCTGATATTACAAAATTGAAGTTTATTTAACTTGAACCAGTTTTTATTTCATCCTGTGTGCACAAATAAGCTTACGCTGCTTTGAATGACAGTGTACAAATTTTTAAATTAAAATTCAATCCGAAGAGGAAAAAACTATGATGATATCCAATCAGTTTGAAATAGTTCTAACAAAATTCAAGCTTACCATAAAAACTAGTCGTATGAGACAAAGCTAGTTAAAAATGTAATCTTGATTCTTGCAATCATCTATTTATTGTTTCTACTTTTGTTATTGGCAAAAAATAAATAAATTTTCCACACAACTAATTTTTTTTAAAAGAAATTTGAACTACTAAAAATGAAATTTTGATATTTTTAAGATATGATTGAAAGAATCAAGGTTATAGAAATAATTATAAGATAATGTAATCAAATTCATGTAATTAGATCAAAGTGTTATAAAAATTGGTACTGGGTTCAGATGAAATAAGAGGTTAAATTTGTATTTTTTCAATAGAGTTTAATACTTGACAATTAAGAATGAATAAGTGATTCATTTTTTAAATCGATGGTTATCGTACGGAATTCACATAAATTGTGAGAAAAAGTTCGACTGTTCCGCCTTGTTAATTAAAATGATTTCACAAAAAAAGTTCGATAAACAACACGAAAAAAGTTTTATTGTAAATATTCACTAGCAACTGTACCAGAAATGCATCTCAAACTATCACAGCAAATATATACATGATTAATTCTTAGTTCAGAATTATTTTCATTCCATTTCCATATGTATATATATACACAATTATAAATTCTATATAAAACACAGTTTTTTTTATATACTTAATATATATTTTTTTGTATTATATAGTTATATCTAACAAAAATAGTTTTTAAAAAAATGTTTAACGTTATATTTTACAAAATTTATATTATTTTTCTTTTTATTAATTAAAAAAATTAATTTGAAACTAGAGATCGTTAAATTTGTAATAATATATGTTTAATATATTATGGATTGATGTTTTGGTTTCAATTGGTAAGAAGATATCGAGGAAACTGAGTCATTTATCTACATATTACGTATTGTTTACGTATATTATTGCAAGTATATATAAAAAAAAAATGTTGTTAATATTTATAGACTTAATAGATACATATAATTTCTCTTGTTAAGATAATATAAGTATTAAGAATTATTTTGAACTTAAACATTATATGTTGAATTCCTCTGTAACTCATTTACCAATATTCGTTTTCAAGATGACTTTTTTTGGATGAGTTTAATTTAGCTGGACTGCATTCGGCGGGCGACCTTCGCAGGTGGGGTAACGCCGCTCGTGCAGTCTCCACTATTGCTCGATATCTTGTTGGTTGACACAAACGAACTACGGGTGCGTTTACGACTTTTCATGAAATCTGAAATGAATAAAAAAACACGTTAGTTACAATAAACCTTAAAGTACTATAACTATATTTCTAATCTTTATCGCGCCAAAGTTCAAACTTTTAAATGGAGAATTAAGAACAATTGTAATTCTAAAGGGAAAAAAATGATTTCACACTAATCAGACCGTTTTAGAGTGCGATAGGAGAGTATTGATTTCAAATATTATCATGAAAACGCAAGACCTGCAACGAATTCAAAGAAAAGCAATACGCTTCTTTTCAAACAGACATTTCAGATTAGATACTCCAAGCGAAAAGATTGAAGAACTTGCATGAAAAAATTTTGAAGAAAGAAAGCATAATTCAATCGAAGAATAACTTATTCTTCTTTTTATGGAAAGAATGATCATTAAACGATAGCGAATGAATGTTTCAATTTTTCATAGAAGCTCTCCTGCCTGGAATAAACTGCATCCCTACATGTTAATTCAAGACTTTCAACATAGTTTGAAAAGCATCAGTACAAAGCAAATATATTCATTCGTTGCTCCTTGGAATTTGCTGCTCTCAGCAGGTGCATTTACAATTAATTATTGTATAACATTATTATATCAATTTTTATAATCACATTTAGCACGTGTAGATGGATTTACCTTCCTAGCAATACTTTAATCGTATTTCTTTATTCGACCTAATTCATAAATGTAATATTTATTTGTTTTTTACTATGCATTCATCAATGTACTGTGTATACAATAGCAATAAAGTTATTTTAAAATAAAAACAATCAGTTAAATTTTAGATAAATACAAAAAATGCCTAGCAGCTTGTATTAAAATACCCTAAATATTTCATGTGTAAACTCAGATGATTATAAGATTAATATCAAAGATTGCAAATACTGAAATAAAAATTACACAATTCATATATTTTTCACAACATTTATATAATTATCACGAGTGGATAATGTTTATTTATTTTGAAAAATACTTTCAACGCGAAATCATTTACAAGAATTAAACTCAGTTTAAATTATAATTAATGATGAAGTGCGATTAAGTAATGGTCCCAATTTATTATACCTGAAAATAAAAGAAAAATTTAACTCTACAGAATAAATTATCGTAAAAATATGTGAAGTAAAAAAATCCATTAGATATACCTGTATAGAAGCCGTTACAAACTATAATATTCAAACTGTTCATGAATAAAAATTAATCAGTTATTCGCTCATTCAGTTTTATTAATTTTGGCGGGAATACATAAGTGTTTATCTTTAAATTACAATGTTCGGTAAATGTCGATGTGGGAGCCTTAATTGGCAAGCGTTGGTGTTGAAACATATTTGCGAAATGGGTGAATATGCTAATAAACATCCTCTACTTGTCGAAGAAATCACATCATTATGACATGTTAATGAATATAAAACTGTCCTGAGAACAAACGTAATATATGTTTTTTTTTTATCATTTATTCGAGTTAATTACATATGACGCAGTTTAAAAAATCTTATTACAAAATAACGTTGGCTTTACCAGTCAATTGTTTTCAATTAATTCACTTTGCAGTACATAAATTGTCTGATTTCTTTCCGATCGAATTTAGATTTCAACAAAGTACAAATTGAACTGTGAAATACAAAATGAAACACTTATAAAAGGGTAAAAAATTCCCTTTGTACGTATTGTATGTTTTTATTTTTTATTTAACAATTTTATATATCATATATATATATATATATATATATATATATATATATATATATATATATATATATTCTAAATACTACGAAGTTACAGATATTTATTTTCCAAGACAAATTACGAAAATGTATTCAAGCTTGTATATATACATATATGTATGTATGTATGGCATATATATATACAATAATTATTCCAAAAATATTGAAGTTTGAATTTTAGTAGAATTCGGAAAATTTAACATAAAAAAATCTAATGGATTACTCATGGGAAATCGAAATAAAAATTAAATAATAATAGATACGACTAAAAAAAAAACACATCGGAACTGAATAATATGCTTTCATACGTCAGAGAAAGATTAGATAAAATATGGACGAGAATCGACAACACAACAAAGATAATAGGCATTTCTGCATTTTAAATCTCATGTGTATGTAATACAATATAAACACGCACATGTGCTACCTGTAAAGTTGTAACATATTCAAGATAATAATATACATAACCTTGAGTTGCTATACCTCTCACCTTTTTAAATAAGCGTACTTTTAAAATAAATAAAATTATAGCGAATTCAACGACTAGTATAGAAATAAAACAAATTTATACAATGTGCAAATAAATAAATGTAAGTTAAGATTGAATAAAAATCACATTAAACGTATTTTTAAACAAAATAAATATTACAGATGCATAACATTTCAAAGGACGGTTTTAAAAATACCTATAGATTCACACAATAATCAATCAAGTAGCATTACAGACTATAAAAAACTACATCGATGGAATCATCTGTAAACATGACACGATCCAGCAATAAAGGACATATTGATTCATACAAATGTATGTGTGTATACATATGTAACTATGCAAAAATAGCGGTAAAATGACGTAACATCCACTAGGAAATGACCATCTCTCATCAACTATGGCCTACTAACGGATGCGAAGCATCATAGAAAATATGACACCATTTACAATCTTCTGAAAAGCAGATACCGTATTATATCAACATGTGTTTATATGACGTCCTTGAGTATATTTTAATTTTACATTAATGATCTTTCCTGTTAATTTACTTTTTTTCTTCAACTTTTTTAGTCATATAATTTCAATTTCATTTAAAAATAAATACATTAAGTACAAGGTATATTTTGTCAATTTTTTACCTCTCTAGACATTTTGAAGAAAAAAATATACTACTTCATACTCATAATTTTATATATCATGAGGTAATCATTTGTATTTTTATTTATTCTATATTCAACAATATGCTTCAATTTCAATCAATATCATCGATGATCAATATGACGATGTGTTAGTAATATACGAAGCAATTTTGGATAAATCCATTTATACATTTTACTTTCCTTGTACTTTCCTTAACAGTACCCACACCAAAAGCATCATTTGGTTATTAGCAGTTCCTGCTGCTTTACCACCCGTTTTGAACTCATACAAAAAAACTGCTCTTATTTGTTTCATTTCCATCTTTCATTCAATAGTCCAATTCGAATCAAAATTAATAATAAAACCTAAATCGATGTTACAAAAATACAGACCAAAAAATGCAGTTTAAAATGATATTAATATAAACGCGATGAAATGAAACTCTCATTGAAAAAAAATAAAGTTAGAATTCAGAAAACAAAAACCGCAATTATTTTCCTACCAACCTAATACAATAACAGCACTACAAATATGAAATACAATTACAAATCTAAATATATATTTGATAATTGAATCTGATAACGGTGCAATGATTGTTTCTTGCGTGTGTTGACCAACACTATATGAATCTGATTAGAAAAATAAACTTTTTTATGAAAAACATCATCAAACAAGGATTATTTACTGTACGTATATTCACCTAACTATCGATAATTCGATAATTACGGAATTTACTTAAAATATGTAACAGTGTATCAAAATAGACCATAATTAATAATTGAATATTTTGATGAAAAAAATTATAGTATCTAACATGTTTACATATTTATGCTAGGTTACCTGAAGAATATATAACAGTATACTTTCAAATTTACCACTAGTTAAGATTCTTGTGACTCATAGTATACAATAAACAGATGTTTGAAATAACTGTCTGAAAAAAAACGTAAAACTTATGAGTATATTTGATGTATATAAAAACACTTGTGTATCGAAATCAAATAGAATGAAAAGAATTCGTAATATTTTAAAACTATTATATAGTAGTCTTAAAAAGAATCAGGCAAATAAACTAAAACATTTTTTTTCTCAGAAGATGAAAGTATTCATTACTTAAATTTCAGTAGAATTTGTTTTTACTCCTCATATGTGTATAGATTTACAAAATATAGCTTAATAAATAGTACGATTTTTTCTTTAATGCAGCAGACAAAATTGGATATATTTTTTATTACTCTGTACTGACAAGTTGTTACTTACTTTAATAGGTTGCAATTATCAATATATGTTAAAAAGATTAAACCATTTTGAAAATAAGAATTTATTAGGAAAATGTAAACGTGTATTTAACAAATCTATCTTTCAGTTTTAATATGATTATGATGTGTAAAAAATGATTATTTTTTACTCGACAAAAAACCCTTGTCAGTTTAATTTCAAATACGTCTGGAAACAATTATTCTAAAAGCGGTACAGCTAACAAAATATAATTTGTATTGACTAATACAAGTACATGTACATAAAACAATATTCAAGCTGCATGAGGTCTACGATACAACAACATAATAATAATTAGTGGCAATCACGAGGCATCATTAATCATTGTGACTTGGAAGTACAGTTTAAAAGAAAACCTTAAGTCACCTCTTAACCTTTCTCAGATGCTCGTATCAGCCAACTGCACAAAATGCAAACGCAACGAGAACCTTCAAAACTTGATAATGCACATTCTCGACCGTTTTACAATTTCATATAGGCACATTTTTCGATTAAGGTCAAATAGCACATTCATTATTGGTCATCAAAGAAAATGAGATGTATTCATATCAGAAATGGTATGTGTTCTTTGTGTTTTATGCTTGAATGTGCAGTGACGTGTTTATAAACATCTGCAAGACTTAATCGCTGATATAAAAAACTATTTAAAATATTGCTTTGAAAGGGGAAATGATTTAAGTGCATTATTTTAAACTTTTCCTTAAAAGAGGAAATGATTTAAGTACACTATCGTCTTTATTTTTTACAAAATATATCATTCGATAAACTACATAATATGAAAAAAATAAAGTTTGGATTTGAATTCAAATCACTGATAAGCGTGACAAATAATTAAAAACTACTTTATATATATATATATATATATATATATATATATATATAAATAAATAAGGGGAGAGAGAGAGAGTTAAATAGACACAATAAATGTGCTTTAGAAATAAATAATTTAATGTTGCACATTATTTTAAATATACATTCTCAGAACTTTCCGGCTTTGGCAATTCCTTGAATTATTTTTAACATGAACAAAAAATTAATACACAAGTTTGTAATATAATATACAAGCAATTGTATTTGTAAATAGGACTTATACTTTGCTTTAATTTTTGTCAGAACTTTTTAATACGCTGTTCTACATTTTTTTCGAGAGAGCACAATTTCGCTTTGTATGTCACTCTTAATTTTTGATGAATTCTATACGTAGTACTTATTAAAAATAAACTTTGTATAACAAAAAAAAAACTATTCCGTACATCGAAAAAACTAGTTTTAAAACAATATATATATACGTGTGTGTGTGTATATGTATGTATATATATATACATATATATATATATATATATATATATATATATATATATATATATATATATATATATATATATATATATGTGTGTGCTTGTGTGTGTATGTATATGTATGTATGTATATATATATATATATATATATATGTACATACACATACACACATACGTATGTGTGTCTAGTGAAAGAGAGAAATAACTAATATAATAGAAAAAGAAGGTAAAATGAAAAGCTGATAACTTTTTCTTAAAGAAATAGACACTACAATTTTTATTAAAGATTTGTAAATTAAATATCACTTCACTGACTCTTTTTTAAACGCAAATCATTATGGAATTTACTCAGTCCATTCTAAGAATATATGTATACCGCAGAGTATACTTTTATTACTGTTAATAGTTTCAAACAAATTACAGTTTGATAATAAATGATTGACCAAATAATAAAATTATTAATTCCCGAAAGCACGAATTTAAATGCATTAACTTTCATTTTAAATTTCGTGAGATATGAATCTGTCTGGTACATTAAACATTACAGAATATCATAAGAAAAAAATCATCTTTAAATTATAATAACGTCACGCATTTCCAACATATTTAATTACTTTACACGACAGATCATTGTTTCTTTTTTATCTTTAAACCATCAACCAGATAATTCTTCATGTACTGTGATTCGTCAGGGGGAGTGAATATATTAATTCCCTGTATCATGATAGGGCCACCACAATATTAGCGTGGGAATGGTGTGAATATTCTCACGGCGATGATGTCGTCACTTACGAATAAACTAGTTTTATTGTAACACAATCCATTTAAAATTCTTGTATGCATCGCGTTCGTACATAACACTACTAGTTACGCATTTTGTTGAAGCAAACACATGTGTACTTGTTTTACATACGAATAGTAATAATGTATGTGAGTGTACATATTCGTATGTGTATATACCAGTAGCTCGATTTTTGACATTTTACTATGTGTAAAAGTGCATTGAACTAACACTTGTCGGGTGGTAACACTGCTTTCATTGTACTTTTTAACAACCCTTCAAGAACGATACAATTAAAATAATACACTTGTTCGGTATTGTTAGATGAAATGTTAAAAAAGGGATCTTTTAGAACAAAAAATAAATCATTGTTATATTTAGGGAGAAACAGGGATACAAATAGAACTATAGTGTATCTATCTATCTTGCATACAATCGTCCTCTTATTTCGAAATAAGAAAGAGCACACACACAATACCATCTCTGGTGACAATAGAATAATTGGAATAATTGATGGATGAAATATATTCGTCAAGAAAGATAAAATTATAACGTGTATTGAAAAGAAGATAAAAGAAATAATACAAACACAATAAGTGTAAATGCCTGAACGAAGTTTCATCTTGTTCTTTTGTATATGTGTATGTATAAAATGTATATGTCGACTACTAAAGTAATTTGAAGAAACATTTTTTTAATGTAGATGACATGACTGAAAAAGGATTTTGTATAAAATCACAATGAATAATGTTTTATTATGAATATGAATAATTTAAAATTATAACGAATAGTTAATTATTGTTTTTGTAGATTTATTGTTAATAGCCGTTACTTGTATTGGTAGTAGACAATGAAATTTCTTTTGAATTAATTATTAATAACCGACAATCATTGTCAGTTATGAGTAATTCGCTGAATTTTTTTTTATATAATTACTAACGAAATAAAATTTGTAACAGGCATTTATCCAGTAACTAATAGTCAAATATTGAAGATGGTGATGATTATTAATACAATTCTAATTATCAACTACTCATAAGGTTTTTAATATCACTTTAATATCTAATTTTACAAAAGTAAAATTTAATGGAATTCGTTTAAAAAACCGTTCTTGTCAAGAGTTATTATAAATGTATGCGTATGTGTATATATAAATATATAAAACATTTCTTTGCAAAGACAAAATTGCAAAAACTAAATAACAAGAAATAAGTTATTGTATTTAATGTTTATTAAAAATAAAACAACAATTTCAACTATTTCTAAACAAACATTTTTTGTACTTATATCCTTTGCTACAATATATAACAATCGGTTCTCTTTGTCATTACTTTTTGTCAGACCACTTTAATATACCTTTAATGATTTCTTTTTACACCACGATAGACCAACAGATCTGTAACCTATGATCTATGATCATAAATTCGCTTATATATTAGGCACGCGTCAAAAACAAAAATACAGTGGAAACCGGTTAACAAGGAATGTGGGGAAGCCGATTGTAACATCTTGTCTTATTACAAGTATATATTATATACACTCCATTCTAATACATAACTACCACAAGTGTTCCATAAATTTGTATACAGATTCAGGGACGCAAAATTATCAACAGTGTTTCAATAGATATGTGATTTCTGACGCCTCATTAAATTGATGAATATGTATATATATATATATATATATATATATATATATATATATATATATATATATGATTCCATGCCGTTCCATTATTATTATGGTACTTTTCGTTGATTTATGACAATTCTAACACAAGAAATCTGCTTCGTTTAGGTCACGATCCTCACTGTGGCCTATTTATAAATAATACTAGACATTTAATTTATTATTTGTTTAATAAGTCACAAACTAGAAGACCATTATTTCATAATCCCAGAAGATATTATATCTATTAAATAAACACTGCATACTTTTTAGTACAACGCGCTCGTAAACATAAATGATGCGAGATCCCTGAAAAAATATCGAATAACAAGTGCACACAATAATCGGTCCTTTGAAAACGAACTTCACACGTGTCAGCAGTTCTTGCAAATTTAGACTACGTTGAAAAATACTTAACAGACTACTTCTATTTTATTTATTATTGTTAGGACATTTTCGACAGGCTGTCTAATACTTCAATTTTCATTCCAATAATACATTTTCACTCACACTATACCACAAAAAAAAATATGCTCAAAATATTCAATAAGTGATAATTGATCATTTTAATTATTACTTATAGGTATTTCTACAGAATATTGCATTACAGAAAAAATATCTTCCTTCTAATTTATATCAACTAATAACAAAATTGTAAATAATTCAAAGAAAGCATTGAAGGAACATATAAGGCTTGGCAGATTGAAAATTTAATATTTAACAAATCATTTCCCATTTTACAATTTGAAAACAATCCGTGAATGATATAAAAAGATTGTTGGACCCCAAAAGCATGGAATTTATGATTATAGGGTGTTCTTTTTATATAAAAATATGTTTTAAAAGGATAAAAGGAATGATTCAATAGTAATGTAACGCACGTAAACTTAGATAAATATAAAAAATAATTAATCACCTATCAAGTTTTTTTTTACACGTCGCTTGTTTGTGAAGCAATTACAGGAGAAGAAAAAATGAACATCATCGATAAAGAATGTTTTCCGTTAAAAAAATCCACGACGTATACTTAAACAACGATTTAATGGAAAACAGAGGGAAATACTATTTCGCGCAAAATGATATAAGTAAACAAGTCGATCAATACGTTAAAAGCGACTGCAAAAAAAAAACATATTTTTTACGAAACGGAAGCTTCTAGATAAGAATTTAAAAGTCTTTATAAACTTCCAATCACATGAAATTGATGTCAGAATTACGTGCGCATAAAGAATCGTGTGAGTGTTTAACATGGTATCGTCATTTGTATCTCTTTGTCAATAAAAAAAATAACCGCCAAACATATGCAGTAAAAAAAGATATTATTATCTGTACACATATGCTTCTCTCTACTACATATTAGTCAAGCGGCCAAATATTGGTCGACATTTAAAAATCATACACAATAGCGTAGTTATTTGTGCTGTAGATTTGCTTGTATAATAAATGACCTCGCCAGTTTTTGTTGTATAGTATATTTTATCGTATTCCGTATGCATCCATATCTCTGTTCAAGTGAAGTTCCGTACTTGAAAAAAATTTAGCGCCAAAATGTTCACACAACGTTGGACCGGTTCGAGATCAATAGAAGTGTGACAATACTGAATGTTACACATTTGAGTATAATTCACCTTTGTTTGTAAATAAATGGTAAAACGTTACATGCGGTTATATATGTCTTAGCTGGTTTACTGATTCACAAACGTGAAATCATAATTAATCTTATTCTTTATTGCGATTCGCTTTTTTATATTATTCTCTTGCTGTATTTGCAGCAATCGGTTAAATATTTACACAAGACGTACACATACATACATGCATGTATATATATATATATATATATATATATATATATATATATATATATACACATACATACATGCATGTATATATATATACATATACACACACACACACACACACATATATATATATATATATATATATATATATATATATATATATATATATATATATATATACATACATCACACACACACACAAAACATCACTGGTTTAAAAATGCAACTTTCATTTTATATTCAAGTACAAATTTTAGCTATTATACAATTTACCCACACAACCTAAATTGTATTTAATTGTAACTATTAAATGTATTTTTTTTCTTAGCACTTAGACGACGGCGTCTTCATCGAAATATATATAAGTAATAATTAGAATGATAAGCAATCAATTATTGTTCTGTTCTTTATGGGATGTAAAAATTAATTTGTAAGTATATTTAATCCCAGTAAAAAAAACTAAGATTTTTTTGATTATTTGTTTTTCTATCCATAAATTGATTAGAAAAACTTTAACTTATTTATTACTATTTGGAACTGTAAATATGTCGTAAGCGGTTATTTTTTAATATATAAATGTAGATGAATAAATTCAATTGTACTCATACAAATGCAAGTTTATTTCCATAAAAAATCTATAATTATGGTTTATTAAATAATTAAATTTAAGACATTAATTCAATTACATTTTATAAATAACCTATATTCACACAAAAGTTATAAAGCACTGTACAAATACAATATTAAAGAAGTAATAAAAATATTACTTTTCTAATGTTATTAGAAACAAAATAATTTTATTTCATTGTATTAATAACTACTAAAAAAATTAATCTTCAAATAATATATATTCATTCTCATTTTTTTAATAAAACTACAACTATACAAAATAGATGGAAAAAAATCATTTCTACAATAGTGTTTTTTTTAATCTATGTAACGCTGATCCCACTGTACATTTAACATTTAAAATTAGGTGACTTGTTTACTTCGGCATTTTTGCTCAAGGTTTCTATTGAGATAGAATTGGCGGGAAGCTGCGACAGTCTGTCTACAAGTCCCGACAAGTTTACTTTAAATGTTTGTCTCTATATGAATATGTGTTTGCATGGTTTATGCAAGTAGCAACGGGCTAGAAACTGACCAGACTGGAAGCGGCGGGGGCGGACGACACATACACAAAAACACAAACACACACGCAAATGTACACACACACACATGTATATGTTCATTTAAACTGTGATTTTAGAAATGACCAATGACGCAATGCGGTTACAAGGCTATTTGAATTTTTCAACGGTGCACCACTACACACCACATACCACATCCTTCGGCGTTGTTATTATATAGTTTTAGGATAGACTTGTTCAACGGCTACATTTTTGTATGCTTTCTTTCTGTTGATAGAATTGTTTCAATAAACATTTTTCAAGTAACCTACTTATCAATCTCATAAATATTTTAAACAAACTGAAAATAGTTTTCATATGAATTGATTTCTCTATACAATTTCGGTCACTTCTCTCTCAATGACCTTCAATGTTTCTGTAAATGTCATTATTAGAATAAAATACAAGAAAAACAGACAAATATATTTAGTAAATCATAACGATTTACTACAATTTGATTAACTATACCATGTTTATTTAATATATGTTTTAATTTAAATATAACTATTTAAGAAAAAAGTATGAATATATATATATATATACACAAACACTATTTGTTATATTTGATTTATATTGCATTTTTATATAGAGTATGATCTATTTATCACGAATATGACTGTCATAGATAATTTAGCAATATTTCCATCAAGAATAAAAAAAAAATATTTAGACAAAAGCAATTATCTATGAATTTATGTAAAAAAAATGCTTCAGAAAAGATATATCTATAAATTAAATTAAAATTATAAAAGCAATATTTGTAAAAATGACCTACACTCCATATTTTTTTAAAAACAAGTCACTAACATAAGAAATATTTTTTTAAAAAAACAATTAACTACTTCTATACGTTATCTTCCAAATTTTTCCACAATCAAATTTACTTTGATATTTTTTATTCAATTTACACTTTTAGTCAGTCGTATTGACAATAGTAGACTTCTGTGGTATGAAATAATTATAAATACAGAAATAATAATAGAATTGTTCGTGCTTGACGACAATATTTACTTCTAACTAGTGATATTTATTCAAATCATTTCAAAAGTTATTAGACATTTACATAATTTTGGATACAGTATGCACATGTATAAGCATATGTATACAAAACGAGCTATTTATCTTTTCGTATTTTAAACTTCAAATAAAAATTACTATATGAAAAATATATGACACATTTCTTTATATACAACACTAAGCAGTTGTGGAAAATCACTTTTTCCATAAAACTAAACAACTGCATCATTTGATCTGTGAGATGATTTTAGAGAAAGCAATTTTGCTGTTTTTTTTTTACATTTACATAAAAAAATTACAGTACTGTGTATTACATTACAAATTAATAATATTTTTAAATATAATAAGTTATACAATAATTTCATTAATTAGTTTTATACATCATCAAAAGAAGTAAATATCATTTAAACTATGAATCACTAGATGTATACATGCGTATGTATGTATGTATGTGTATATATATATATATATATATATATATATATATATATATATATATATATATATATATATTGTAACTATGCAGATAATTTCAATGTATATAATATAAAAAATAGGCGGGATTTGTCTAAACCAGGTAGTTACATAACAAAAATAAAAAGCGCATAACCCGATACATAGTCTCTCTCTCTATATAGTCTAAAATATATAACCATACAAGTCATAAAAATATTTACATGCATTAGAAAAAACCGGCCAAATTCATCGTCGTCCTTCAACAACACAGCATTAAATTAATGCAAAAACAATGGCGCGAAAATCACAATGTGACATTCAAAAAAAAAACTCGAATCGAAACGCTGTATAAATAGGAAGACCGTGAATAATAATAACCGTTTTGAGAATATAATAAATATATAAATTTATTTTGTAACGATAAACAAACACGTCGAAATATGTAGACTATTCCGATTTGTGAATATACTGATGCGATGTGACGCGCGTTTCAAATAGCCTGTTTGTAAATTGATTGTTAATTTGTATTCTTTGCGGTGTAACACACAGATTTAACGGTATAGAAGTCTTTTTACGAATTTAAACAAATATAATTTGTAATATAAATCTAGTATTAGCCTTGTTTTAGATACAAATAACGCTAATAGTGGCCTATTTTCAAGTTTACAGTACATCACTTTTTTATTTTTTTTAACTCAGTCAATATTAACACTTGTTTATCGGGTGTTTTCTTAAAATGTGACCCTTCTATTTCCATTTCTAACTTAATTCTCTTGTTACTATACCGACAACTCATTTTAAATTTGTGCTAGTTATATTCTTTTGTTTTTTTCTTGTTATTTCTAACACATCTCCACATAATTCTCTGTATGTTCTAAAACCCTAAATAAAGGCATGCGCGAATACAGTACATTGATCAAATATTTTCAAATAAAATACACTTTTCGACTTAAACATAGAACTGATATCAATGTTACACGGAAAACTAACCCCATTTATACTGGATTTTCTCATCTTTTTAATTACTGTACAATGACAAATCATTAAAAAACACAATGAAAGCGACAGATAATAACTTTGAAGTCTTTGTAGTTATGTTACAAGTCTACAAAAGGAGAATTAAATACTTTCAATTGAATGATTTAAAATTACACTGTTTCTAATAAAATTATTAGAGGATAGTTATAGTTTTCCTATGTATGATTATTAATCAAGATCATATAATTCTATGGTGTTCTTATTTATGGCAAATACGATATTTTTCTAAGCATAATTGGTTTTAAACCAGCAAAACCTCATATTGAAATATGACCATAAAAAATAATATACCGAATGAAATAAAATTTTATGTTAGAACTTTACTAGGTAAAGCTAACAACGAATCTCTATTACTGGCTGAATTTCAAAAACAGGCCAAATATATGAGGGAGGTAGAGGGAGAGAGAGGGGTAAAGGGAGGGGAAGGGAGGGAGAGAGATCCAGCGACAGAAAAACGA
Organism: Acanthacorydalis orientalis; assembly: GCA_034766995.1. Classification (NCBI taxonomy): domain Eukaryota; kingdom Metazoa; phylum Arthropoda; class Insecta; order Megaloptera; family Corydalidae; genus Acanthacorydalis; species Acanthacorydalis orientalis. The sequence continues at coordinate 14,696,809 of CM068313.1, read as the reverse complement.
AAACATCCTACACTTATTATTCGAAATCTGTGTATAAATCCTATCTCAGTAAAAATATCTACCAAATTTCTGAAACAGTTTATTATAAAGAGTACGGACACCAAATTCTGGCTGTTTTAATTTAGAATCATTTAAACAAAATATATAATTTACAATTTCTAAAAAAGTGTATCACTTTTGTGTTACATCTGATGCATATACTTGTTCCGTTTATTATTTTATGTTTAACCATTTCGTTCCAAACAGCGTACATATACGTCTTCGAAGGGTGGACACTCAGATACAAAGAGTATATATGCCCTCGAAAAATTGACGTTCACGTACGAAGAACGTGTATGTATGTGTATATATATATAAGTATGTATATATATATATATATATATATATAAAATATTAATTTTATTTTACAATTTGCACACAAGATATCGTTTTAGGTTTATATGAAACTCCATATATCAGTTAATGTGTTCTTTTATCTACGATAAATATTGAGATATTTCGTCGAAATAAACTCTATAGCATTTTAATTCTCCTGTTAACTTCGTCAACAAATGATTTGCTCTTGTTAATAACGTAGTCTAAATAAACATTTTTATGTACATACATATAAATTATATATATATATATATAGAGAGAGAGAGAGAGAGAGAGAGACATATATACATACTAGGAGTGTGTGTATTCTTACACACGTGTCAGTATATACTTTTGTGTACATTTTATAATTATAAATATGTTAAATTCTATTACAAATAATAATAACAATAACATATGCACACATTTTGATAGAGAACGTCACGGATTATGTAAGTTTTTATGAGGAAAAAAACAGCACAACTTTTTTAGTAAACTTTTTTGCAACAACATACTGGATGTACGATAAGCATGATAAAAACACAAACATTCGTGACCCAAATTAACAAAAATACGCACACCCACGCTTTCAGCACACATTATTCAATATAATACATGATTTAATTATTTGCATGGTTTCTTCACTGGACGAAGTGATAAACAAGCAATTGACATCAGCAGCCGTTATAAAAAAACGTCACTCTTACTACGCGTCCTATGGGAACGGTTGTACAAATCTTATTATCATTTATAACTCGTTCACTCTATTATTTAAACGAAATGTGCCTTTTATCTTATAGACTCATATCCTGCTTAAAAATAACAGTAGATATTTATTTTTTTAATAATTATATATTTGCCATTTGGTCAAATGTTCTACGGTGGATTTTTATTTTTTTTTTAAAAAAATATTCTTTTGCAAACATTCATAAATATCTAAAGTATTTTAGTAGTACTTGTTACCATTTCCAAAATTGGTGGTAAAATTGCACTACTATGTCATTATTTTTTATTTGCACATGGCATGTATCTGTTTGAATATTTTTTTAGTATCCTTATTCCACATATTCATAAATCTCTTTTTCGACTTTATTTCCTTTTTTTGTTCCGCGTCTATAATTTTTGCTGGTTTTCATTTGTATTACCACTTTACAATATACCCCATCCCCGCTTTCATTCTAACTCTATTAATAAGTCATATCTCGAAAAATTTGAAATACTTTTAAACATTTTTCGTTTTGCACCTACTTCTAAAAAGACAAAGTACTATGTGGCTCGCTGTTGTGAGCATAAACATAAAAATCTTTGACATTAATAAATCAGAATACAAAATATTTTTATACAAAAAATAATAAATTTTCCAAATAATCATTTATACAAAATAGAATTTTATTTGAAAATTCATGTAAGTAAAAAAAATTCAATACGATAAGTATCGATTAAAGGACAACATTTTCTATGCATTAATTCTTTAATAGAAATAATGAACTTAATTGCAAAGAACATAACAAATTATTCAAACTGAAACTGTTTTTTCCCCTTTAAATTTGATATCTATATGTAATTAAATGAAAGTAAATGTAGTGCATTTACGAATATTCAAACTTTAATAGTAAATAACGCACATACCTCACTTGCAAATAAATGTCTTTAATGATTATATTGATGACACAAATAAAGTGGCAACAAGGAATGACACATGATGTACTTAACAATGCGGTGAGTCAGGCTTGCGTATGACCTGGAGTCGCGTACGAAACGAATTGTCGGTTATAAACCCGTGTGTAAATAAGCTAAGTGTATTACACAAATACATGTAAATATGCGAGATTGTATATGTGTGTGTGTATATATATACATAATATATGCCTCTGCAAAGTATATTGAACATACACACATACACACATACACACAAACTCACTCTCAATTGACACTGACGTACGCAACGAAAATAACAACTGCGTTTATCTGATGTGGTCTACCCTCTGCAGTGACTGTCTCCTGGCGTGCGTGTGTCACAGTTCTGCACATCTGTGTTTTTCATACTATTTCGGGTACCGATTGCTACTCTAAGAGGTAATCGCTGCCCTAACTTTGTTTACCCACAAGAAAATTTTAAAAATATCTTTAAATTTGAAACCAAAGCGTTTGAAAATGAGACCATAAACATATAAACATTATGTGTGTGTGTGCGTGTGTGTATATATGTGTATATATATATATATACATATATATGCGTGTAGTGTATGTATGCATAAGTGCATGTGTGTGAGAGTGATGTGTATATGTGTGTGAGAGTGAATGTGTGTTTGAGTGTATGTATATAGGCATTTGTATGAATATGAATGTGTGTGTGTGTGTATATATGTATGTACATATATATAAAATCAAAATTATCCACAAAAAATTCGATCACGCCAACTTATTTTTTGAGACGTTGCTTCTATGATATCCAAATATGTTTATTGTTTCATTCGGTTACATGACAGGCTTATAATTGACAAATGAGCAGGCGCAGAGAGCAGTGGCGAAGCCCCCCAGAATGTGTGTGTGTATGTATATATATATAGATAATTTCAATATTCCCTGTTTCCACTTACTTCATATTTACAAATTCGCTTATTATTATAATAATTAGTAAATTCAATTTCGTAAATCACTTTATGTGCAAATAAAAGAACAATTCAGAAAGACGAAGTTATATTCTGATATTAAAAATTCCAACATTACGAACTTTTACAAATAATTAAAAAAATTTTTAATACATGCGAGTCCAACAAATTGTCTTGCGTAGTGTGTGCTCACGCGAGGATATGCGTTTAGTCTTGCATCCTTTCATCTCATCTCTTCCTTTTTCATTTATCAAAATAGACAATAATAAAGTGTTGACATTTTATTAAAAAGATATGACATTTAAAATATTAATTTATTTATGAAAAGGTTATAACTTGTACACGCCACATCATTGCCATTGCCACATCATAAAAATATCCTATTTATTGAACGTATACCTTGTATGTCGTATACCTTACAATGTCGTATCCACATTAATAAATTTCTGCGTTCTATGATATATTTTGACTTCAATAGATGAACCTGCGCCGTAAACTATCGTTTTCTTTCAAAACACAAATATATTTTGCGCATTACACGTCCGTGATCAACCAAGCTTTACCGCACGCAAATATATATGAGTTTGTCGATGAGTAATTAATGAACGACACACTAGAGTAAACGCAGCACATTTCTCATTTGATAATAATATATGACATGCGTCAAATGGCTAATTAGGATCGTTTTTCTAATGGAAAACATTGAACAGATTGCAACCGTTGTTCAATACAGCCATTTTATTTAACATGTTTATATATATACATAAACACACACATATTACATTGCAGATGTTTTCTCACACAATTAAATTTTTAACAAGGTTTGAAACCAAATCAAAATAACGTTCGGGTTTCGTTTTTCGTACTGTAAAAACAGTGGTTTCGGTTTCGGTTTCCGAAATGAAATGAATTGTACCGGTTACGGTTTCAATCTTACTACTTAGGCTTATTACTAATATAAAGCATAGAGCCTCACCCTCACCATTCATTTTATGAGCTTAATTACGGTCAAACATTTATCTGTATCATAGTGAAAATACGCATTAATATTGAAATTTTTTTTCCAAAAAGAGGAAAAAAATAACATTTTTTTTTAAAATGTATTCTTATAAAATTGGACTTATTGTACTAAAATATTATTAGCATAATACAATTACAGAACCCATGTCGTTGTTTGTATCGAAATTTTCCATTACTATTTAGAAGGCCTATACTGTATTTTACTACATGAAGTATATAAATTTGTATACATACATACATATAAATAAATATATATATATATATATATATATATATATATATATATATATGTATTACATAATATTGTGTATTTACGTGCAATAAAACTATACGCGTGGTAAGGGCAAGTTAATAATATTTTTATTTTTAAAGCGATGACATCAATTTACATACCTAAACGTGCAAACATTATCCACTAATGGTAGAAATGAAAAACAACAATTTACATTTTTCTTTAGTAATAAATCATACAACTATTTCTTTTCATCTTTTGTCATTTCGATTTAAAGAATTCTTTCGGAAAGAATTAAATGCTACGTTAACTTGATATAAAAACTTATTATGATTGTTCATCGAAATGTTTCGATCGATTTATCAATAATGGTGTGTTGCAATATTGAAATGCACGTTTTTTGTTTACAGCTCAATGTTCAATCGTTAATTACATGCAACATTTTGTTTACATTTCACAAGTTTACAGCCAATGTACTCGAATATATTTCGTAATTTTTTTCTTTTATCGTTAAAAACGAACAAGAAATTAATATTGTATTTAAATTCGCTTAGAAACAAAAACTACTGTTCTTTGAGATATGAATTATACACCAAATATAACAAAATCTTCTTTCTCTTTCTGTGAAATAATTTAGTCACAATTCCACGCTATAACCGAATTTAATCCTTAATATAAATTGTTCAATTTTACTAAAAAATCGATCTACCTAAAATATGACTAATATGGCAAAATTTATTGCTACTATAAATTACTAGCAAGTCGATCCTCTTAAACAAGTAGGAACAATTAAAAATATTATCTTCTAAAATATATTTTCCATATATTTTATTTTTTATGACAGGTTAATGAACAAAACAGTATTCTATAACCCGATTGACGATGTACACGTACATAATTACAAAAGTGTATACATAATTAAAATATACACTTTTTAAAAAACACAAAAAAATATTTTTAACAATGCAGTATAAATTATTTTTTTTAAAAACTATTCATCACCACCTACGTACAATCATACAAAAATATTCTTTATGAAAATATAACCTTAAAACAGTTTTTTGTAATAGTTTTCTTTGTATTTTATTGAAAAAACGACCAAACCCATTGAATACAATAATAATAATATTCTATGACCAGATTGGTGCAGGTTTCAAGTTTATATTGTATTCTTGGCACATGCACATAGTGACAAAGGCTTGTGTATTATTAAAAGTGTACAAAAAAATATGCATACAATTCTTAAATGTGTCCATTCTTATGTAATAAATTTTAAAGAAAAATAAATTGTAAAATTTTCAGCACTATACATAAGAAATAACACGCTGTAGATTACCATATAAATGACACACGAAAACGTCTCCAATTGTATTATTCTAAATATCAGATAAATAAAGAGAAAAACTCTGTACGCATTTTTATTATTGAAATGATAATAATAGCATGCATGCATGTATGCAACACAAACACCCCTCTCATATGTTACTTATTTAAATCGAATACACTGATTCCATTTCAGTTTAACTCAACTCTGTACAAACTCAGCTACTTTATTACTCGGCCTCAAATAACATCATACATCTCCAGGAAAAAAAAATACATACAAGAACATATAAAAACGAAACAGATAATGATATCTATATAATATTATCTATCTTCTATCACACTGAGTCATATTCTATTTTCAATTTTAAACAAAAGTATACTATTTTACCTTCATGAAAAGAGATAATAAATCATATTTTTAATGTTTACAGTACATTTATCTCGTTCTCTCGTTTTATATCCACGTACATCAGTGTATTATAAGGCGTGTCACAGGTTCTCTTGTCTTATACAATGTTGAATAAAGGTATAAGGTGTTGTTACCTATCCTATAATAATAGTTTAAAGCATCTTTCTTCTTTTTTGTACTATTTTTTTTCTTTCATATCACTGGAGGGTAAATTGTACAAAAAATATACAGATATATACCTATTAGGCCTTTGATCGTATCAAATGACTTAGGATTACATAGGCGTATCGTACACATTTTATTGGAATTATTGTTAATGAAAAGCTTTACAAACATTCGAAACGGTTTTAATGGTTCCGTGAATGTTATGCATTATTTTATTGCCATATCGAACCAATAACTAAAGAATAAAAAGTCACAACTGTGCTTATTGACAGTAAATAATATTTTGAATTGTATATGGATATCAATATTGTGAAGCGACGTAAAATGTAGACAAAAGATAGAACATTTACATGGATATTTATTAGTTCTGTGAAAATTTTTAAAAATATTTTAAAGTAAATAATACCATTGCATTATTCACAGGATTATTTAATTTAAATTACTTTCCTTTATTTGAAACAAACTTAAACGAGAATAAAGGGCAAAGAATTGAAGGTGTCGTTAAAATTTTCTTCTATAATATAATCGAACCTTATTTCTACATGTGTGAAATTATCTTAATTACCGACTAATTATTACTAATTCAACAGAAAATTTAAAATTAATTCTTTCACTAGCTTTATGTTTTTAATTTTTATTACATATCTTATACTATGTTGAATGTTTTTTTATTCTTTTTTTCCCCAATCTATATTTTTGTATATAATATTGATGATCTTATTGTAAATTCAATTACTATTTTTTTAAAAAAAAAACAATGGTTTGAATCCTTTCAATTATATTTATTTTTATGTGATTTAAGTGGAAAAAATTAATGCATTTGTAAATATTATACATGTAATACTTTGCAAATAGAGGAGGAAATCATTTTGTCTCATTCTCTTTATTTTTTAAAAAAAAAACGTTGATTGTCTGTGTTTTAAACGGTCTATAACGAAATGCAATTATTAACTTACACAATATAAAAAATAGATAATTAATGCTTTATAATTTAATGTATTTAGATATATACACGAAACCAATTAAAAAAAAATGTCTCTCCTCCATTCAAAAATGTAAACATTTTAAAAAAGTAAACCGGATTGGATTTGATTGATTTTCGTTTTCAACATTCTTCTGTATTAAAATAAGTTGTATTAATAAACAAACTTTTCATTTTTTCGATCTTATATATCACAATATACTTATACTAACATAATATAAAACTTTATTAAATTATTTATATAAATACTAGTTATATCATAAATTAATAACCTAGCATTTTTCAATTCCATCGCCACTGTTAAAAATATATCAATCTATTTTTTTTTTTGAAACAGCCATCATTATTTTACGTTCATTTGTCAGAAGTTTTCAATTAAATGCAAAAATATCTTCTTTTGAAAGACAACTAAAGATAAGAAATGGTTTTCAAAAAATTGAAATATTTTTGGGAAAACGCCACTGATACACACATCTATGTGTATATTCGAACAAAAACACGCGCACGCACTCCTCCGCATCATCATCGGACATTTAAAAGACCTGCATTCAAAGTTGAATGTCCATCTTCAAGGTAATCAACCCGGTCATGATTACGATCATCATCATCATCGTCGTCGTCGTCACCATCATCATCATCAACAACAACAATAACAACGCCATCATAAAACACATTACGTAGTCATCGTCCTGAGTCTGTTGATCGGTTTCTCTATTATATCGCGTGAATCGCACACACAAAAGAGTGCGTGCTTTGCGTGCTGGGCCAACATGTCCCTTCCCTTCCTTCCTTCTCTAGCCGTTGCTAGATCACTGACTCGTAAACATAAAGCCAACGACTTGAAAAAAATTTTCAATTTCAATCTCGAGTAAGTGCGAGAGTTCAACCAGTACCCGTATATAATTTTCGTAAGGTATAGGTTGACGACTGTTTACATACAACAGGAAGATATTATGTGTGCTTCGGAGAATATTTTATTGCTCGATTGTGACCGGTAGTGTTACAAACATTACCACTCATAACGTTGATTCATAACGTGTCTTCTAATACTGATTAATTACTATCTATAGTCACCTTAAAAGGATAGAAGACAACAGGATACCCAAACATGAATACAAAGACATCTTACTAAATACTGACTCATCTCCTAATTTATATTCTTTGAGATGTGAGAACTGTTTAAAACACAGCAATGAAACACGGAATGGACGAAAAGTGAACAATAACTAGGGAGGAAACAAGTTTGCACATAGTAGAAAAACTCGTAAAGTGAATCATCAAACCTAACACAAAATATAATAAAATATATTAAATATTACTGTACAATGAAATGATATAATAAAAAATGAGACGAATATTAAAAATACAGATAACCACCATCCTTTTTAAATAAAAATAACCAATAACAGTATTAAATATCATCGACAGACTGGCGATTAAATAAAAAGGTCTTTTTTAAATTCATCGAGTTTGTTTTAAAACATTTTCCGACATTCTTAGTATAACATCTACGCGACAGTACATTCTCAATTTTTGTTTCATATTTGTTGATTCCCATTCATAATTTATTGCCCATTAAAATATATCTGTACTTTTTCAGAGTTTCCTTTACTATTATAACAGTAAGTTGTTTATTTTCGATCCATTTTATATTCTTTTTAGATCTTTTTTTATTGTCTCATTTTAAACTGATGTATTTTAATATAAATTCATAATGTAAAGAGTTTATTATAATAAAACATTTTAAATATCTTAATTGCTTTTCACAAATAAACTAACATCCCAAACACTACATCTCAATTTTTAAAAAAGAAGTTAATGAATTTAGAAATATTATTCATCCAACATGATTTTATATTTGGTTTAATTCATTTCATTACTAATTTTTAGTTCAAACGTAAAAAATGAATATGGTTTGACTGTTACACTATAATTATATTGAAATTATAATCGAAATAACCAAAAAATAATTAGAAACGACATTTAAGTATCAGTTCATTAAATATAAAATTCCATTATTTCATATTTCAAGTGTTTAGGTATATTTTAAAACTAAATACGAAGATCAGATAGGAAATGGAAAAATAAAAAAAATATTTGATAACTGCCGGATTCTTCCTTCCCATTCATATAAAAACATAATGTAGTATAATATATGTAAACATTTTTTTTAAAAAAGGCCATACATGTGTTAGTGAAGATTCACATATTATATTGTACTTATAACATATACTATTTAATTAATGACATTTTTCACATGAAATAAAAATAAATATAAACGGCATTACAAAAACACAAATTACGTACATATATATTGTTGAGTGGCCCTAGAAAAAAATATTAAATTCAATCTCAACGCACAAGTGTACAAAAAAACGGGGGCAACATCCTCCATCTCAAAACAAAGAAATGGAGTCATAGAGTGTTTTATACGCACGTGGTTTAAACAGGGGGCAACACTCTTAAATTCTGACCCGGCAAGTTTTCCCAACTGATCACGATGCGTAAGAAAAAAAGACATGTATACAGGTTACTGGAAGTGCGATGGAATAATATTACACGGGTACTCAGTGCGTCGTGCATTCGACTTACTTTTGCTATTACATTATAGGTGAACAAACGAATATATAATATTCAAGTATATATAATAGAATATCACGTCATTTTCAAACATGGATTATATTCTTCCGTGTTTAATGATGCGGAACAAATATATATATATATATATATATATATATATATATATATATATATATATATATATATATATATATATATGATTTATTAAATTGTCTAAATGCAAAAATATTTTTTATTATCCTTGCAATGCTTGATTACAGCTCATTTGAAAATAGAACGAAGATAATCAGAAATTTACATATTTATCATCTAATTTAAACACTTTTATACATGTATAAACATTAAATTATTTAAAATAAATATATAAGGTGAAGAATCATACAGAAAAGTATTTTAATATTTTGCTTAATCTTGCTTGATTTTTTAATTATATCCCTTAAATGATTAATTTTAAAAAAAATTCAACAGAAAAACGAAAACTTCGATTAAAGAAATAATTGGATCTTATGAAAATAGTTTATAAATAAAATAAATTAACTACCGAAATAATAAACAATAATATACCATAATAATAAATGTGCGTATACATTCTTAGGACAAAAATCTAAAAGAAAAAATATTTTCGTTGCTGGTGACAATCGAATCCATGATCTTTGTATTACAACCCAACACAATACACGCAGGAACAAGTTCACTTTCTGTGACCTTTTTATAAAGTACTGTAATAGAATGAAATGCAAGCTAATAAAAAATAAAATTGGTACAGTTTTAAAGATAACTCATGGAAGGCTGTACATTTTACACTATCGACATATGACAAAGGTCTTCAAACAGGTAAGTATTGAAGGACACGCTAAATTCGGGAGTACCGGTTTAACTGATTAATTATTCATCATGTATTAATTATAAATCATTCTACTCAAACTGATCACGCCAGTATATCTTCATATCGATAACAAATTAAAATATAGTTTTTCGATTTCCAGTTGTTTACAAAGAAAAAAATTGAACACATAACAATCATAAAAAACACATGAAAATCAAAAATGTTGAAGTTGATAACCTGCTTCAAGTAAAATATCTTGTAATGCAAGGGGTTAATATCTAACTAACACATATCTTCTTTTGATGTTAATAACGGATAAATGTGTTCCATATCTGGATGGACACGTATAAAACGAGCAGAAGGGAAAGAAGATGCGTATTATAGTACAATTCAACTATACTACGAGAACCGTTGAATTGGTTTCAATTAAGTTCAATTGCTTAAATAGTAAGATTTATTACATGACGCATATAAACTTATGGATGTATGTTAGATCAGTATGTAATTCCACGTTATATTCCATTATTGTATTATAATTTGATGATTTATAAATTGAAATAACAACCTAAAGTCAACCATAAACATGCGGAAATTTTAAAAGACATTTTTATTTTATAATCAAAAATAATAAACCTAAAATACCTGTGTTTGTAAAACATGTATAGGCCACTAGGTATTTTGTTTATATTATTAGTAAACACAGATTAATCGCATGACATATAGTGTGGGTCGAAGGTGGGTGTGTTTTTTCCCGTTCACTTACACTTCATAATAAACATAAAGTGATCGGTGTCCGTTTTTTAAATATCTTGCAACATTGATTAATTCAGTACAAAGATAGACATCGTTTTGTAAACAAATGTGTAAGGTTTTTAATAAAATAAAAACAGAAAAGATAAAATGGTTAAAATATTCCTACCATATCGTTTATCATTCAAATTGAATATCTGCAGTTTTAGATATAATAATAAAAATATATTTCATTATAATTCCCTTAAAGCATATATACCGTCAGACAAAAGTATTCGTACACTGACAACTTACATAAAAAAACAGAATAATTTATGTATTTATATAAATATATTTATGAAATTTAACATAAATATTCTTTATTATCTATACTAATATATTATTAACAAAATTGGCACTTTTAAATTTATTTCTAAGAAAACAAGAACAAAACAAATTTTAAAGCCGAAAAACATGACAAAAAAGTCTCCATACACTTGCGGATTCATCATAAGTTATGTATGTCCTGACATGTTCATATCTGTCAACCTTTGACAGGTTTAGCCATAAAGGGATCAGTTGAAATATTTTCATTTTCGAGTAAGCATCAGTTAGAGTAATTATTTGAATACATTGCGAAAATGAGCTCTTTTAAGAAGTAAATACCAACTGAGATCCGACATTGAGAAATGGCTATCGTGCACGTGTAACGAGACGGAAACCGCTAATATAAAAAAAAATTAAACTTCGCAAAGGAGTATCTAAATAAGCCACAAGATATTTGGAATCATGTAATTTATACAGATGAAAGCAAATATGAAGTCTTTGATACGAACAGAAGAGGAAAAATATGGCGTCAACCTAATACGCAAATGGATACTAAAAATCTAACTCCTACGGTGAAGCATGATGATGGATGTGTTATAATAATATATTAGCATAGATAACAAAGAACACTTTTGTTAAGTTTTATAAATGTATTTATATAAATGCAAAAATAATTCAAGTTTTTTCAAGTTCTCAATGTATGGAAACCCTTTTATTTGACTGTGTATGTATATATATATATATTCTTTTTTATTAAATTTCATCCCTACAGTTTATAAAAAAATAAAGAACCGTGTATATTTAAAATCAATATAGCTATCAATATAGCAAAGTAAACATATCAAAGTCATTTCAAAATTGAACATAATTGCAATCTTTCAGGGAAGCTATATTATCATACTAAACCAATTATGTAAAGCTAGAATATTTCAACATATATTTTCTCATCCTCGTATTCGGAACAAAAAAAAATGATGTACGTTCACAAGAACGGCTGCAATATCTACGAGGAAATAAAATAAAAACAAATCTTTCAAACTGCGTAGTAGTATGCGTACGCGTTGCGTGAGTAAGGGCGTTCCAGGAACTGAAAACGAGTTTATGTGAAGGAAACCCTCCGCCCCGCAATGTCATGCACGGTTGTCGATCAAAAGAACTTAGAACCGCCTTCTTATCGTAACACATGCGTGCGATGCTGTCTGTATGTGTGTACGTATTGTGTATTTTATTATGGAATGCGACAAGTGTATAAAGAATGAGATAAATTGAAGGTTTCTCAATTAAGGGATATAGAACAACTTTAATGCACTTTACATAGAATTTACACAAGATTATTTTATCTGCAGCAAATGTATGTATGATACTTTTCAAAATGATAAAGATATACCACACACATTTTACATTAATAAAACAGAATATATATATATATATATATATATATATATTTTTTTTTTAGCAGTTTTTATTTTTGACAGTGTTTGGATCTGTGTACCCGTGTAGTTGTTTGTCGTTCCTGGGGATTCGATCCCTTTCAATACTAGACTTCAAACTTGTCTTTCTTTCAAAAACGTGTATTGCTGTCATATGTCATAATCCTGACTTTTGCTGCCTAGGAAAAAGTTCAAAAAACCTAGATGACCTCACTCGCGAGAGTGAGAGTCTCACCCTCCCCCTTCCCGTTGTACTTATACGATTTGAAAAAAAAAACTATTTAAAAGCGCTATGACTAACTGGTAAAAGATATCAGAAAATAAGAGATACATTGGCGTGTTCTGATTAAAAGAATTTAGGAAAAAACTTTTATCAAACACTGGATCGTCAGAAACTGAAGATGTTGATGATTATATATCATCCATTGTCTTAAATTATAACCGTTAGGATTATTTCTAAATTACAATTTTACAAAAAAGTAGGAATACTATCGTTTCTTATTAACAAATAAGAATTATTTTTTAAAAATATTAAAAAAATATATAACTGTTAGTTCATGTTTCTTATCTATAACTGTGACAAAAAAAATAATCATTAATTAAGAACAGGTTAACAAATTTTACTGTACAATCACAATAAATATTGATATATAAATTATGACAAATGGTTTAGAAACTGCATTAAATAGACCAACACAAATATATAAATAACAAAAACTACTCCATACGCATTTTTCGATATCAGACTTGATAAGCTTTATTTATAAAATCAGGTGCAAGGTCAATGTTCTATGACTAGATTCTTCCTTATGCATAACAATGATATGTGCAACGAACTTTTATACTAGGTATTTATAATGATTATTATGATTAATTTTTATCACAAAATGTTCGTTACATAACAAGTATTCGTGCAAATGATGCAATAAATTATTATATCTTTATATATCTTTATATATATATATATATATATATATATATATATATATATATATATATATATATATATAATTTATAAATTTTAACGAAGTATACAAAAATCGAATAATGTAAATTAGATAGTTTATTTGTGATTATATATAATTATAACTTGTCTAGCTTTAACTTCAAACAATTCAATGTATACAATGTATGCAGTTGTATATATAAAAATGTATCCAACTGAGTAGTAATATAAGTGTAACCGAAAAAACCCTATTAAATTCGTTAACTGTGTTCAATTTCAGCGGAAATTGTAAACACGATAATTGTTATTGGTCCGCGTACACTAGCGTATTTATCCAGTAAAAACAACAATTAATCTAAATTAAACGTATAATTTATGTGAGAAAAACCGGCATTCGTATCAACAAAATAATTCCCGTTCATTTATCTCCCCCTTTGCACAATTGGTCAGTTGCACACGTGCAGCAAGTAAAGCGAGCTCAAAAAAACGGTAGCAACACGTTTCCCATATACGGCGAGCATTTAACATGGCGATTCGGTGCGTTCGGTCAACCAAAACGCATGGGAAGATATTGCACACACGCTGTCACACAAACACGCAATACACCCCTGCAGAGAAAAGAACAACTACTATGCCCGCTTGCACAATAAGAATAGTGAATTGTCGTTGCGAATTTCGTAATCTACATGCGTGCGGATTTTTTTTCTCGGTGTTAAAACTAGTATTTAGATTATGAATAGACGAGTTTAAGATTTGAATTCATGCATATGAAAATAGGCATCACTACATGTGATAATATAGTGTTCTCTATTATGTATTTTTAGTGGTCTTTGAAGGGAAAATTACACGAGGTTAATATATCGAGAGGTTAGGCCTTTCTTATACCTTTTACGAGCTTTTGATTCATTGTATGTTTATTAGGGTGTTAAAAAATGATCGTATACGTACTTTTTATTTTTTTATCACTAAATAACATACTACTGTGCTTAAAATAATATAATAGAAAGTCTAATAAACCAGTCTTCTTGAATGTAAAATGAATGGGGAGAAAAACAATTTATTATTAAATTATTAATCTTACTAAATGCAGACACAGAATAATTAAAAATTAACACAAAAAAATACCTAAAAATAAATATAAAAAAAACACTAAACTACTAACAATTTTCAAAACTAGAAAATAATATTTTAATAAATATAACAAACTCACAGCAGTTTATATACACATACATTTTAATAAATAAAACAAATTTCTATACAACTTAATAGACTAAATATTTTATTCTCAATATTTTTACCTCATCTATAAATTCCAAATGTTTACAACTAAAATTTTTAAATCATAAAAAAAAACATTCATTTCAAAGACGCATCAAAATGTGTTAGTTTTTAAATCAGTTATAAATGTATTTAATTATTAAAAATTAGAAAATTCGATTCCGAACTACAATAACAGAATTAAAACAAAACCTTAAAATATAATAATTTGGAATAAAAAAAGTATACCTTTGAATAGAGAAAACTCGGTATGTTTTTAAATCAATGTTATTCAAGGAAACATCATATAAAAAACATGTAGATGTTAACAGTAACAAATTTGAATGATAAATGAATTAAACGCATATTGTTTCAGTTCCCCCTTTCGTTTTAATGTTCTCCCCCTTTTACGATATAAAATATATTTCATATGTTTCACAACCGACTTTTGATAGTAAATTGTACTTTGCATAAAAAGTTTATTTACGTATTCTTTTTAATAAATAAAATGTTAAATTCTTCATATTTTTCAATTATCATTGACCTATACAGTTATTTGGTTAACTAAAAATAATAAACTATGAATATTTTAAAATTATTTTAAGTAAACTCATTTGACAAGGTTGATTAAATAACTATGGTTTATAAAAGAATTTAATTGAAAAAAAAACACATTTAAAAGGTATCTACGAACGAATAACAGCTGTTCGTAGATCATTTCCATCCTAGTCATTTAATATATGAGAAATTTGAGGTCTTACGGACTACATATGTTTTTGAAAAGGTAGTCGCAGTAACGGATGTTGTGAAATACTGTAAATGTGATATGTGTGCAACATCGAAAGAAGTTTGGAAACATGTGTTTGATATCAAATTAAATATATGATGTTATATATATATATATACATATATATATATATATATATATATATATATATATACATATATATATATATATATATATATATATATATATAAGCAACCCGGAAGTGAAATATGGTAAAATACTTGATCTTTGTAAAAAATTGTGAATTAATACAACATTTTTTTGAACAATTCTTTACAAAATTACCGAATGTTAAACAAATAATTTGTTTTTTTTTATAAACTTTATTTTTTGAGATATACATTTTGGACTTTTTATTAAAATGAAAAAATACATCAGGCTTAGCTTTATTTGTAGATGCAAATCTAATATAAACAATTTAATCTACACTAAAGGGTTTAATATTGATAATTTCAACGTATAAATATAAGCACACACTCATGCATATATATATATATATATCATTTATTTTTATAACCGTTAGCAACAGTATACTTATAATTTCAAAAAACCGTTATGCATAAAATATCTGTGCTATATGGGGGTGAATTAAAATATACAAAGTACCCCATACAATTCAGACAAATATTATTTACAGAGTGTATCGTAGAGGCACACCGGTTATATACTAATCAAATTATTGATTTTGTTACCGGCGAGGGTGGTATTTTATATGTACATACATACATTCATATATATATATATATATATATATATATATATATATATATATATATATTATAAAAAGGCTTAATAATATAACAATACTTCATTTATTTCTTTTTTTGAAAAACTGCATTATGTTTATACAATATAAACGGCTATCTTTTTTTAAAAAAATATTATTCTGTACATATATATATACACACATACACGTGCCGATATTTGAAATGTAAAGTTTACTTTCAAGAGGTTAATACGTTGAGAAGTATATGATAAATATATTTTTCCCGTTCTGATAGAAATGAAACATGGATCTCAAGTACCACAATATATTAATGGCGATAACTGAAGCATATAAACACATGTATTAGAAAGAAAGTAAGTAAAGAAAAATTATAGAATTGATAGAAAAAAAAACAGAAATGATAGATATAATAATAATAAAATGAAATGAATAAATTGTATGACAAGCGAAAATACAAGTAATCCCTTATTCGTCAAAATATAATGAAGCACTCGAAAAAAAATTAAAAAGTTATCGGAAAATGTATTAAAAGCTTATAAAATAAGACTAGATTAAATTGAAAGTTTTCAAGAAAAAAAGCATGCATATTTATATATATATATATATATATATATATATATATATATATATATATATATATATATATATATATATATATATATATATATATATAGATAGATAGATAGATAGATAGATAGACAGAGGGGCGATTCAATTTAGAATTCCACATGGAAATATTAATTAAAAAGAAGAGCAGGGGTTAAGAAAAGTTGTTATTTTTTATTTAGTATTTTAGTTCAATTTAATACTAAAATATAATTGAACTAAAATACTAAATGGGGAATAATAACGTGTTTTTTTTAATACTTTCGTGTGGAAGTTGTATCATCATATAGATAGGCATGTATATAGTGTGTAACACATATATGCTTTTTTATCATCTAAAATAGATTAAAAAATTAGTTATTTAAAACATTTATACATATACGAGTATATATATGATTAATTTGGTTCGAAAAACATTGACTCACTGATAAAAACGTGCCTGTTATTTGTCACACGTCAAACGTTTTAAAATAAATATATTTTTATGTGCTACACAACAGACATTTTTCAATAGTCTCAAGAATAAACACTTTTTCGATGACTAATTCATTTTCATAAAGACTATAATATATTATGTATAGTAGAGGGTGCCTAACTGTCTACTTGGTAGACGACTGCCTAGACAAACAGATCAATAGCCTTTTTGTTTAGTTACCGCCCCTAAAACCCATCATCAAATAGAAAACGTTAGCAGATAACATCTGTTACTTTCAACGTTGTTTTATCGAACCATCAAATGTATTTCCACTAATACTATGTTAGTACTATATTGAATTAACTATTTTAAAATAAATTGATACAACTTAGAATTAATTAGTTTGAATTCTTTTTCGAACATATTGTTCGCTGGTAAGTTTAATGAACTATGCGTACGTACATGTTTGTATATGTGTATATATACGCATGTGTTTTTTTTTGTACATACTAACACATGACCCAATTAAATTACTTCATGGCAGATCTTAATAACATTTTTCATGTACTTATAACTGACGTTCAGAAAACAGTATCGAAATTCAAAAACAACGCCAATTATTATATTTGCAATTACTTGATTCATTTTCTTTGTCATGAAAAGTATTTTTAATCAAAACTATTTCATATCTCATAGCCATACATGTGTGTATATATATATATATATATATATATTGGTAACATTTTGGTATGAATAAGATTACATACAAAAAACAACAAATGTACCTCGTCTAAAACTGATAACCTCTTTAAAATACATTATATTAGGAACGCGTAGTTCTACACGTACGAAAACGTGATTATACTTGTTTCAACGTGTAATTAAATTATGATAAGAAATTAACAAATATTAATGTAACATATTTAGTACGCACCCATTATTTAATTACACGCATTATAACAGAAATAAAACACGAACAAATATTACATCTGTCTCTCTTTGTGGATACGCGGATGAGTGTGTATATATATGTATGTATGTATGCATGTGTTTTATATATATATATATATATATATATATATATATATATATATATATATATATATATATATATATAAGGTCCATCAAATATTTATAAAAGAATTGTAATTTAATATCAGTTAATACTAATGTGTATAATGTAGTATTGAAAAGAACATATATGTATTTATAATAAATATAAAGTCGTTATTTTTCCATTTGAAACATTAGTAACATAGTTTAAAAATGAAATAAAGTGAATTATTGTATTAATAAATTTGTAATAAAAAAAATATAACTGAAACTAAATTATTTAACAATTAAATATTCAAACAATAACAGTTTTTTTTAAATCATCCGAAATAGTTACTTGTTCGGCGGTTAATTTGAAAAATGTGTATCGTTGTTTTATACTGTGTTATTACTTTATGTGTATATATGTTATTACTTTTATATTTCAAATACAAAAAATTATTAAGATACTAGTAACTTTCAAACTAAACGAAAATATTTAAACTTATTATAATATACAGTAAAAAAGATTAAATATTAATAATACTTATTTTTCAACTGAATTAATTTCATTGCTACTGAAAAAAGGAATGCATACACAAATATAATTTTATGCTCATACAGTATTCAATATTTTTTTTTATCAAGTCCTCATTTTTATAAACATAGTTTATAAAATTACACGCATTTCTCATTAACTGTCAAAATATTTATATTTTATCTTATTAGAGCTATTCTTTATTCAAATCAATGTTTATTTTTTGAATTAAATCATTTAAAAAATACTTTTACTGTTTAAGTACTTTTCCTCCTATACAAAACAGGATAACTAAAAACATAGACATCTATTTTGACATACAAAATAATTCCTTGAATAATTTCTTATAAATGGCAATTATTCTAAGCTGTATTAATAAACAAATATCAGGGAAGTACAAAGGTCTTCAAATTTACATGAAAATAGATATAAGCCAAAAAGTATAGGAAACATACACTGAATACTGTACTTGTTACATTATTCTTTGTAAAAACCCTTTACAGTAAAAAGAATGAATTAGTATAGTTAGAAATTTAATAAAGAACCAAGGGTAGAAATAGAAGAGGGTAATGCTCACAATAATCTTTCTTCCTTATTCCCTTCCATTAAAACACTAAATTACATAGATTCGTATACCAATTCATCTTTGAATGCATCTTAAAAATAAGAAAATGATAAACTTAATTTCACAAAAACATTCAATTTATATTTGATTTTTTTTATCTATTTTTGATTATATTTATCTACAATACAATTAATAACAAATTGAAAACTAGTAAAATATTTTTTTACAAAAAATAAAATATGTCTTTAATAGAATTAGACTACAAAATATTTTATTTAAATAACACACTTTTGAAGTCATTCAAAATTTTGTTAAACCTCTTCGGAAATGACTTCAAAAAGCAACTACTTTTATATATAAAAGTAGTTGAACTTTTTTATATGTTATAAATACTTTTATGTTTTAACTACCATGTTTTTTTTAATGTATAAATATTATAAATTATCTGGCTAACGTTTTAATAAAATATAAAAATAACAAAATCGCTATAGAATAGTAATTTACAAAAATAGAACTGACCTGTTATGAGTGCTTGTTTGGCTTCGTTTTGTGATATTTGCACTTGTTCTTTGGACGTTTCATCTGTCGTCTGTTGATTCTCTTGGCATATTGTTCTTTCCAAACGACCAGCGTCTTCTCGTTCCAAGATATCATTTACAGTTACATCATTTTCGTCATCATCATGAACGTCATCGATTTTTTTCGGAGTGTTCGGCGTCACTGGTATGGGACGATGTATTGGGACACGAGCACACGATCTCAAAAACGGCTGTGGAACATCAGCAGCTGAAACTTCCGTCCATGGATATTGATGATGCCCCGGTACAGGTAAACCCTGACGAAAATCGAATCCCCAACGTTCTGTATCGATCACTATTTGACGCGATAGTTCACGTTCGATCATACGAACAGATTCCTCATGATCCACCGGTCCAAATAAGTTACGTCGTACTTTCGCCAATGTTGAATAAGATGGCGATGCGGTGGATTTGCGATCTGTCGATCCAGATGCTCTCAATCGATTTAATCCAGACATGACAACAGAATTGAAAACGCGTGTACTCATTTTGAAGATAAGATTTATTACAGGTTTGTCTATTTATTTCCTTAAATCACACCGCACTAAATAATAATTGATATCGTGCAATAAACAGTCTATAAAACAGTAACGTACTATCTTTAAAGAAAAATATGTTATTTATATAAACGGATTTTTATATACAACATTTAATTCAACGATTGACGCCAACTACAAGTCAACAAACACAATATTCACAATGCATTTAAAACATATTTTTCCGGTATGAAATAATAGATAGCTGAATTCTTTTTTGTCACATGCACCTGTCTATTAATATATATGTAATAGAATTTTAACGTTCTAAAATACAATTACTATTGAACGACATGAGAAAAAAATGAAAAATACAAATGCGACGCGAGAACACATCCTAACCAAACAAACGTTGAACCACAACTAAACAACCGGCTTGCAGTATGGACTGGGCCCACTCGCAGTAGAGGGGCGAACACGCCTTATGATTTTAACATTGCTCGATACAGAAATCTAGTTGCAATCACATATTATGTCATGTACGTTATTCGAATTCACATTTATATATGTATATATATATATATATATATATATATATATATATATATATATAAGTAATGTAATATCTTTGAACTTTTTATAGTTAACATATTTTTTTAATTAAATAAAATTTCAAACCATAGAATTTTTTATTAATAGGTAACATGAATGAGAGAAATTTGAACTCATGATACTTTCATTACCGACATATCTCTTACCGCTCGGCTACACATGTTTCAAGTGTTGGATATTGTTTTCTTACTGTATTAAATGTAATTGTTAAAAAGAAATCTGTGATAATTTCTCAAACAAATATTTTGTGAAAGTTTATAAAATTATAATGTTTGAACATTATATTTTTTAAAATAATATATAGTATATGATACAAACTAGACAAAAAAAATGATTTAAAAGATTTTTAAAACAATCAGTAAATTATCAACTTCATCCAAAAAAATGTTTAGCACAAAAGGTTGAATATCTGTTAACAAGACAATTCTGTTTTATATTTTACAGTTCACATAAATTATTTAAATTATAATAAAAACATAAATTAAAAATTAAATAATTACAACATTCAAAAAAAACCTTCATTAGAATGAAATAGATCTACTCGTATTTACAGAAAATGCCAAATAAACAAAGCATTCATCTATTCTGTAGATACATTGTATAAAGAAAAAACATTTAGAATCATTCAAGCAATTTATTACCATTTATTTTCACGGATATGTCATTGTTCAAATGACAATAATATTACTTATAAACGGAAATGATTAAATGTAATTGATGACAAATGTTAGTAGAATGTTGTTTTCATGCTAGCACGTCAACATAAATTTGTCTTACTACAAATATAATTTTTTATCTCTTGTGTTCATGATGCATAATATCTCTTTCAGTTTAATATCAAACTACTGATATATCCATCTCTTTTGTTTAATTTGTTTACACTCTTTACTGTTTTAAGAATAGTAAATACATGTGTGTACACATTGAAAACAAATTTACCCCGCAACACTCTTCGGCGCTTAACACTGATATAACCTATTTATTTTAAAATGATAAGTAATTTTAATACAGATTACAATACTTTAGGTTCCTTACCAAAAGAACTTATATATATATATATATATATATATATATATATATATATATATATATATATATATATATATATATATATATATGTATATAATCATTCAAGAAAGTATTATTCTATTTTTACATTTTACAAAAAAAAATGAGGCTGAAATCGTTATGAAACTTAAATATATATATTGCAACAAATAATACATTTCATAAGCAACATTTGATATTAACAAGAATTGCAAGGATTTAGAATTTAGATTTAGAGTTTTATATATATATATATATATATATATATATATATATATATATATATATATATATATATATATATATATATTACACAGTTCTAAATTATGGTCCATACAAAGCCACTTTTCAAAATAAATTGCTCATTCTGCACAAGTCATAAACATTTTTCGAAATGTTTTTAATGCTTTTTATTGATTCTTTTTCTTTTTGTGAAAAATTTTAATAATTTTCATAGAGAAACTGACATCTAATTTTATTCTACCAAATTTAACATCGTTTATTCCTATTTATCTGACTTATAACTAACTTTATTAATTAATTTACAGACCAAGTAAACATTATAATTTAATCCTCACACATGAAGTTATTTTATTTTGTGTGAAAGAAATATCTTTTATAGAAATCAAATCTGTTTTATGGACTTATTAAGAGAAAAACTAAAGAAAATCGGATCATTACAGAGTGGTGAGGTGTATACTATATATATATATATATATATATATATATATATATATATATATATATATATATATATATATATATATATATAGTGTTATATATACAAGACTGGTATATACAAATACGTTATAATCAGAGAGGCAAGCCAAATAATCATTACAATAAAAATTCAATCGAGATATTGAATAAAGTTTATCTTCAAATCTAGATTGAAATTATCAATGCTTTGTTGATAATGAAAATAATATTTACACATGGCTTAATAATGTTTGGCAATACTACCGATAAAATTCTGGTAGATCATTTGAACTGCTATAGTTTTATACTGCGAAAGATAGAAAATATTTAATATACATTCGATTCTCAAACACATCTTCTCTACTTGTCATCTCATTTTATTAAAAAAGAAATCATCGGTGTGTCACTTATGTTTTGTGTATATATATATATATATATATATATATATATATATATATATATATATATATATATATATATATATATATATATGAATATATATATATATATATACATGTATGTATGTATGCATGCATGTATGTATGTGTGTATGTATGTATGTATGTCGGTCCATGTCTATTTTAAGTTCTCACACAATAAAAATCAAAAAATAGAAATAAATCGGATAAGCGACACCACGTACGTGGCATAATGAATTGATGCCGTTTCGTATACGAAAGCGCTTATCTGAAAATGGATCGTTGGCGGTGCAGCGTTTCTTTTGTCATGTAAATTATAAAACTACTGTTAGATGATGTTGAGACTAATATGCAGTTGAAGCGTGTTCTCTGTGATGTCGCCGGTTCTTCTTTTGGAATAGAATGATAGTAGCCATACGTGCCGCTCTGAGATGACAACCATCACTTGAATATTCGAAACTGCTTCTAGTTTCTTGTTAGTGTCTTTAATTGTCAATTGTTTTCTGGCATGTGTAAATGTTCGAAGAATTATATCCGAACTGCAGTCATATGTTTAGAATTTCCTTTTTCCTTTCCATTCAATTCATTCTTTATATATATTTAAATACACATACATGTTGCGAGCACATACATAAGGTCTAACCATTCAATGATGGAACTATTTTCTTTCAGAATGTATAGAAAAAAATCACATTCGTACAATACGTTCCTTTTCATATGATATATTTCTTATGCACCCTGTTTCGACATATTTCATTCTGGTTGATATTAGATAGATAAAGAACCAGATTAAAACGTTTAGAAAGAAAAAGAAAACTCGCAATTTTACTTTATATGTTTACTTATGTAAAAGGTATTCGACATGAAAGAAATTAAATAGAAGAATACATTGTCCTTTTTATAGAAAAAAATGATCAATTATTATAAATTAGATTAGCATATTACAAAAAGCTGATTGATTATTGTGCGATCTTTCATAGGCGTTCATGTGTGAAATAAACTTCAATCCTGCATATTGAAATCACTGCTTTTATCAATAAAAGCCTTTAAGAACAAAATGAAAAAGTTAATCAATAAATATATGCTTATTTTTATATACAGCCTTGTTTTTTTTTATTACAACCCTTGTTACGAAATTTTCTCTCCGATGCACATGTGTTTACAATTATAAAACAGGAAATAAGACTTTTTTAACCAAATAGTTACAAAATAGAAAGATGTACTATCATACAAATTTGAGACTGTTTTGTGAATATTCGACTCAATGAAAATGCTATTTTTTTCTCAAAAACATGTCTGTTTATATTTAATATGTTTAAAAAATTCGGTTGTTGACTAGTTTTCTAAAAAGTCTAATAAAACGTATGTTATTTATTTTTTATTAAGAAAACAATACATACATATATATATATATATATACATATATATATATATATATATATATATATATATATATATATATATATATATATATGAATATTAAATCTTATTTTTTCTTGTGTTACTTAGAAAAAATATCCTAGTTTGCTACGACTAGTCATTTCAACTTATTAGTCATCTTCAACTAGATTAGTTACAATTTTTTTCTAATTAATTCGATAAGTCGAAACCGGTTATAACAGATTACAAGAATTACAGTACTAATAAACAGAATAAGAGTAGTTATAAAGTTTCACGGAGTCAATTAGAAATTCATTTAATTTAAAACAAAAATTAAAGTTTTATTAGATTTTAGTAGATATTTTTTTATTAATATTTAGGATTATCGTTAGAATCAATATATTGTCATTATCGTATAAAGGTAATTTTAATTAAATCCAAAATCGAATGTTTCACAGTTTATAGATGACCTATAAGTGAATATATCGAATATGTCGCTAATCGCATGCAATATGTTGTAAGCAACATTGTAAAATATTTTAAATTTATATATATATATATATATATATATATATATATATATATATATATATATATATATATAAGTTTACAGAATGATATACATTCTAGCAACGTTTATTTGGAGAAAGCAAATCAATAGATCAAGAATTACAACATTTTAATAACCAAAAAGTATAATGCTTGAGATGTAGATTCGTTTTTTGAAGAATCTAAAATATAAATCAAATTATTTATGTATCTGAAATAATGTAAACAATATATTTATGTCTCTAAAAGTATAATACTTATTCTACAATTAAATATTAAAAAATAAATGTTCGTAACGAATAAAATTACATTATTTTTTGTTTAGAAAATAATATTAATTAATAATCGTCAAAATATCTCGTATTATAACCATTTAAAAATACTCTAGAATATTTTTCATTTAAAAAATCGTTGAAAAACAGTAAAACATTGTTAAATTTCTAATTTTATTCAGATATCAATACGCATGGCTGTATGTCAAATTGCATATGAATTTAAAATTCATTTATATATTTTACATTTCAGATTTTAATTGTTTATAAATAAATAATCATGTTTGAATAAAAAATAAGTTATATAAAATAATTTATAATAAATATATTTTATTTATAAGTTTTTCTAAAATAAATATTGATAAGAGTCCAATTATGAAATAAATACTTCTTCATTTAATTAATAGCATATTTCTACAACTTACATTTTAATTTTGCAGAAACAGTTTTAAATGAACAGAATTCTCTTTTTAGTAATTTATCATTATTTCAATTTTTATTTTTATTTATTTTTATTCAACTTATGTTAAAATATTTCTACAATTGTATGGCATTAAGCATTCTAGATTATCATTTTTAAAAGGTTCTATAAGACTGTAGTCAAAAAAAGTGTCAAGTTATAATAGTTTTAATCCTTTAATTATTATATTGTTTTTCTCTATATCTACACACATAGATACAAACACAAATACATACATATATATATATATATATATATATATATTTGAATCCAAAATTTAATTCGAAAATTCTGTGCTCCAGTTTGAACAGAAAAGTATTAATTAATACGTTTCATCTATTTCTTAATTAAGAAAAAGAAATATTAGCTTTAAATGCTGGACTAATTCAATAAATTCAAACAACTTAAAAATAATAGTAGGATATTTATCAAGAATGACAACAAATAAGAGAAGAATGAAATAAATACTAAATAAACAATAATGACAGGTATATCAATAGGGCACGATATATTATAAGAACAGAAAAAACGCAAGGTTAAAATAAAGTATTGTCTGTGAGCTAGGTCCGTAACCAGATTATCATATTAGAGGGAGTAAACACACTTTTTGAGGGGGAAAATTTTTTTATGCCAAAATTGTTGAAGGTTACGATGGACACGCGCTCATAGAAATGTTTTTTTTTGTGTGTAGAAACAATTTTAATCATCAAGGTAAACCCATTAGGAAGATTCTTCCAATGATTCTTTATGTTTTTCAAATTTCCCAAAATCGCAGATTTTGTTAAGGAAGACAAACGGAGCAACAAGGAGGGAGAGCAATGCCCTCCTGGCTCACCACTGACGACGGGCCTGCTGTGAACCAATAAATATAAGAAGACTACAAAAATAATAAAAGAATAAAAAGATTAGAAGATGCATTAGGTTGGTAGGAAAATAATTGCGGTTTTTGTTTTCTGAATTCTAACCATAATTCTTTTTAATGAAAATTTCATTTCATCGTGTTCATGATAATATTATTTTAAAGTGCATTTTTCGGACAGTGTTTTGGTAACATCAACTTTAGTTTTATTATTCATTTTGCTTCAAATTGAGCTACTGAATTAAAGTCGGAAAAGAAGAAAATAAGAGCATTTTTTTGTTTGAACCTAAAACGGGTGGTAAAATAGCAGAAACTGCTCGTAAACTCAACGATGTTTATGGTATGGGTATTGTTAAGGAACGTAAGATGTAATATAGTGGTTCCAAAAATTTCGTGCTGGGGACGAGGGCCTTGAAGATGACGAATGTCGCGGGCGTCATTCTTCAGTTAATACCAACTGAAGGCGTTAATTGAATCAGAACCACGCACAACAATTCGAGAGCTTGCACAAAAGACAGACGTTGGTCATCTGACAGCTTTGGATCTTTAATACTATAAACCACTTAAATTAAAAAAATGTATATGACTTTGATGGTCATAAAGACAATTATTTTTATACCAACATAATATTGTAAACGCATAGAAAATAAATATATTAGCTTGTTCTAATTAGACAATTTTGAAGATTCCTTTATGTTGTGAATCATCAATTGCTGAAAATATATATATATATATATATATATATATATATATATATATATATATATATATATATATATATATATACAAAAGGTACTCATAGTACATCATTTTAAGATAAACTCAATTATTGCAGACAGTTTTAAAAACCTTTTTAGTATCTATGTATACAGAGATACATAGTCATATATTCACATAATTATGTACACACACACACACACACACACACACACATGTATATATATATATATATATATATATATATAACTTGTAATTTATATACAGTATATGAATATTTTAATATGTATGTTATTTATTTGTTTTTTCACATACACGTTTAAAATATGCATAAAAAATTAAGCAGTCTTATGTTGAAACCAACGATTATAAAATAATACAAGGTTGAATACAAAGACCGGAAATTGTTGATGTTTTAGATTAAAACTCTTCGTCCCCATTGAGAAATGCTCTGCAAAACTTGTATAATTTACTTGTTTGCATGTAAATAAAATTGAGATAACCAACATACAAAACCCTGATCATTTTTTCCCGAGTTCTGAATATTTATCTTATGTTTAATCAGTGCTTCTAAAAAAATGTTTAAATTTTACGTAAATGTAGTATTATTTGTATACATAAAAATAATCAAATTTATTCCAATCAAATTTATTTGAAAGAACTTGAATCATTTTTATACTATTTATATATTTTAATGTGGTTTTGTCTGCGCGTTCTTATTCACTATTTCATACATTTTAATTAAAATAAGTAAGTGCTAAAATTCCACTATAGTTAAATTGCACATGGATTGCATTAACCTTGACCATTTGACCAATTGATATTAATATTGTAAACATCTACAAATACTGATATCAATAAAACAATGTCAATAAATAATTATGAATATAACTTTTAAATTTATTAACAATAACTGACAATTAATAGCAATGAAAAGTTGTTATTGTTATTTTATTATTATTTTTTTTTGAGTTTAATAGCGGTTATAACAAAAACAACCGGAAAAATCAAATTTGATTCTTTCGTTTTATTCTATTAACAAATAGTTTCAAACCATTTAATTATGTAGAATATACAAAAAATAGAAGGTACAATATCAAACAAGTATTTAAAATTCACTATATTATATATTTAGGAAATAGTATAAGAAATTAAAAGTGTCATATATGATAGCCAATGCCGTTAGTTTAGATTTAGAAACGATTTTTTGTCTTCCGACAATCATTTTATTTAAATATATTAATATTTTTCCTTCTCATGATAGTACATTCGAATATAAAAATACTCTAATTTCAACTTGACAAAACAAAACGTTTTAAATTTAAATGACTTTATTTGTCATCATAGAAATTAATAAATGATATTTGAATAGATGTTTATGAAAACTGTGTCTACTTAGACTTATTAGCAGCATTATTCAACATTTTTTTTAATGTTAAAAGTGACAAAACTAACAATATTTAATCATGGTTCATAAAACGATAATTTAGTATACTACAGAAAAAAGAAATATAAAATACTGTAAATAAAAAGTATAGAGTGAAGCATCGTCTTATAGACATTTGTATAGTTTTGTTCAAGTATAGAAAAGTGTAATATAATAATTTTGTTGATATTAATTTTTAATATTTTCAGATTTTCAGTCTGGCAATTCACGAATTGTTAAATAAGAATATCCGGCACAGTACCAGAAGTCTACTGGTTACCTTTAACAAACTCACGGATTTACCTATGCTTGTATTGGTCAAATACATATCATACTCGTATGGTTAAAATAATTTTGTGAACGGGTTATGGAAAAAAGATTTACTAAAATTGTTTAGTATATCAGGTTAAAAAATAAAATACAAACAGCAATATTAAACTCTGAAATTAGCAAATATTTGGTTAAGTGCTTATTTTTTCAGTTATTTTCGAATATTTCTTCGGGATTCCTCTTGTCTGAGAAGATGTTTCAAACAAATCTTCGGAGTAACTGCAAATCAAAAAACTTTATTAGTTTATATTCATATGCAGATATAAATATTGTAACTCTAAATAAATCAAAAATTAAAAGTAGACGCTAACATGAATACTTTTAGAGTCTTTATTGTAATAATCGAATTTTTTCTTAAAATATATCTTTCTAAATATCGATAAATAGTTCTTGAATATAAAACACATTGGAATATGGCTTGGTTTTTAAAAATTATTTATTTTTATCTGATGGCTGATGTGGTATTGAACGTGTGAATACAAAAGGAAAGTATTTTTTTTTTATATATACATATACATATATATATATATATATATATATATATATATATATATATATATATATATATATATAATTTTTTATTTATACTTCAAATATTAGTTTAATAGTGAAACAAAAACGAACTACATCCTCATCAGGGATACAAATCCCGACATGTGACATCCTCTCAGACCGGAAAACACTTGCGTACGGCGTGCCGCACCTCCATATTCCCACCTACGCGAGCCACGTGTGCACTGTTTATATACATAGGGAAGCATAGGTCGTATCGTATGTACTCATATGTACATACGACTCGCCCTAAATGTATGTAAAAAATATATCGCATCCCCTGCTCGTAAATCGATGCTGTGGGGGAATATATGTACGTGGAATACATTTTTACTTTAGATGCAGTCTAGACAATATAGCAGTATAGGAACGAATTGGGATTCTTGATATATTGACAGCTGATTTATACAATCGATCGATTGATTGTAAAAGATCATATATATATATATATATATATATATATATATATAATAAAAATCCCTCACATACTGAAAATGTTAAATAAAATATAGTAAAAAACTGTTCATAATTATAAATCTTTAAAATAATTATTAAACCTATAAATAAAGAAATTACGATAAATTTTAAACTCAACAATATTAATAAAAGGTGTTTACGTTTAGAAACAAACACCCAAATTACTCTTAAAAATGTAAATACAAAAAAATACTCAACGATCACTCGGGCATTCGAGAGTTAGACGAATGACAAAGACTATCATAACCACGAGCATTTTTTGTATACTGTTAATTGTATTGTTTTTGTGTAAAATATAGTTTATATCCTTTATCAGTTGTTTATATTAACAACCCTTTAAATTATCAGAAGTGGGATTCGATTCAATAATCCGAAAATGCAACAATTTAAGAATACAAGAAAAGGCGACGCGAAGACATCCACAAACGACGTAGCACGGAATAGTGGGTTTAGACGATCTCCACGAGTGACGAATAATTAAAATAATATTTAAAATACGTGTGTGTGTCGAATAGTTAAAATAACATTTACAATACGTGATTTTGAAAAATTGAGATAGCATCCAGTAATAAGTGTGTAGACGAGCAACTGAGATAACATTTTTATAAACAACGCGTGTAAAAAGTGTTTAAAGACGATAACTGTACACGGTGCGGCGTAACGAAATAATAATAATAAAAATAATAATAAAAAGAATTCTGACGGTGTTTTCATTAAATTAACAATTAAAGAGTATTGCGATTTTGATAAATCGAGTAAAGACGAGAAAATGGTCGATCAAACGGAAATATTGACCAATTTAACTGGAGTGAGAACATCTTCTCCGTTGGCTCGATGCAACGTGGAAGATTTCGACAGATTTTCTGAACGCGAGCGTGACTCACTGAGACGCGATAGAGAACTATTGGAACGCGAACGAACATTGCTAGCGGAAGAACGAAGACTGATTAATAATGCAACTATATCGCAAGCACCCAGTTTAGAGGGAATACGGAGTTCTATACTAGAGTTTGATACGACACTGTCAGATGGGCTAACAGCCGAACGATGGATTGTGAAGGTAGAAGAAATAGCATCGATTTATGGCTGGGACGAAAGATCTGTGCTATACCATGCTATTAGCAAGTTGCGTGGTGCTGCCAAAATGTGGTTTGAAGGGAATACCACTAAAATTTCGACCTGGACAAGTTTCAAATCAGAGCTAGTAACGAGGTTTTCCAGTGTGATGTGACGATTCTGATGTTCATTTACGGTCGATGCGTCGGCAGAGGAAGCCAAACGAACCTATAGAAGATTTTGTTTGTGGAATGGTAGCGATGGCTAGTCGCAGCAGAAATATTGGTTCGGAAACCATTATAAAATACATCATCGGTGGCCTTGGGGACCAAGAATTAATCAAGATTCTTGCGCTGGGAAGCTTCAAGGACGTGCAGGTATTGTCGAGTTAAATTAAATATTACGAATGCACGATGTCACGCAATAAGGACACTAGATGCTACAACTGTGGAGCCAAAGGTCCTATGTTCAAAAGCTGCAGACACAAAGCGAAGGGAATGAAATGTTTTAGGTGTAGTGGATTTGGACACATGGCGAAAAATTGTTCCGACGGTACACCACAGATGTCGAGAAAGAAACATGAACCGAGAGAAGCATTATTGGCAAGCGTGGAGAGCGCTTGTAATATGACAAAGCGTATACAAATTGACGGCGTGGAATTAGAAGCAATGATCGATATCGGTTGCGATGTCAACTTGATTTTGGTCAGTGAATATTTTAAGTTGAAATCGTACGATGTGGATAAAGGTATTTTAAAATTAACTGGCATGGGGGGGAGGAGGGTATGAAGTCGATGTATTAGGAAAGTTTACGACAACGATTACGGTTAGTTCAGAGAATTATACTACCCAATTCTGTATTGTAGCTGACCAAACGATGAGACCGTCCGTTGTTCTCGGTTAAGAATTCTTAAAGAATACCTAGGTCATCGGGTAAGCTGTGGAAAAATAATGCCGCCGCCCCTGAAGGCTATGGCCGTGGTAAAATTTCCAGGACCTACAAACATCAAACAGGTGCAAAGCTTTTTGGGATTAACTGGGTACTTCAGGACGTTTGTACGAAATTATGCGTTAATAGCGCATTATTCGAGAAGTTGCACAAAAGTTAGGCGTTAGTCATCCAACAGTTCTGGACCACTTAAAACAGCTAGAAAAATCAAAAATGCTGTAAATGTATATGAATTTAAAAGTCATAAACCGTGATTATTTTTCTACCAGCCTTATAGCTTGATATGTGGGCATGTTACTTAAATGAGAATGAGAAAAAAAAATAAACTGATATTCTGATTTTGATCAATGATTCAAAACATAAATAATCCACTTTCAATCAATAATAAACTTTGATTTTAAGATATATATATATATATATATATATATATATATATATATATATATATACAATTCTTTTATTTTAATAAATGCAAGTTCATACTTCACATACCTCAATATTACTTATTAAAACGTTCAGCACTTACCATTGTTCATTATGATTGATTTATACGCATCTCAATGATAATATCATTATCTTTAGAACGCATGCATAAAAAATCTATATAAATAATTGCTTGTCGTAAAATTTTGTGTCAATTCTAAGCGGAATCAGTATATCTATACATAAAAAAAAGTTATATATTAGCATGGAGCACCACGCCAATAAAAGAATGTTATAAGTGTACGTAGTATAACAATAAAAGTAAATACACCTGTTTAGAATAGAAATCCGGTAGCAGGGGTTTCAATAAGGAAAACTACTTTACTGTTTACTGATTCCCCTTCATAGTCTATTCTTAGACACTTTTGTTTAAGAATATAATGGTTTCAATATATGGAATGTAATTCATTCCAGGCACAAACATCTCCATGAAAAAGTAGATCAATCAGCAAGCGGTTGTTTTGTTTATAATTTTTTAACTTAATTTTCAATCAGTGATCATTTTTCGCATAAAAAGAAGTTATACATTGATTAAATGCCTCTTACGAGTATAATAAATACTTCTCAAATGATTTACATATACAAACTAAAATTGCGGATTCCTCTCCTTTCGAAATTTTTTATAAGAATTTTTTTTATCACAGCAGCAATAATGTAATTGTGTTAATATTATAAATACGTTAATATTGATTTAAGACCCACATTTGGTAATAAAAGAAATAATCCAATATAAATAATTTTCAAACGTCAAGCAAACGTTCAAGAATTTTTCTAACAGATCTCGGACATATAAATTGCCTGAAAGTTTCATACGCTGTACAAATATCAAGTGTTCTCCTCGCTATTAAAAATCATGAATCAGTAAAAATATGTTTTCGTATGAACATTAGAGTTCCACTAACTGAACTACAAGAAACAGTTCCATAGAGGAGCCACGAAAATGCTCCACTTCTTAGTGAAATCCCGGACCCAAAACATTTACAAATAATTTACGAAACGCCGAGTCACAAGCCTCTGTGCTAGATAATTCTTCTACAGAAGGAGGGAGAAGGGTACAGACCATGATTTATTATTTTATGTCTACATCTGCAATGAGATTGTGCTTATAATTTATATCAAATTTCAGCTAAATATAACGATTTAAAAAAAATAATCACCTCCATAACGGCTTATGAATTTATTTATTTATAATGTTTTAAAATAATTTCGAATTCTAATTTGATTTATATACATATATATATATATATATATATATATATATATATATATATATATATATATATATATATATATATATATATATGTGTAACATAAAAATATGTATCAGACCGATAAAGAATTCTAAAATATTAGCAAAAAAATGAAAAAAAAATATCCGAACTTAATTATAAGTTATTTAAAATGATTTTACCACATACGTTTTATTTTAAAGACTATTACTACAGTATGGATGCATATGTGAAATATATAAATTTTGCAAATGCTGGTAATCCTGTCTCTAATATGCAAACCGGAAATGCTTCACATTAATGGTTGCTTCGGATTTATTTCTGTCCCGAGACTTGCATAAATTTGCATTTATATCGATTTTTCATGGCCATGAAGAAGAGAGATGTCATAATTGGGATATTTATTGACATACATACGAACATACTTTTATTTACACGACTATATTACATAACAAAATTATTTTAAAAGAAATCGTTTTTTTTTCTCTTACAACTTAATTGCAATAAATTATTTAGTCACACTACTCAAGCGACAATCATTCAATATAATAATATATCTATAAGACGTTCATATTCCCTTTTTAACATTTATATTTATTATTCTCACTTAAATGTCTTTATGTCGAATATTTCAGTTCTTACAAAGGTGTCAATACTTTATTAAAGAAGTATCGATGCGACGTAAATAGTTAGTGATATCATTAACAATTCTAGAATTGCAGAATTTAGACTTCTTTAAATTTTCCTATTTTATATTTCAATATACATGCATGAAAACAATTAAAAACAAGTGTCTGCCAAAGCTTAGTTCGAAACGAAAAAAAAACAGAAATGATTCATATGATAAATAATGTTCAACAACACCCAAGAACTATTTAATTAATCTCAAAATTATACGATAACTGTTTACGGATTATCGGATTTACAAATGCGAGTCAATTGAAAAAGTTATTTACATCGAAACCGGTCTTGTAAAAAGGACCGTGATCTTAAAAATAGCACACAGAATTATAAAACGACAGACATTTGTTTCATCTATTTTGATTTTTTGCTTTGTAAAGCATTTGATTCGGAGCATTTAACGTACGTTGTAAAAAAGGATTAGTAAACATTTCCGTTCTTTTTTATCACAAAATTGATATCAAAGACTCAAATATCTGAAGTATGACAAAATTTGCATTATAACAAAATCTTGTATATATATATATATATATATATATATATATATATATATATATATATAACAGGGTGTTCGTTTACAGTTACGCTAGGATGAGAAATCAAAATATTCTCAACGTTTTTTTATGGCTTATTCAGATTCATTTTGCAGCCGGATGTCGAAAACTGTAATTAATAGTTCCCGTCAACTTCGATGAAAAATAACAGGAGGATATATAAATCATATTTCTTTCTTTAGGCATAAAACAGGGCCATATTTGTATATTTTTTAAAATTTTAACACCAATTACAGTACGAATATCAATACACAAAATAATTCACTTATATATATATATATATATATATATATATATATATATATATATATATATATATATATATATATGTGTGTGTGTGTGTGTGTGTAAATAGAAAGACAGAGAGAGAAAGAATTTATATTTATAATATTAATTTAACTAACGAAACTTAGGTCTGTCAACATTGTTGAGTTAGTTAAAATTATTTAGTATTAAAATATTTCATTAAAATTTTCAAATTTTAAAGATGTTCTGTAGGTAATATAACAATCCAAAAAAAATATTTTCAACATCTATTAACCCCTTGACTTACAAATACGTCTCTGATACGTCATGTGTCTCTTATGCCATTGTAAATATTGATGTCTCTGAGACGCACGCAGATTTAATTCGCTTTAGTGCAGCTACAAAGCAAATATTAGAAAGAAATAATTGTTTATATATTTTCAGTTTTAAAGTGTGAACCATAGAAACGAACCCTGAAACATGTCAGTTTTGAATTTGTACGTTGTTAAAATTATAATTTAAAACAAATGTGTTTATCATCTAAATTTTTCCATTTATATATATATATATATATATATATATATATATATAAAGCTGTTTCTTTGATATATTTAAACTAATAACAAAATAAATCATATACCAAATACAATCTATAATAAATAATAAAAAAATAAGAATGTAAATATAAATAAAGAAATAATAATATTTCTTTTTAGTAGTGTACATACGTAAAAAATGATAAACATTTATTATTGTAAAATTGAATATAGCATTGTGATGACATAAAGAGAATAAACAGACATCTACATATATATATATGTATATATATATAAATGTATATATATATATATATATATATATATATATATATATATATATATATATAAATAATATGGTTGTGTAAATAATCCTTATCTTATATTTAAACAAGTGCAGAATATACATTTAAATTAAATATCAAAAAGTCTGATTGAATATCTTATTATTGATTTAGTACTGCACTGTCATAAAATTAAATTATTGCATTAAAAATATACCCTACATTTATACAACTTAACATGCACTATATAAAATTTCACTAATTCTATCTTTATCTCCTATTTATAATCTAAATATTTAATATACTAATTTTACCATTTGATACTAGCTTTAAAATAATAAAACTGTTATTCAAATATGAACGCATCATATTTTAAAACTACAGACCAGTATTATATCTTTTATTCTCAATTTTGTTACCTTTATTGTTTTCGTATCAAGATGATACGTTGTTTAATAAAAAAATACGTTTTTAAGGTAATAAAAATGAAAAAAAAATCATTTTAATACAAAAATAAACATTCAATCTTTCCGAAATTGCGAGCAATATGACAATTCAAATACAGATGATAATTAAATATTGCCTGAGGATTCTTACAAAATCAACGTTTGCCTCTTGTTAGTGTAATAAATTCACAGCTTAGCATTTGAAAAATATGCACTGAACAAGTAATATAGGAGTATAATAGACAAATGAGACTTTCTATGATCATATAAAAAATGATCAATAATAAGAAATCAAAAAGGATTATTTAAAAATAATCTTATATTTGTAATTTATTTAACGAATTAAATAATAATAATTTTATATATATATAAAATGAAAGCTTTCTTATACGTTTCGGTGTATCCATGCCGCTTTATCCTAATATCTATAAATAACAAGTCGTTACCAACAACCCTCGCCTACATACACTTACAAAAATAAATGTTTAGCTTGCAGCTGGTTAGTTACAGTTAAATTCGACATAGTATATATTTTAAGTCGTATATGATGTGTGTGCACTTTCCGAGAGATGCAAGAGACACGTGGTAAAATAAACATCTGTGGTATCTTCAAGCGCGTGTTCCTTGTTATCGCATTAATCCGTCACTCATTCATATCAACCCCTGCATTTTAATAAATGATTAAATTTTTCGAATAAGATTTTCGCTGTTGAAGAAATTAAAATACACTTTAATATATCTATCTGTATCATGTTTGACTCTTAAAAATATTAACGTTAATGAAATGATTTTTGTTATTTTTCTTTAATACGTGGGTCGTTTGATAAGTATGGTAAAAAAGCAAGTTAAACACCGTTTTTTTTTTTGGAAAAAATCAATTTTATTTCTCAACATAGTCTCCATTGAGCGCTATACACTTGATCCAGCAAGACTGCAAAATACGCATTGACGGCGACGATGACATCCTCATTCGACAAGATTTCTTCCCACCGAGCCAAATTTTCAAGTTTGGGAAGAGGAAGAAATCGCACGGGGCCAAGTCCGGAGAATAGAGTGGATGAGGAATCAATTCGAAGCCAAATTCGTGCAATTTTGCCATTGCGACGGTCGATTTGTGCGACAGAGCGATATCCTGGTGAAAGAGTACTTTTTTGCGTGCCAATCTTAGGCGTTTTTGTTTCATATCTTCTTTCAAACAGTCCAATAATATTGAATAATAGGCTCATATTATCGGTTTTCCCTTCGTTAAGTAATCAATCAGGTTGATTCCTTAGGATTCCAAAAAACAACAGTGGCCATCACCTTCCCAGCCGACAAAACTGTCTTCACATTCTTCAGCGTACTTTCACCAGTTATTATCCACTACTTTGACTGCTGCTTCAACTCAGATGTGTAGTGGTGGATCCATGTTTCATCTATGGTGATGAATCGACGCAAAAGGCCTACTTGTTTTTTTCTATTTTTACGGCAACTGCTACAATGCTCACTTCAAACATCTGTAGAACGGGAACAACACGTCGCTTTTGACTGAAATTTCGGCAATACTAGTTTGTGTAAAGTGACACTTGATAACCGTGGCTTTACTAAATGAATGGTGGCATTACATCCTAGAAATTTACTAAACTTGTCAAACAACCCTCATATATTGAAATAATTTTTACTAACATTTCCGTATATTTTTTTTATAACAATAATAAGATTATACAACACACTAACAAAAATACCAAAATATTAAAATCTAAATTAAATTCGTTATCCTGGTGGTTTTCACTATTTTGGGCCACTTGAGTTTCGTTTACAACTACTAGTTTTGGCACGTGTATGCCATCTCAGGTAGATATATTCGTTAAACAATATATTTAAAAAGCTGTATTTTATTAATATATATTCAAAAACTTTGAAAAATTAACATTTTATTGACTTTGTTATAAAAACATTCCATTCTCAAATCCTTTATTATTAAAAATATTTTATTAAGTGGGAGATAATTCTATTTTCTGTATAATTTGATAGTGTGATGAATATAATTGTATACACTGAGTAAACCATTAACATTCAACCCTTTAATTCTTACAAAAAAAAATAATAACAAAACCAAAAAAATGTAACGAGATATATATTAAAAATGTTATATACGAGTATATACAGATATGATTCAGCTCAAGTATACTTCATATAAATGTCTGATATGTTTGATAAACTTAAAAGTGTATTCTAGTGTACTATGTTTGACATTAAATTTATTTAATATATTTCTAAACATATACTTGTTTAATAATGTTTAGTAATAGATTTCATGAACATTTTTTTTTAAATTATTATTTTTCTATACAACACAATATACATGAGTGAAAACAGTACACAGATTTACATAAAAATTAATAACATTGATAATATTTTATAAAAGAATTCGATATTTAATAATCATTTCTGTACTTACACATAAACGAAGAATATAAATACAGAATTTTATAAACAAACAACAAACTTCCGAATCGCGAAAATAAAATTAAATAAACATTAAGCTCGGTTGCCCAATATACATGCCATTAAATTAATATAAATCTGTACATCGAGATATGTAACAGCTGTCAAGACAATAACTATTTCAGGAACTAACATAAAAAAATATGCAGGCGTGATTATGTGAATAACTAGTGTGGATGTATAATTTAGACTAAAAATACAATACGTGCATAAACGTCACAAGAACCTAATTATATCAATTAATAGAGTGAATGTGTTGGTTTCAATGGAATAAACTTTTAACATCAATCGGCCATTGTTGTTACGTTGATGAACTCAATTGACTAAGTTCGTTCTTAATTAACTACGTTATACTTTTAATTGTGTATCTCTAATTAATGGTGATACGTTATTAAGTGAATTATCACGAAAGAGCTTAGCTTTTAAACTGAATGAATTCGTTCATATATATATATATATATATATATATATATATTATATATATATATATATATATATATATATATATATATATGTATATATAATATTATTGATCTAATATTATACAATATTTTTGATATAATCGATCTACAAAATATAATAATATTTTTTGTTTTGTTATAATAGAAATCGTTAAAAATAGCAAATTGTAAAATCCGCCGATTGATAGTTTGTTTCTAAATCTTTCAATTTAAATGATCAAACTTTTTTGATATCTTTATCTTACCAGTTTCTAAATTTGTTAGCGAGATTTTTATATTTTCTAGTTGGCAATTAATATTTTATGATGTAAATTCATACATTTTATTGCAATAATCTTTCATATATTACTTCTATTTCAAACTATTTATATTTGTTTGTTTGGTACAACTGTTTGTTTTAATAACTATTCTATTATTTTTATATCTTTCTTTTTAATTCCCAGCATAGACATTTCTACCGATATCTGAATCGTGTCATCTATTTTTTTAACATGTACTGCCTCATGCAAAGATCTGTTGAATACATAAAGCAAATACTTTTCTCTCCAAACCCATATGCATGTTCAATTTAGATACTCAAGTGTTTCTAAATAAACTAAAACCAATTTTTTATTTTCGTATTAACTTATTTAATAAATGAGCTATTCTTGGTAATAAATTAATCCATTGAAAAGTATTTTGCACTTTTTTGGCTTATACTCTTTATTTAAATCTTAATGTAGACATGCGAATTGAAATCATTTTTTTTATTGGGGTTCATGAAGAGCTCTATTTTTTGAACGGTTTCATGTATTTGTCATTATTTTAACTTGTAAGATTGTTTGGAAAAATAACAATGAAAGAGAAAATTGTTTTCCCGTTTTACACTTTATTTATATTCGATTAATTTCTTTGTTGGAGAAATTAAACACATTTCTTTACACCAACAGTTAGGAATTTATTCCTCTTATCGTATTCTACTTAATTTTCATATTTGTTTTATATATATATATATATATATATATATATATATATTATTTGTTTATGTAAAGTTATTACAACTGAAAGTACAAAATAAATATAAGTACTTTCCAAAAATAATTTGATTAGTGTATATGTTAAAAAACTACCAGTAAAATATTTCAGAAAAATCTGAAACGGTCTGTAATTCCTGATTACAGCGACTGTCAAATAAAAACTAAAATATTAATGATTATGTGTATATATATATATATATATATATATATATATATATATATATATATAAAGATTGCACAGCAGGTGATGTTTAAGACAGGTGTTGGCACTGGTCTGCTGATTACGCGGTGATGTATGAGGCCTGGGTTCACGACCGGACGTGATGGTAGCGAATACTTAATGCTATTGTTATGATTTACTTTTAAAACATCATTTAATTATATGTGCCATCACAAATGACGCTTCGTAATCTATTTTTAAATATACTTGATTTTTTTTAATATAGATTACGACTGAAACATTTGAAAATATAAACAGCTTCGAATTGATATGATCTTCGTCTTATATGATTTTAAAATCTGTTTTTTTTTTAATTTTATTAAGATAATCTTTGTAAATTTAAAAAGTGCCATTAAAATTGTAATTTATATATATATATATATATATATATATATATATATATATATATATGTTCATATAAATTATATTTACTTAAATTTTAATCAACAGTTGTATTAGATAAATAAAACAAACTTTAAAATAAAATCAATACTGTTTGTATAAATAAATAAAATTAAAAATGGATGCATCAAATATGCATTAAAAATGCTACTTTAAATACATGTCAATATAACATACATTATGTTTTTGAAATTTATTTTTAATAATACATAAAACAAAATATACAAAGTATTATTCTGACAACAGAAATTTAGTATTATAAACACGTATGAAAACGCACCAATGAAACTGTGGTATCACAAATGATATATAAAAAAAGAATGTCATACAATATAATGATTAAGCATTGAAAAAAATATTCACATATGACTCATTGTTTGAAAGAGTGCGATGTTTACACTTAGCTATTTGAAAACGGGTACGCTTTTATCAACTGAGCTATTTTAAGCTTTATTATTTTTAATAAGTAAGATTATTTTCAGTGAATAACTCCTCTGAAATAATCAAGAGTACAAGTCAGTGAAAGTATTAGAAAAATACTGGTTGTGGTTACAAAATTTTACAAATTATAACAAATAATTGACTAAATAGAATTGACAACTTACAGGACTAATAATGTGCAATTATATACATGTATATTATATATATATATATATATATATTTGTAAACATTTTAAAACAAATTTAAATAAATTACTAGTTAGTTTCATCTAACAAAAAAGGAAAGGGTTTTTATTCTACAAGTATTAGCTTATAAATGAGGAAAAACTGATAAAAACATATGAGTGTGGATTTATATAAAAAAACAAGACTTCTGACAATTGGAACTATTAAAAATATAAGACCGAACACTTGAAACTTAATGTTATATAAAAATACTTAAACTAAGATGAATAGATAGATTATTTTGGTCGCTAATGATCATAGCTGTCGAAGCGCCCTAAAACTTCAATAACCACCAACCATCAGTGGATGGATTAACGAATGAGAAAATATACAGCAAATCAAGAGAATGTAGAACCGTTTGAGACATTGAACAGTTTGATAAAGTCGAAATTAAAACAGATTAAAGATAGTAAGTATATAGAAAGACGAGAGTTTGAATATATAAAACAAACAATAAAGTATCTCTTAATTTAATCCTACCAAGACCTAAAGATAAACGTATAAAAAGAAGAGATGTAAGATTTCAGAAAAACGATCTGCGAGTTATTAAAAAAGATAAATAAAATAAGATATATTAAAAATATATACATGCGTGTTAAATATTTCGGTTTATGTTTAATAAATGAAATAATACTTACATTTTTCAAAATAATTTGAATTATACAAATATTTCATTTTCTATGATAATTTCAAGCATACTGACATTTATGTACAAACAAAAGGTCGATAAAACAGATTTCATATAAAAATTTCACATGACTAATTAAATTCGTTTCGTCTTTTCAAAGCCTGCTTGATCATTTGACGTTATCTACATAAACATGCCATTACCAATGAGAGGTTAAATGTTATCAGATAAATAAATAATATAATTATTAAATCATTAATGTCTAAACAATAACAATAAACGTACAATATGAAAAAAAAACACGACAATTGATAATATTTAAAATCTAACTAATTGTTTGAAATTATTAACATATATTTGACGCTGTACACATAATCGACTTAATAATGTACATTTCTAAATAATACTTTTTTTAAATACATATATTAAAACAAATATTCATCTTTCTATCTTACTCATACTAATAATAAAGGGTAAATAACATACATTAATCTTATACTCGTCAAAAATTCCGGAAATCTTTAAAATTTTTACCGCACCCAAAAAGATGCTTCAATAGAAAATTCGAGTTAATAGGAAGCGTCGTCTAACTTCGTCGACAGCCTCA
Source organism: Acanthacorydalis orientalis (assembly GCA_034766995.1). Classification (NCBI taxonomy): domain Eukaryota; kingdom Metazoa; phylum Arthropoda; class Insecta; order Megaloptera; family Corydalidae; genus Acanthacorydalis; species Acanthacorydalis orientalis. The sequence continues at coordinate 14,653,141 of CM068313.1, read as the reverse complement.
GTATTGTTTATTTGAATAGTTGTAGTGCGTGAACCGTAAACAAGGAAATTAGATTCATTGCAATGGAACGATGAAATTTTCATTCATTTATTCATATGAATTTATTCCTGTATGTATTTAAAATATTTTTATCCGGTCAGGATGTTCAGCCATGAATATTCGTAATGCTACGATGAACTGATTCAATGAAAGTACAAATAATTTGCATTAGAATGAAATTGTACTCGTTCGATTCGAACAAATATACTGAAAATGTAATATTATTAAAAGAAGTATATTTTATAAAGTGTATGTGTATATACAGTAAAGTATCAATCATCATAACTACAGAATGTTTGAAAAGTTACTTCCTATTTCGAAACTGTTATTGCTTTTAAACTAAATAAGAAATTTAAAATAAGTTGTAAAGAAACTGAAGCTCAAGTAATACTATTTCTGTTATAAGTGAACAATAAAATCAAATTGTTTCCAAGCATCATGAACATGGAGTGATAATCAAAAATACTATAAGTTTTATATAGGTTACCATTTGTGAATGAAAAAAATATCGAACAACTGTTCTTCATACTAGATAAGGCTCCAGCAAAACTTTCTTAGTTATTTAAGCCTAGCTTGATAATCGTTAACTTGACAAGTGATCCAGTATCAATGTAATGTCAGCAAAGTCCAAATAAAACGCCATACAATGTCTTTCTGTAGGGCTTGAGCAATAAATTGTGTAAATAACTTTAGGATTATTTATAAAGTTATAAACAAAATTCTCGATGTTCTTGATAATGTATCAGATAATTTCTTAAGAAAACCTTTTGAAAATGTACTCTCAAGATTACAGAAATGTATGTACAATACAAACAACTGTTGTAATCTGTCACTAAAACAAAAATTTAATTTTTATGCCAAATGAATGATAATTGTTCTAATATATCGTTTAATTTAAAAGCAATAACAATTCAAAAATAGGGATTGACTTTCCAAACACTGTACATTTTAAATACATGTTATATTATAAACAGATTTATATACTTTTTATAACTGAATACAAACATTGATTAATTTCATATATTTTTATATTTGATAACACGATATAAATATAAAATGTAAATCAAAAAAATCAATAATGTATGAAATAATACACAAAACGAAGATGTCCGTTTATTTTTTCATCAAAATACAAAAACAAAACACATATCAATATTTACATTAAATTATTACATAACTAAATTAGTATCATAGTATACAAATTGATTTATGAAACAAATATGTAGTTTCATGCATCAAGAAGAAGAAAATGTTTTACAAAGAAAAGAATTAAATATGCAACTATTTAATATAATCTGCAAATCTGTGAAATACATATTACATGTTGGTATTTCTACATAATTATTCTTTGGATGATAGCTGTATACTTTTTTTTAAATTAATTACATATTTAAAGATTTAAATAAGTTATTTTATGCTGACTAGCTCTTTATCTGGTGGAAACTTGAAAACTGTATGATGTTAATAATTATTTATTCATATGTGTTTGAAAATTGAGGTTATATATGACACAGCCCTAGATTTGAGAGGTTATTTTTTTGTATATTTTCACGTATGCATTTCTTATACGTTTATTTATATAAACTTCATTTTAAAGAAGTTTGTTCTTATTTCGAAGTATGTTTCAGTTATCTGATATTAGATAAACTTCTAAACATTCTAGAAATACACACAAACCTCGACGTGGAAAAAAACATCAGAATGTTTAATTTTATTGATAATTTGCTATCTATTCAAAAAATAGCAGCGATGTCACGTTCAAACAAGAAAAAAAAATCACTATCCACATGAAACTTAAGTGATTAATTTAATTAAATAAAAAAAAATGATTATATACTTGAAAATGTATGTTTAAATTCTTAATAAATAAACGTATTATATTAAAAAAAATATTTTATAATTTTAAAACATTTCAATATACAAAGAAAATAATAATAAATAAATTATGTATATATAAACATAAAAATAAATATAACATTAAATAAAATCACATTTCAAAACTACATGTTCCCACGCAAGCTTCACTAATTAATTATTTATACTCTGTGACACCTTTAAATATAAAAAAACACAATTGTTTTATATTCTATTCATAGAATATTGAATAAAATTCCCTGTTATTGACCTCAATTATATAATATATATTAAAAAGCAAGTCTATAAAATGTACATGATTCTATATACAACAAATAAATAAAATGGAACTTGCAACGAGTATAAATCAAAACACTAAATTGTTAGTAACAAAATGATAACAAACATATAAATATACATATATCTATATATCTATATATATATATATATATATATATATATATATATATAATTGATATAAATTATAAACTATTCATAAATGCTGCTCTTATATTTAATTTATAAAAGTGGAAGCTACGAATCCTTACTAATACTCTTTTATAAAAAATGACAATCGTTACAATGATCTCGTACAAACGAATGTCATCTAAAACGAAATGTTTTTATGTAAATTACTAATTTATATTCAATTTCTTATAAATTTCAACTTAACACATTTTAAGTCGGTTCTATTCCGCTAAGACTTTCATTTGTAGTCGAAAAAAATCCTATATATGTATCAATATGACAAATTTATAAAGTCGCTGTAATGAACATATGAAAAACATGAAGTATTTTGTCAAAAATTCAATACAAAAAATTTAATCACTGCAATGAATATATAAAGCTTACATGTATAAACTTTAATCGGATACTGCAAAACACGTGTTGCTACTTTCAAAAATGTATTCGTTTTCCACCCCGCAAAACTCTACCAAAATTTTACGAACAGAAATATTCAATAAATTATTATTGATTATTTTCGATTGTTGCGCATTTCGATGATAACGCCATCATCTACAAAGCATCAAGTTATCCAAAAATCTATTTTTTATGTTCTAAATATTTCTGCATAAACGATTTAAAATGTGCTAATAAATGTTACCTAAAAAAATATTTATCCATATATTTATATATATAATATTGCCTTATATTAATATATTAGATGAAGAAAATATGAATATTTTAGGAAATGTTTTTTTTTATAAAAAAATAATTCGATTCACATTACAGTTTGAACTTTTATACATAATCTTTATATTTTCAAATCACACGCAAAACACACACACATACATACACTCACAGATGTACATGTATATATATATATATATATATTTATATATGTATGTATATATATATACTCGTATATATATATATATATGTATATATGTATGTTTGAATGTATGTGTGAAGGGTTGTCAGGGCATCTCTTTTTTAGAGAACATATTCTGTCATAGATTATATTATCTGTGTGTAATTTAATACTTTTATATTACATTCATAATATTTGTCTTCGATAAATAACCTTGTTCATTTATTAAATACAAATATAGTATAAATATAAACATACTTTTTTCAAATAAAATAATAAACATAACAAGTAATATAGTTATTTTTGAATGCTATTTTTTTTATTAAATGTTATTTTATTATAAATACAATATCAGGAAAAGTATACAATGTTTGAAAATTACGAACATATGCACTTTGTAAATAGTAAAAGGAGTTAGCAATAAATGATTCCAGCCGCTGCGCTAAATTTCGATTTAGAAACGATTCTTTTTTCGTTCCCGGCGATAATTACGGTTACATTTATTAATATTATTCAAATGTGAAAATAATCTGATTTCAACGTGGCAAAACAAAAAGTTTTATATTTAAATGGCGTTATTTATTGATGCAAATTAATATGTGATGTTTAAACACGAATAAAAAGCGAAAATATGGATATTTATAAAAATCATTAATATTCAATTGTATTAAATGTAATATTCTACATATTTTTGGAGTGTTAAATGTGACAACATTGTAACAATATTCAACATTATTCATAAGTTGGCAGGTTAGCACCCAATAGAAAAAATAAGGAAATAGTAATCAAGTAGAGTGAAAGAGAGAAAGAATGAGATACACACAGTATAGAAATCCATCGACAGAGCTACCTTTGATGTTGCCACATTTTCACAGCCTAGCAACTCACAAACTATAATGCAAGTCAAATTTAGATCAAGTAGAATAACTAATTTTTCCTAAACAGTACAGAGAATCTTAATAAAAAAGTAAACAAACTTTTCTCTGTTCATAAACTATACACTTTTAAATACTTTTTATACACTTTTAAATTCTCTTAAACGACTAAGAATCGATTTCAAAACTGATGTATAACTCTACAATAAAAAAGGAACAATATTAATAATTTTCATTAATTTCCTAGAATTATTTATATGTCTCATACATCCTTAGTTCTAAAAAGTATGTTTTCATATGCTTAAAAATTCTTTATTTCTGTCTCTGTTCTGTTTTTATATTGCAAACTTCTGAATACTTTCTTTCTCTCTCTCTCTCTCTCTCTCTCTCTCTCTCTATATATATATATATATATATATATATATATATATATTCAGTTACATTAAAAAATAAGTCAATAATATCAAAAGTTAAATGTTTTTAATATATATATGTATATTTATATATATATATATATATATATATATATATATATATATATATGTGTGTGTGTGTGTATGTGTTTGTGTCTGATTATGTATATATTTATTGTCGTTTTAATATACTCTAAACTTAAAAAAAATTAAGTGGCATTAATTAAATATACATATATATATATATATATATATATATATATATATATATATATATATATATATATATATATATATATATATATATATGTATGTATTTAATATTAAAGCTAAGAATTATCAACTGATACCCATTTCCATTGACCTTCCAGCGGTTTATCGTTTTTGAAATCGAAGTTCCATCTTTCTTTCGCTTCTTGAATATTCTGTTGTAATTCGTCGATAATTATGTTGGTGTTATTTTCTTCTTCTGCTTCATTTAAATCTCCGAAAAACAGTCGACGACTTACATTTAATCGACGTTCGGGTAGAACGCCATCACTATTCTCAGTAACAAATATTTGTACGTTTGGTAAATTATTTTCGGTACTAGACGGATTGTTTGAGTCGTTCGGTTGTCGTTCTTCAGCACTCGAACCGGGTTGTTCGTTACTGTCAGAATTTATTTGTGACATGTTCTATTTGATAATCTGTAACACAAATGTCGAAATTAGTTTATGTCGAATTTAAGTGACAATGCAATATAGTTTTGCCTCTGTCGCTAAATTCACATTCATATTTGAATTGTTCACTCGGCCCACAGACGCTAAAAAATAATTCTGATTAAAAAAAATCAATAATTGATTACTTATCATTTTTGATTGTTTTCCAAGTGGATGGATACCATCATACTCAGAACATTATGAGGTTTTTTGCACCTTATCACTCTAATGGTGATGCCATTACCATTGAAATTTGCATAAGTAACAATCAAAAAAGATCAACAATTACTTATTGAACCTTGTTGATCAGAGGACGAATAAAAATGACATCTTCCATTCATTTATTAGCAAATGAAAATTTATTAATAAAGTATTCGATTTTAATAAAAAAAATGTATTTCTCTAGTATAATAAGAGTATCGTATTTTCTATTCATTATAAATTATATTTCAATCACATTAACGTGAAATAAATAATTAGTATTATACGTAAACACAATTCCAATCTCCTCCTCAGACATTATTTTTATATAACGTATATTAAAAGTGTAATAGTATTATTATCATGATTATTTTTACTATTACTTATATTATTATTGGATAGAGCACAGCGCACGAATTCAATAATAATGACAACGATAACATGTCTTAAAGTTATTTCTCTAGAATCCTTGAGCCCATTTGATTTTATAGTTATAACTATGCAATAAAATGTTTAATATATATTAGAGGCTTTTATAAATATTGGGTTGCTTACATTTTCAGTATAAAAATTAGAAACTTAAAAACTATTTACAAAACTTAAATCGAATATTTTACATTTTATGTATTTATTTTGTGCTTTTATTCAATTATATACAAACCTGTAAAGTAATATAAATTGTAATAAGTGATTATATAAAGCAAAATTGTGATTTAAAAAAAATATTTTCTAAATATCAAGAACAATTTAGACCTGAGTATTACTGTGAACTACAATTAACAATTTTTTTTCAATATAATAGAGTACAGTAGTTTTGCACAGTACAGTTCTGACACTGATTAAATTCACTTTCACAAATAAATTATTTTTTCATAGCACAAACCGCACAAAACATTTTTTTCGTAAAAAAAAGATTCAACAAGTTATTATTGATTATTTTTTTATTATTGTTTATGTGCATTTCGATCGCAACGTCATCGTCTTCAGAACGGCAAAGAATAGAAAATGTATCTTTCAAAATGCGTGTAAGCAACAATTGCAAAGTAATCAATAACAATTTATCAAATATTTTTGAACAAAAAAAGTCTGTGAGGTTTGTGGATCAAGAAAAAGAATTCATTTGCGAAAAAAACGTTGCTTTATAAAGTTATCAGTTATTTTAGGAACACCTCAGGATATTGTGATTGAGCCTCTTTATTCATGTTATTTATTAGCAATTTTCCAAATCAAATTCGTTTAAAATGTCGTCTTTTCACCAATGTCTGCATTGTCTCCAGAAAGATTGAGTTTGAGTAGTACTACAAAGTTGTAAATACTACAAAGTGATATTTATATCTTTTTTTAATTGAATGAAATGTAAAGCTATAGAATTCAATCCGTCGAACAATATTTTCATATGATTTATAAAGAAACGAAAATTTTCTTTTTGTCATACTCTATCGGTGAAGTAGTAGAATTCGTACGAATTCCTAGGCATTACGTTACAATTTTTATATCACAACAATGGCATTTTAGTAACATTATAAATAAAGATTATAAAAATACAAGCTTTACGATTAGAGCAATTAAAGATGCGTCTTGACTTACAGCTGACAGAGTTCAGCTAGCATCGATTACATGGCCTTAATACGAAAGTATACCTTAACTAGAGACAAAAATTCAAATTCCAAAAAATTTTCTTATTACAAATCATTACAATCGTTGGGTGTGTTCATGAACATTTCAGTCAGTGTCTGTATGTGGTGTGTTATGCAGTTGTTCGTCTGGAAAATTTTCAAAAACGAGGCGAAACAACTACAGGCTTCCACGGCACGGATTTTATGTGTCAAAACACTCAATGCCATACCTATATCCATTAGACCATTTTAGATATACATTTGAAGGGATTTTTATAATGTTGGGATAAGAAAATGTGTTGTTTTATCTGTATCTAATATTTGATCATCTTGTAACCGATCATATGTTCATAATAATTTAAAAATTGTTCTGCAAAACATTGACAGACAGTAACCTGATTTAACACAGTTCTGTGCGCATCTAATACTGCGCAGCGAGCATGGATAGCACAGCTTGAAATTTCGAACTTACACACTTTTTTCAAGCCATGGCAGTGCCGTGTTAGCCAAGTGACACAAAAAATGCTACGTTTTGATTGGTTTACATGAAAATTTTGAAGCCGTATCAGCCATGCACGCCTTGATAGCCTCAAGTCAAGACGCATTTTAAGAATTGTATTTTTAAAGAAAAATAAAAAGTACTTATTTAATAGTACATCGACAAGATCAGGAAGATCTGGTCCATATTAATGACCATAAACTAGCAGGCAACCAACATCAACGGCAGAGCTATAGGCACCTGGGAAGTGGGAAGATGAATAAGAGCCGTTTGTGGATATTTAGGTTTTTGAAAAAAAATTCCTAAGCAATAAAATAATGGCAAGAACACGAACAACATCTGAAAAAAGAAGAATGTGAAGAAAGCATCGAGGTACGGATACGTTCAATCCTAAAACTCAACCCAAGATCATGAAGAACCAAGAGAGAGAAGTTCAACACAAGCTCAAAAACTTGCCTAAAAGAACTAGCGAGACATTGACTTAAGTACGATAGGAATGTATAACATCCATATACTATTATGAAAAAGCGTGATACTGAAAGAATTTAAAAAAGACAGCATGATTTGTTTCAAACAGACATTTCAGATTCGATAAGAAATGAAATAATTGAAGAACGCGGATGTTAAAATTTAGATGGCAGAAAAAACTCACAACTTTAGAATATTTATTTTCCAGCATGGGTTCCACTATGGGTTTTAGAACATGGTCAGAATTTAATATCAAACTAGAATCAAAGAATAACATCCAATCGTTTTTATAGAAATAGTAATCATGAATACACAATTAAATTAAAAAATTATAAACGAATTGAATTCCTACATGTTAAACCTTCAACCCTCATCGTTAAAGGTCTACAAGTATAAATTAAAATGAAACCTCAGTAAAATTAAAACGTTTTTCTTTTTTTTTTATACCACATTCTAGCAAATTTTCTCTCTTAAGTAGGTGTGTTCACAGCTACTGTTAAATATAAATATCTAACAACATATAACATAGTTATTTCATTATAAATTTTAAGGTCACTCTTAAATAACATTGTTGGAAACAAGGACTCGATGATTCTAATAAAGTTACGATGAATAATAGGCACACAAGAAAACGAAATAATAACAAGAAAATTACAATTAACTATGAATGAAAAATTCGTTAAATTACACAGATGTAAAAAGACACCTGCATGTTATAATACCTGGAATTGTATATTCATATATATATATATATATATATATATATATATATATATATATATATATATATATATATATATATATATATATATGTATATGTTTATGTGTGTGCGTTTGTACAAATAATGTCTTGTATACTCGTTTACAAATTTTTCTATTTTTTAACTGGCCAGTTGAATCATAAAAAAATATTATCGATTGTTTTAAATGGAATAGTTTATGCATTGACCTTGCACGCACGTGTTTTATTTGTATTGTGTAGAAATATATGATCGTAAATGCAACAATAATTTTATGCACTTATATAATATGCAGATTACTTATTGAAGGTTAATTATGATTTACAACGATATTATGATAACGTGACCAACTTTCTTGTCAAGTGAGAAGAGGTATTTTCATACGAAACAAACTTTGTACTACAGTCAATAAATTAAATCCCTACCAAAATATTATATATATATATATATATATACATGTATATATATATAGAGAGAGAGAGAGGAATATGGAAAGATGCATGCTAGGAGTAACAAGAAGAGATAGGAAAAGAATAGTAAGGATATGAAAACAGATATGAAACACAGATAAGATAAGAAGAGTAAAAATCTGAAATGGAAATGTACGGGGCATATTGCAAGAAGAGAAGATAAATGATTGACAACAGAAATTATTAACTGTGAACCAAGGAATATAGAAATATCAAGAAAGAGACCAATGAACATGGGATAAGGAAATTAAAATTTTTATTAGAAATCAGTGGAAAAGAGAGGCATTCAATCGTAGTAAATGGAAAATCATGGAAAAGTCCTTCATCTATCAGTGGATTGATAGAGGCTGCTACTGCTGCTGCTGATATATATATATATATATATATATATATATATATATATATATATATATATATATATATGAAACGATTTTATAAATATCATAATTAAGAATAGTCACAAATTAAAAATTAATGTAGGAAATTATAAAAAAAGTGAGAAAATATTTCATTTTTAATAGAGACATGAGAATCTAGAATAAATTGAAATTTTACATTCTGAAATTATTCTCTCACTTTATATTTGCGTTGGGCGAAAAACTAATACAAGGAATTTACGACACATGATTTCAAAAGAACCGTGCCACCTGATTGATTTATCTTAAGTAGACGTATTGATGTTATATTTATTATATTTACATACTATTAATAAATATTCCAGATGAATGAAATGTACAATTAGTTTTTACGACAGGGAAGAACGACGAGGGAAAATAATATAGGGAACTGAAATAATGAAAGTAATAAAATGATTAAATTAATCTAAGTGTCAGTATTTTTTTTTGTATCTCGATGCTCTAAAAATGATTAATAATGATTTATTTAACATTTTTGATCAGAAAAATATTTTTATTCTTAGAAAAAACAATTCAATTGTGAAAATGTTTTCGATTTATAAATTATAAAAAATTATTCGACTTCATATATATATATATATACACATACACACACATATATATATATATATATGTATATTATTAGTTACATGTTTTCTAAAAAAATAAAGTATAGAATATATACACACTGAATTTGTAAACAATATTTACAAAAATGAATGTATATGAAAATTTAAAAAAAATAAGTTGTAAGAACAATAAATGTGATTTTACTACAAATACTTACAGTAATAAAAAGAATCACTTAATCGATCAAATAATAAACAAAACAAAATTTACTGATGAAATTTTTATTTTTGTGTATACTTCTCACCAGATGAAAAAAAGGAATGGAAAATTAGAAGAAATAAAAAAACTGATCTCAACAAGAACCACAATTTAATAATTTTAAAATATTTTTGCAGTAAAAAGACCTGTATTACTTTTTGTAAGATTAAAAATCAACTTAATAAGGAACTCTAATCAGTGGTGTGTTATAGCTTCATGGGACAGGCAAATTTGAATTAGGGGGCTCCATGTACAGTGTTGTACTACAATAATGAATTTATAAATGATTAGTTTACCCCCTACCCCTATCGGTGTCCCTCCAAGGAATTTCCTTTTTTGCCCATAGGATAAAGCGCCACTGACTCTAATAAATCTATTTACTTAAAATAGCTGACTGAATTAGAATATCTGAGGGAAGAAACTTAATAAATTTAACCCTATAAACTGTTTTAAATCCTGCTACGCATTAAAAAATGATTCCTTCGAACCACAATATGACCACAACAGAATTATGTTTACAAATACTCGTATTATGCACATGTAGATAACATATCTTTCATCATTTGAATATCGGACATACACATGTGAATGATAACATGGAATAACGCTAGATTAATTTATTTTTACTAATTTTATTTACAATTCTTTCAACATTACATAATTTAATGTTTTTTAAATCATTACTCATGCAGAAAAAAAGTAACATTTCACTACAAAAATCTCTAATTTATAACATCAAGACTATAATAACTATTTACAACAATCAGTCTGTCGTGGATTATATTTCACCCTTGTATATATAATACAAATAAATATTTTTAAAAAAATATCTACCTTAACGATTTAATTAAACGAGGAACAGACTTTTTAAAACGTATCTATTTCAAAGTTAAATTATAAATCTATGAAAATTCGAAAAAAATCAGTATTCCTAATGTAAACTTAAATAAGTCAACAAATTTATAGAACGCAGTTATTTTCAATAATGATACTGAATTTATGATTTTTGTTCTTCTAGTAATAAGAGAGCATGAAAAAATTGAATTAAAAATAAGAAAAATAGTATTCTGAAAGTTAAACATGAAGAAAGCGTTATAATAGTATGAGGTTATATATCAGAGGCTGGAGTAGAATTAAAAAGAAAGATCAATAAGACTATGTTTAGGAACTACTTTTATTTTTCAACATGATCAACATTTGAAGCATTTAATAATATGTAGTTGTATGTATACCAACCAAGAATAAAAAATCTGGTTAAAAAGGTTCCAGAAACAAACAAAAACTGTATTTTTATTGATTCTTCTTTCTTTCTTGAAGTTTTTTTAAGTCAGTGAAGATTCTATTCCATTCTCTCATTTTTCATTCAAATATTATTATAATTACAACATTCACGATTTTTATTCACATAGCAGTTTTGTGAAACCAATTTATCATGTAAATCGATGATTAAATGTAGTGTGACATAATTAATATTTATAATTAAAAAAAAACCTTTTCACATTAATAAAAATAATGTCTCGTATGTGAATCTCTCGATTGTTTATATCATGATAATAATTGGCTAATTAGCTATTTATCAAATACCATAAAAGTGACGTGCATATATTTTATTATCACGATGACCTAATGTTATTCGAACAATGAATTAATATGTAAGTGTGTTTATTTATTTATCTATAATTACAAATGCGTCAACACAATATGTTAAAATTGTGTTATTGTCTATGTATTTTAACACCGTTTGGTAAAAGTGTAACGATTTTATAAATAAATGTCATCAAACGTTCGTCAATTATAAACACAAATTTATTTACAGTTTTCTAAACGTGTATTCGAATACATCAAAAGTTATAAATTAATTGTTCGCAATATAAGGAATTGTCAAAAAAAAAACTAAAGTGCATGCCTATTATAATCTAATTGAAATTATATGCTTTGAATTTTTATTTTTCTTTCATTTTACCAAGTCTTGGCGTATGCTCTCAAGTCTGATTTGACTTTATAACATATTTATTAATAAACTACTAGGCTACTCACTTGGCTGAATCTACTTTTCAGTTCATCGAACTCAGTAATAATACTAATTATTATAAATACACATAGTTAGAGCAGCAAATTTGTTGGAAAAATAATTTCGTAATAATACCAACAGATATTTAGTTACGACGTCTTTAATTATTTTTAATAATAACCCATGTAACCCATCCATCCCTACTACTTTATATTATTGACACAAAGAGACAGTTTTTATTACCTGAGATAAATTGTATTAGTTTATTTTAAATATTTAACTAATATTTATAATTATGGTTGTGGCACTGTGGCCAAATTCACTTTTTGTTTATTCATTTCGATTCACATAAACTTGTCAAATATTAAAATCAGCTGAGTTAAAAAGATTACTTCATCTAGGATAAATGTGATTTAAATGAATATCCGCACATTTAGATGAATTATCAAACGAGCTCGTACAAAACTTCGCATATGTTCGTTTCGATAGAATCGCTGATGAATTTAGCAAGCACATTAAACATATTTGGCTCATTTTGGCCCTTTGGAATATATTAAATTTATACCATTATAATAAAAATAGATGATGAATTTTACCTAAAAAGCAATGGCTTTTTACTTGTGTGCAGAAACATCAAGGACTTTATAATCGTGAACACGAGTTTTTTCAAAAGATCTTAGTTAAAATGTTAGAATATCCCAAAGTTCTTATTAAGCAAGAGAATTTTCACCGATCCTATTGTATGGGTAGTATTGATTGGGCTTACATGCCCACAACTATGAAACGAATGTGTGTTCCAAAACAAAGTATTGCGCTTCATCACCAATATGCGATGTTTTTTTGAGTAATGCTGTATCAAGACCTATCTTTTCCAATTATTAAGCAGTTTATCAATCGATTATTCAGAAAACTGTACAGAAAAGGGAGAAATAAACGCTAGGATAGTATGATTCAGGTTATCCGTATAAAAAGACAAGATTGCTGAATGTGAATAATAAGATCGACTCAGATTAAGGAGCAGGGTACGCAAACTATGAGGATCTAACATTTTATTGTGCTTAGATCTCTTTAATCTGCGTCTTTCTGCACATTTCTATTAAATATCTAGCTCCAAGGTGCACTCCTTTATCTACTACTATAAATCATAAGCTATAGGTCTAGCACCTGATAACCAATATGCTGTCGTACCGGTTATCTACATTAGCCAGAACAACCAACCAAGATAAAAAAAGTTCTTACACTTTAAAGATGGTGGCATTACCATTGAAATGTGTATATGTATATATATATATAATAATTCTGTGACTTTAAATTGAATCAATCATAACTCTGTTTTAAATTAAATTATTTTCTCGTCGTTTTAGGATTTCGAAGTACAAACATTTAAAATCACTATCTATCTTGACCAGCCTTGTGCTACTCTCTTATACTAGCAATACTTTTTCTCTGGTTAGGGAATGTAATTGCCACCAGGCGACACTACCAATAGGTTGTTCTCGGATCTCTTTCACACTCCTCTGTTCGCTCTTGTCGCGCTCATTCTTTACGTGCGCATTGAAAAATGTAAACAAACTAACCTAAATCTGTAATATTTGTCGTTTTTGTTTAGTGCAAAAATGTATCAAAAGAAAATATGTGTTGCCACCCCAGTATAATTTTGAGAAAACTGAAACAAAATTAAGTTTCTTTATTATCCGCGCGAATAAAACACATTATTTGGGAGAAATAATGTGTATTTTGGTAACAAGAATTTTCAAAACTCGCGCTCAGAAATAGCGACCTATTACTTGTGCCGCCACATCAAGTCTACAGAGCGTTGCCACGATTGCGAGGCGAGTAGCATAGGCATGATCTTTACCAAGCAGTTGGCATAACCTCACAAAACAGTAATGGACATATTGGCGTCCGAAAAGCAACATATTAGGCATTACCAAGGAGGCTATAAGAATGAGACCGAACTCGTTCGAAATGAAACTCGACTATTGGATGGCGACGCTAGTAGCAGAATGAAGGGACTGATGTACGAAGGCCAATGCGCATAATTCTCAGTACTAAAATATATGCTAAATACAGCATGTACTAACAAATGAACGTAGAGAAGACAATGAGGACTTTGAGGTTAGAATACCTAGGTCACGTGTTTTTCTATGCGCAGTGCGTTCCACGCAGAAGTCACAGACTGAAACTAGAACAATCATTTTTCGCTGCCCCCAAACACCGAAGTTTGGTCTCCTTCTTATAGCCTCCTTGGGCATTACATAAGTTCGCATTCCACTTGAAAAAATGCAGCCGAAGTCGCGAGAATGATTTATTTTGCTTTGAAGGAAGGTACTATAAGGCATAAAATATATACAAGATGCTAAAATAGTGAAAGAGGTCCGAACATTCATAACAATTTCGTCGACTCAAAGTCACCATCTTTCATTCAACAAGGGATTCGTCATTTATCCAACAGATGTGCGCAGTTATACAAAATAATGGGGGACATTATGAAGATTGAAATTTCACAATTGAAACATTCATTTTCTATATAAAAAAGAAACGAATTAACTTATACTGATGTACATACACGAGATAAAAAGCGTTTTAATATATTAAATAATTATTTTTCCTTAGGTTAATAATTCACTTCGAAATCTAAATATTTACAAATTACAACGTAACTAAAGATTCACAGACATGAAACTTAAATCAATCAATGGCATAATATTTTTTTTTAAATTCTCAACAGCCAGTACATCGATATTTCAAACAGTTCTTAAAATATATGTGCATGTGAGATATACATTCTGCATAGTAACATAACAAAACCTACATGTATATATTTCTACCGTGTTCGATGTCTGTCCTTCACGCTGCGATGAATTCCAGTAATATTGAGCCTTTAATACAGACATTTTAATATTTAAAGTTCATACATAGAACACCCGAGACTTTAAAATGTAAATGAAAATCTCTTCAGCCCGATGATACATTTTAATGAACTCGGTAACTAAGTAGTGCCTTTCAGAAATTACACGTGGATCATTGTAATTCATTTACACCGGATTTACGCTTAAAAACTCGAAAGATTGTTATTTAGATATTACTGTGAAATTGTATTATTTATAAGCGCTATACTTACATAATGTAATTATCAATAATAAGAAATTATTACTATCGTTCATTGTTACTAATGACTGCTTTTAAATGTTCAAAATAAACATTATCGAGATAAATAATTGTATCTTATGTACATAAAAAAAACATAAACTTAACTCATACTTTTTCATACGAACTAACTTTTTATCACTAGTATTTATAACGAAACACGCACTATTAACGAATCGTTTCTGTGAGCTCTATAATATGTAAAACTGTCCCGAATGACCGAAAAATTATGAAAACTTGAAACAATAATATTTTTGAACATTTTTTTTAATGAATTCAGATTGAATGTCATCCAATTATCATTTTTGTAGAGTAATAAATGACAGTGACGGTATTAAAATGCATGATTGTATGTGAAAATGCACACTATCTGATTATTTTAAGTAATAATAGACTAGATAAATGCATTTTTCTATATAAATATCAGGAGTTGTCATATTCAACTTTTATTTCTGGTATTTACATCGAAATATATATTATAAGAAAAATACGATAAAAAAATAATTTTTGGGCCTGCGAAAAAATGGTTTAATATCAATAACAGTTTTTATAGAAAATGAACAACTATTTATAAATAGTAATATTTTTAATTGACAAACATTAAAGCGCCATAAAGATGGCACAAGTGGCGAAACCGGTCATAGCGAATAATTCAACAAGCGAACCGACGGATAAAAATCGAATGGAAAATTATAATAACGGGTAATCATGTAAAAATATAAATTGAAATATTTTTAATTTCAAGTAGTTTTTAATTTTTACGCCTTTGCTGAAATAAGAAAATAATTCAAAAGAAAAGTATTAATTAGTTTCTATAGTAAATGTCTGTTATGGTATATTCTTTTTTTTCAGCTAAGAATTACAATATAATTCTGGCACTGTGGCTAAATCGACTTTCAGAAATTAATTTTTTACTCTCTCTAAATACCACATTTTCTCTGATCAAATAAGTACGATTATCGATAATATTTGATTTGCTATTTATATTTTGGTGGCGGTACCATTGTTCTCAGAACGCCATGATAGAAAAAACCTTTAGATTAAAAGTCTTTTTATTGATTATTAATATAAATGTGAAATATCAATTTGCTTCGAAACTCATATAAAAGTATCCTTTAATATATTACTCATTATTGAATCTGATTAGATTCAATAATGAGTAATATGGAATGCTCAATGGAATGATCATTCCATTGAGCATTCGAAGGCATTATTTAATATAAATTTGCCTTTAACTTACTTAAAAAACTTCTAATAATAGACAAACTATCCAAAATCTTTGATACGCCTAAAAACTATTTCTTTGCTTTTTTGATCTTCTTTCGATCACAAGTAAGAAAGCTACCATTTTAGTTTTCATTTTTATGCTTATAAACGTATAATTTATAAAATAAAATATTTTCAATTCAGGTGAAACGAAATATGCATACAGAGAAAGACACAACAAATGAAAAATTAAGAAGACGTTCAAACACCGAATGAAATTTGTACGACTGCTTGTGGAAACTTTCAGGCAATTAATAATAATATCATACATCAATTTATTTATATCGATATACTAACATAACATTCCATGAAACTGACAATGTTTGAGACTGGAATGATCATTTGTTCTTCAGCAAAAAAGACAAAAATCAAAAGGTCAGCAACAACAAGTTTTTCTGAAAAATTAATCCACTATTATACACAAAATTTCAAATGAGGATAAGGATAATTACGAGGATACTCTCATAATTAGTCAACAATTAAAAATGATACATCTGAAACATTTTAAATAAAAATACTCAAAATATAATGCTTTAAATATTTGAAAATTCACTGAAACCTTCAATCAATGTTCAGTTCAAAGTATGAAAATATTCCTTCTTCCTTACATAAAAAAATAATAGAATCGATATTAAATAAATTGAAGTAAATAACTGCAGTAAAAGAGTTACATATAAAATATTAATATTTTCCTTAGACAAAAAAGGATTTTTTGACTTATAGCTATTAGAGAATTTTGAAAACTGGATATATTGAATGCCATCGTTATTGTTTCATTTTCCAACTAATTATTCATAGTTATTTTTTATATCTTTGAGGCCACCTTTAAGTCATTAATTTCTACAACATAATTCAGAAAAAGAAGAACTTATGGTCGGCTTTTAGAGTTCTAATAAAATAAATATTTTGATTATTTTTAGAAATGTTTGTTTGTAATAATAAATATAAAATAACTGATTTACATATTATAAAATAATACATAATTATTAAAAGAGATAATTTAATTTTTGTGACTAAATAGTTGTTCAATTTTTATTTTATATTCATAAAAATCCATGCACTTGAATATTTATGAAAGCTTCTGCGTACATCTATTTAGTTTCATTATATATTCTACAATTTTTTTTTATTTGAAATCATAGATTATATACAATTACCGGTTGATAATTAGGAATATTATAAAAAAAATCATATGACGAAAAACTTAAATTGAAACAAAATCGATATTCAAATGAAGCCATTATAATTAAATGTTAAAAAATTATTTAACAACTTACCGAGTAAAATCTACGAACGATTTATCTACTTTAATATCGAGAATACTCTGTCTCGTGCATGAATTTTCACGCCACGATCATGAACAACACTGCACACACCTTATTGAAACGTGTTAGATTTGTGTATGAATGAAAGGACGTACAAGTCATATATCTTATCATTTATTAATAGATAATTAATTACTAAGTAGTTACTGACAATATGTTTGCGAAAATATAGCCGAACGTGTTACTCTATCACAAGTTGACTGCATACTGACTCGCGTCTACCGGTCATTAAAAGTGAGAAGGAAAATTCTGTTCTCAATGCAGAGAGACGCTCGCTGAAAATAGAATAGGCGTCGCGTTGTACGCGCGATCGATACACGTTTAATACATTTTGGTTACGGGGAGACAAAACATTCATCTTGTATCAAAACTTATACATAGACGATCACATATTTTTCTGCATTTTTTTAAAAAATAAAAATACATGATCAATAAATTCCTTACATATAACTTTTTCTGTTTCCATAATAAACGAAAATATCCACTAAAGATTTATTTTAATTTGTCATTTTTTGATATACGCTCATTTTTTATAAACAATTTATGTACATCAGGCTCGTCAAACTCCATTATAATTCTCAAACCAAATGAACTATTCTGTACCAAGTAGAGAGTTGAATATTACTAACATTTAAAAAATAAGTAATCTGAGACACCTGTAATGAAAGTTATACATAACTCTCTGTCTGTACCATATATCGATTCGATAGTTGCACACAATTATATTACTATTTAAAGTATATATTTTAAATAATATTATAATACTATAAATTATCACGAAAAACATAAACCGAATAAATGTTAAAGGAATTATATTTGGAATTTCATTTTAATAGCACAGCACTCACTGTGTCATCTTCGTGTATTGTCATGTCGTCGTGTGTTATCGTTCGGTGTTGTCATGTCGTGGCTCTTGTCATCTTTTCCTTCTTTATGTTTTGTCAAATTTAAAATATGTACAGACCGCAGATATTTTGTTGGCTGACCGCATGTTTGACATGCCTGATCTATGTAATTTTTTCCACTTCAGTATTCATTTATCGCACGACAACGTCTTTTCATTCAATAACATTTTTTTGTTTCACTATTTTATTGTCACTTGTCACTTTATCGACCAATTAATAATCATGCACTTTTTTTACAATTTATTGCATCTTTCAACCTTTTAAAAAACATTCACATGTTACTAGATCTGAATTAAGCGTTGAGCCAGTCGCGGATTAAGAGGGGATCGGACTGGGTTGTCGCCCGAGGCCTCGTGAATGAGAGGGGCCCCGTTGAAAATCTTCAAAATAACAAGAAAACGTAAAATACCATATAAGATACATTAAGATACTTTCGACGAATTTTGATAATAAAGTTATCCATTTCATGAATTTCAGTTTTGATTTTTAGGTATTGAGCAAATACTCATAGAATTACAAGCTAGAACAAATTTTCGATACACGGAATAGCTTACAATGTCAGTGGCGGGTCAAACGGGTGTCTGACCTGACAGTTCCCAGGGGCCCCGGGCTCGCAGAGGCCCCAAGCTAGGTGAAAAAAATAATCATTGCATAAATAAATGAAGCTTACATTTCAACGTCTTAGCTGATAATAATAAATTTGCAAAGCAATTAAAAAATGCAACGCGATATTATATTATATTACGCATTTTGATGATGAATTGGAAAAATTCCTCCTCTTTATATGTTAAGATCAAAACAAATTCAATACTGCCACAAAAATATACCAGCAAATGAAATGTTCCTCAATTTTTCTAAATATTTTTCTGAATATTTTATTTTGATGTAATTTATATATTATATTTATAGAATAAAATTATAGATATAAAGAAAAATGTTGTAAAATATATTTTTACAAAAAGCAGTTTTTTTTTGATCACCAAATAAATTTTGAGGAGCTTGTAAATTTTATCGTCAGGGGCACCCAACTGGGTTGATTCTCCCTTGCTTTGAGCTTGTTTATCTACGTTTGCTTTTATCAAGAGACTAACATAGGACCTACGCGAGATATTTTTATTATCTTTATTATTTTCTTGCCTGACAACCATGAAGATGTGTATCATCCAACTATTTCATTTAATTTTCAATGGATTTCCTCATAATATTTTACTATATATTACAACTAAATTTTAATAACTAGTAGTGCCTACTGTACCATGATCTATCCATATTTATTAATTTTATTTAGAATAAATTTACAAGTACGAATTGATCTAATGATACAATAGGCACTAGTATCTAATCAAACCTAGTTGGAATATTTAGTAAAAGATTATGAGCTCGATCACTGATCATTCCTAAGTTATTAGAGACAATAGTGTTTTGGCCATTCGGTAATTTTAAAATGACATATACTCAGTTTTTTTTTACTCAGACATCGTTGTCACACAATGTTAATTACATAGAAAATTTTTTTTCGATAATTAACTTTATATGTTGCGTCCGAAACATTTTAACAAAACGTCGAATAAAATTTTGACGTTTTCTTCTTTTTTCTTCGTCTTGCAAATTTTTCTGGTTCCATAAAACATTTTACTCTATGAAATCAATCAATTGTTTTAACATCAACGTCATTTTGACAATGAAACTTTTCACAATAATAGAACTATCGGATATTATAACAATTGGAAACATCGCATAGCAGATGATATACGTCATGTAATTTAGTTCTATTTCCAAAGAAACGCCTGCGATTAATTTATCTTAAACAAGCAATTATATGAAGACAATAACTTTAAGTTATGAAAAAATTAAGTAATGATTTATTTTTTTAAAAACAAAAGCCTTCGAATAAGCTATTAGACGATCACGATTCCTCAATAATCCACAGCTACCTATAATTCGTGGACCACCCTTTCAGAAACACTGATATGAAACAAAAGATCTGTTGTACCTTATCTATGTAAGTGATATTAAAAATTCTATCTTATTTTGTTCATTAAATATCCAAAAAGAACACAAATTCATACGTATTAATGAATTAGTTTCAAAATAATTGTAAAAATAATTTATCATGAGGCATACCTTATATCTAATTGATTTTTTATAAATACATTAATTAGGAGAGCAAGCAGAGTACAAACAATTTTAGAATGTCGTTTTTTTGTTCTAACAAAGCGTAGAAATAAAAAAATTAAATCAATTTATTAAGGATCTATAGGCCATAAAAAAGTTAAAATTTTAATTTCATAAATATCTGCACTTTACTTATAATAAATTCGTACGAGATGTAAATATTAGTCGAAGTCATAACGTGAACATATTTTTTCTTTTTTATCTACCTTCTCAGGTAAATTTACTATTGCTATTTATTATAACAGTAATATTAAATTTGAATATGGCTTGAATTTAACTTGGAACCTTACTCAAATATAACCGATATTTATTGGTACAAATTAATAAAAAATCATTTAAATACAAAAAAAATCTAAAAGTGTATTGTATATATGGAACTTATGAATATATTCGATATTTTATATCTTTTTTAATATTAAATATGGCATTTTAGTAATGTGAAGTTAGGAGCATATAATGATAGTTTTAAGAAATGCAGAAAAACGAGTAAGAATATATTACAAAGACAGAGTGAAAGAGAGAAGGAGCGGTTTACTTTTTATCAAAAATGCATAGTTTCGTTCAAACCGTTCAGCTGTCTGATATTGTCACAGTCCAGGAATTTGCGAATCACATAACAAACCAAACATCGTTGATTATAATTGGTGTCTATAATTTTTTTTATGAATATTAATAATATTTTACAAACACTTCTCTTTATTCAAAGTATAAATACTTTTTAAACAAAGCAAAGTACATAAATAAATTGTAAAAACAGACCTATTACTTGCATTGATTTGTTTATTAATATAAAAATTAATAAATATTAATTCAATATTATTTTTTATTTTATTTTTTTTTAATATATCAAAAGTATACTTTTCATTACTTGATATGTATAAAATTCTAAGTAAAACTGATTGAATGACGTACCACTCACAAAGTTCATGATTATTTCTCATGCATTTATGAAATGAATTGCATGTGGCTTAGCTACATTATTGCTCGTCTATTTAACTTACTAGGCAGTAGAAATTGAGGTCAGTTCGCTATATTGCTATGCAATTTTATAATGTACGTCTACCCACATATGAGAATTTTCTCATACGAGTGATACATTTAACATGAGATTGGAATATTGTTGAGAAATTACATTTCAATTGTAATTGTATACAATAAATCACAGATGCCATAAAAGAGTAAACATATTTTCAGTTGTTTATTAAATGTAAGTATTGTCTAAGGAAAATATATTCTCTTTTGTCTTATATGTACATGTGGATATTTTCATTTTCTCTGCATATTTCATTAATAGCAATTCGTTCATGTAGTCGAATGTAGTCAATATATAATGGCTAGAGTATAATTTCTGACACAGATAACTTTAAACATTAATGTTTGTAGCATCGTTAAGCTTCTACTACAAATTCTAAAATGCCTCACTTCACTGCATTACATATATTGCATGTAATAACTAATCTACTATGGTAGTCCCTTTATTAGAGTGCACGAGAGAAAAACAATTTATTCAATTACTATTCCGTCCACTTACAGCTAATAAAACTCTTGATACAAAAAAATTGAAAAAAGTGAACTTATAAAATATCCCACTTACAGTTAAAACTTAATACCATCAAACACTATAAGAACAATCCATTTTTCTAACAAACAAAAACCGACAAATGCGATACATTCTTTTTTCACATACTTGGATGAAAGTAGTATAATAGTTATTATAATTTAATTAAAACAATGAATCAGTATGATCATCGTAAAAAATTAACTGTTTCATTGTAAATGAAATTAATCCATGACCGTCTCAATTACAAGCCGGTAAGAGGTTGTTTTTACAGGCAAGCTGGAGCTTCGCTGGATTTACTATGAGATACAATCCTGTCAGGGGGTCATGGAATATGCTCCACCACTTTGAGATAAAAACCGAATTACAAAACAATTCAGTTATTTGATAAGCGCAAGTGGTAAGCTCCAATGCTCGGTACTCGTTCATGTGGAAGGGTGTTAGGTTATTCAGCTATACATGAGAGTTTTTCAAAATAAAATATCGGAAAAATTATAACAAGAAAACATTCTTGAAGCTAAAGACTTCTTCTTCTTATTATTAAGCTAGGAACATTTTCCTGTTGTTTTACCTCTCACTGAAGCTCGATGGATAAGGATTCCCAGCTCTGTGTCCATCTCTTGGGCGATCATCCAGGTAATAATTTTCCGAAGTTCGTCCATTTGCACAAATGCAGGAAAGTCGCTTCCAACCTATCCACGTAGTGGTATCTTGTTCCGAGACATTTTGCGATTTCTATAAACATTTTCTGTTTTTGCAGAAGGTAGGGTGCTAACATTGCCTTCCAACCTTCTTCCTTTATCCGGGCTTAGGACAGGCAACAATTGTATCAGACTACTCAATCCATCAGACACAATTTCATGCGGAGTTGAAGCTATAATAAAACATCAAAAAGTGACTTAATTCAAAAATCAATAATGAACATTACGAAATCACAAAAAAATACTGGAATAAAATGTTTAAAATTTCTTAAGACTAAACATTGAACTTTTTATAGCCTTAATTTTGGACAATGAAAGTATAAAGTGTAATTTTTTAAAAAAAATATGTTCTACTCGAAAAGATGCTTCGATACAGTATTTTTTAAAAAAAACATCTTGAATGTTGATTGTTTTTCTATGAATGATACACAAAAACCTGATGCATTACATTTTTTGTAACGCAAAAAGGATACAATTTTAAATAAAATAATATTTTTTTTTAATTTAATATGTAGTGATCAGTGAACATATAAATAGAGAAGAAGCAAATAAATTAATGTTTCTGTATTTTGATGCTCTGGAATGACCATCTAAAAATATACAACAATCGAAATGGTCAATCATGAATCATTGAATACTTTTGATCAGACAAAGTATGATTTGCGGAGGAATGAGAAATAACATTTCTAAGAACAAACTAGTGTTTAAGAATCCTCTTTTTTGACAAATAAATTTCGTTGTAACAGTATTTAATCAAGACTAATCCGAAAAAGCTTATTTGAATTTCTTATTACAAAATTATCTTTTTTAAATTGTCTTTTCTATCAAATAGCATTGTAATTCAACTTAAAAATTATCCACGTAACTTCAAATAAATTGTTGCAAGAGTTAAAGTGATATCAATGTATGAATGAATAGAAAAATATATTTATTGATTTATATTCTTATCTTAGTGCATTGTATAGAAATTTTAAATTCTAATCATAATCATTCTAATGTAAATTTATCCTACTGACTCGCTTGACTGAATACAATTAAAGTGAAATTAAATTATTATTAAAACAAACAGTATTTCCCAACAGAGACGTAATAATTTATTTAAAACATATTATTTTAATTTTCAATAGTATTGCTTTTTATTTCAATACGGATGACTTAATTCAGTTTCAAAAATGACTTTTTCACGCATTCCAAAAAGGACAAAAAAGTTTCTGATTAACAATATTCAATAAATGACTATTGATCATTTTTGATTATTGCTCATGGTTATTTTTTTACTAATAATATCATCGTTCTCAGAACGCTGAAGTACAGAAAAAACCAATCTTATTTAAAATGTTATTTTAAAAAAATACTGATTTTTTTGTATCTCGGTCCTCTGAAAATGATGGTTATCCATAAAAAAGAATCGTTATGAACAGAACAAATATAAAATAAACATCATTAATTTAGACAAACACAAATTATATTATCAGTTGAATAGGTACTATTTATAATCTATCTAAAAACACTTCCACTTTATTATTCTGATTCTTTTAGATCACGCATGAGTTCGTTTCTTCTATAAAACGTTTCGGCTTTTATCATCTTCAGCTCGATCTTAAACTTCAAGATCAAACTGAAAACGATGCAAGTCAAAGCTGATCGTAAAAGAAAAGTATTTACACATGACCTACAGGATTTCTAAAAAAACAATGACCAACGGGTACATAGGCATATAACTAAGAAATAGGAACACAATAATGATTACTTTATTTTTAATGCAACCACGACACATTCACAAAAATACTAGCATTACATATACACTCCTTAGTTAACCATTCCAGTGAATTCTACTATTAGAGCCCCAGAAATGTTTTTTTCCCATCCACCTGCTTAATAGATGTTTGGAACGACTGCAATAAATTGTTCTGTAACAATACAAAACACTTAAAAATAACTAAATATTTTTTTTAGAATTTTAAATAACCAGCGCTTCTTTTCATCAAAAAAAATTTAGAATACATTTTCTGATATTGTTCTTCTTCCTGTTCAAAGACCTCTTCTGGTCTGTACATTTCTTGTCTTCCAGCCGAATTATATTACAGTCTCTTCTTGTCCAATTTATTTTCAATTCAAACTCTTTTTGCTTATTATGATCACTATGTATTGTTATTCCTAACTGTTTTTCAGTATTATCTGAAATTCTTGAATTATTTTCTCATCCAACACTCATATTTCACTTTCATACATAACAAATAAAATACATAGATCAAATAGTTGTTTTTTTTAAAAAAAAATAAAAATAAAAGCTAACTTCGATTAATGTACTTAAACATTTTATTTAAATAATAATTAAAAATAAATTTTATTTAAACATCAAAATGAAGACATATGAAATATGTACAAAAAAAATACTTAAAATATAAAAATAGTTTATTATTCAATAAAAATTTCCCAAATATGTGCTTTAAATGTATGTACAATTATAAAGGATTTCATTTTAAGCCGATCCTGCAAACAACAGTTATACATCAAATGTAGATATACTTATTTGGTTCGTCTGTGTCCATTTATTATTTTTATACATTGATGAATAATAATATATGATGTTTATATCCGTTCTGAAGGCACGAATTATTATTCATATACTATACATTACATGATTTATAATTTATATACACTTATCAAATTTGAATAGCATATGAATATCTTATATTCATTAATAAAGTTTTAATTTTTCACTACATTATTTTATTTCCATAAAAGAAAAATTTCAATCCTAAATACGAGTACGCTGAAAAAGGTGTCCAGATCACACTATATCTAAAAAATAACTGAAAAAGTGATAGTTATTGAACTTATACAATTTTCGAATAATAGTTTTATTTATTCGTAAAAAAATATTCAGTCAGAATTTTTGTTATTAAAAACTGACATTTTTAACATAAATCACTTTTTGCAATGAAAACATAAACTTTCATATTTTTAAAAACTTTTTCAATATTTAATACATTCACATTAACAGAATATGGTTAACGCCTTTTGTTTTATATTTCTATTTCAGCAATTTTTATAATGGTAAACCAAGCAAGAATATATGTAAATGTTTTTGAATTATTTTACAAGTTAAATGACTAAAAATAAGTAAAATAAAACCAGAATGCTCATGTGTTAATATAAAATGTTATATTTTTGATTACATTATTAAAAAAATAGTATTTGTATATAAATTATTTATCAATAAAAAAACTAAAACTGCATTTAAATAAAAAATTACATATACTACATAATGTCATTCAAGAAACATTTTTTTATATAAGATAATGATTTCATTTTATGTTCATTATGAATGAAAAAAAAAACAGAGATTAAGTCAATCCACGTGCAGAATGAATCCTAGTTCAGAATTTACCGATTCGACTAAGATGATAGTTTAACCGGAAGTGACGTTTATAACGTGTGAATGTCACTGCATCATACAACAACGTGTTCCGCTAATGGTCACAGAGAATGGAACTCGTCATTTAATGCACACATATACATACACATAAAACGCAAATGTGCCCCTGAACACAAACACAGTCACATATAATTATGTTTTGATTTCGCATCCTGTTCTGTTTCAATAGGAAGGCTGGCGTTTTTAAATTTACATACACTTTCAGACAATTATATCTAGTACAACATTGAAAATGATACAAATTAGTCCGAGTGAAATGAAAAAATCGTAAAATATTAACATTGCTAAAAGATATCAAAGTATCGTCTAAATAAAAACGAAACACTATTAAAAGTAATTTATCACTGTTATAAGACATGAAATCGGTTCAAAAACATTTCGAGTCGATTCATTACAATACATATATATATATATATATATATATATATATATATATATATATATATATATATATATATATATATATATATATATATAGAATATGAGTTCCTTTAAAGCAATGGTTCTTTGACACTGTGTGATACCACGACACCCTGAAATGTTAAATGAATTTTTGCGAATTAATTCGTTCCTCTTCTTTCATCAAAAATATAATGAGAATAAAATTGAACAATAAACCAATATTTCAGTCCGTTTGATAATTAACATTATATTGAAAACAAGAAAAAAATATATACAATTTAAAATCGTAATGTTTACTTCAATCTTAATATAAAACATGAGAATATTTACTGCTACATACTTTTTGGATACCCGGGTTCTAGTCGAACTTTAATAATATAAATGATATATAACCTTCAACTTTTCCTATGAACAAAGATAACAAATTTTATTTTCTTAAAATTCAACAATAGTCAACTATGATATTCCTTTATGTTATTTGTTATGCCCGGGGAAGGGCGAGAGTCGACAAACACTCAAAGTTTGAAAAACGAGACAGTACTAATCCCTCTGGTCAAAATACATTATTTGCAATATATAAGAACATAAATATATATATATATATATATATATATATATATATATATATATATATATATATATATATATATATGGATCAGTGTTCTATCAGTTTTTGTACTGCATAACAGTTTGTCTTTTTTGCACCATTATTGTTCTTTTTACAAAAAAATGATGTATTTTGTATTAAATTGTACAAAATGTGTTATTTATACATTCAAGATAAACTAATATAATTATTTAATCGGTTTGTTACATCTCTCATTACTTGAATATAATACGTAAATTAAATCCCACTTGTTTTCTTGCTTCTACAAAATCTAATTGATCTTGCAATCCTTTCTAAATTGTTTTAATATATATATATATATATATATATATATATATATATATATATATATATATATATATATATATATATATTAATATATATATATGTGTGTGTGTGTGTTGCATTATCTACAGATGAATATTTTTTAGCACTAACAAAATCATTATCTCAAAATTATGTGTGTAGGACTCGCTGAACCGTGCATCCTGGGAATCGCTGAGATTCATTGTTTTGTGATTGCAAATGAGATAAGGAAGTCTATTAGTCTAAACGCAAATGCATGTTTGTAAAATATGCACACGTATTTACATTTAATATTAGAGTTGACTGAAAGCATTATAAATTTTTTTTAAACATATGTTATATTAAAAAATATTAATACAATTTTTCATATAGCCCTTCTTTATTTATTATATTAATATTTATTCAGATAAGCTTAAATCATTCATTTTTTCAAAAAACTAGATTACTTCTTCATATAAATTATTAATCATATATATATATATATATATATATATATATATATATATATATATATATATATATATATATATATAGATAGATAGAGAGAGAGAGAGAGAGAGAAAGGAGAGGAGAGAGAACTAAAGAAAACATTTAAAACTTCCTTACCATTTGAATAAATAATAAAATACAAATACGAACACATTAAAAGCATGATTATCAATAACTATTTAACCAAAATGATTGAATCTAAAAAGCAGAAAAATTAATAGTATTACAGGTTTCAAAATTGAATTGTAAACCATATAGACATTTTTTTTCTAGTATAGTTATATATTTCAATACATTCTTAAAAAAAAATCAAGGCAAGAGAATGGAATATCACGCAGTATGTTATAGATCATTTTTTGTATATAGACTGCTAAAATGTATATTATGTAATTGATATTTTGTATTTTGATATTAATTTTTCAGTTTTATCTCTTGGCCCGTTGTTGAGTTTTTAGTAACCCCAAATAGATTCGATATATGTTATCTTTGAGTAGATTTTCATAATGAAGCACATTTCATATATTTTTGAAAATGGCGTGTATTGAAACCGGTTATAGTAACCTAGAACTTAACAACGGTCTGAATGACGAAATTAAAAAATAACATCAGGTATTTTTAAATCAATATATATATATATATATATATATATATATATATGTGTGTGTGTGTGTGTGTCTGTGTGTGTGTTGAGTATTTTTTTACTACTTAGAAATTTATTTTATTGCCATAAGGAAAAATGTAGGCCGAAAAAACATTATAAGTTGTATTATTTGCAAGAAGAATGGGATGACCCAATACTAATATAATAATAAGGCAGGCATATTTTTCTATCGCTACCAAATTATTTAGTGAAATATAACTTGAAATAATTGTTATTTACTTTAAAGTTAATATGTTACAATTTTTATTATAATTTTTTGCTTTATATAATAAATTTATTCAATGCATCGACAAACTTTGTTCAATTTTATGAACATTTGAATCTTATAATTAAATATGATCGTTAACGATATTTTCTCTTAATAATTATAGATAAATTATATTATTTTTCGACTCCAGAAAGAAATATCCAGAAATTAATTAAATTTATATAATCAAAGTATTTTAATCGTACAATAATTTAAAAGTTTTTTGAAACAATGTAGGAATACTATAAAATGTTTTACTTACATACTATTTTATATATTTCCAAACTAATAACAGTATTCGTTATTGCATTTAGAATTTCCTGTTCTAAAAAATTTAATTTTAGCCCTTATTAGATCACCAACACACTCTTATGTAACAATCTTGAGATTTAAGTCTAATGCGTGCAAAAAACTTCCTATTTCGTTATTAAAATCCGATCCATTAAATAATACATAAAAGTTATAAAACTAAACAAGCCTATTTAAGGGCTTAATTATAAACTATAAGGAATCAAATTTCAAAAATAAAACAGTTCACCCATAAGGTCTAAATGCGTGATTGACCCTAACATAGGCTTCATGCCGAACATTTAGCAAGAACGGTGCCTACCTTCATATCAATAGCTTAATACAATAACCAATTAAATCTTTTATTGAAAACTAGATGTCAGAAGTAGTATGAAACAATAATATCAGTTGTTTGAAAAGAAATATTTAGGTTATTGTGCTATTATTTGTATATGTAAAGTATAATACTTGTCTTTATGAAATATAATGTGAAAATGATTTGAAACACTCTTGCTTTTTCTAATTAACTCGAAAATAAGTTTTAATTAACAGATTTAAAATATATATTTGTTTATTTACATGTATTTATTTTTATTCCAAAGTTTAATAAATGAACAATGATGCATTTGAATAGTGATAATAATTCTACTGTTTTTTATGGCGTTTACATTCCTCCAGATGCAGTAATAGATCAAATAGATGAAGAAAATGGTACATACTATAATATATTTAATTAGTCCCAAAAACCACCAATTTCAAAATGCAGTGAATCCCCATTTTATTTTTTTACTTTTGTCAGAAATGCATATTTTATAAAAATACTAAATATTTTGAATTATACATAATTGACATATTCATACATTATGTGTATATATATATATATATATATATATATATATGTTTGTATGTATGATATAAAGTTAAATGTGGACACATGTATTAATAAAATTATATTTTTAGAAGAAATTATTCATGTGTACACTGATAAAATTGAAGCTCTTAAAATAGTCAAAAAAGTAAAGAAAGCTCGGTTCAAAGGATTTAAAAGCTATAACGAAGCGAAAGATTTTACACAGTATGGTGCAGAGCCATCAAATAGTTCGTTAGATCATGAAAGCGTTTCAGGCCTTATTAGTGAAAAGCCATGTTTGTTTAAAGGGCCAAAAGCACAAGATTTGGTTAAGTTTCGAAAATGTATTGAAAATGGTGATTTACAACGTGTTAAAGAGATTATTTGGGATAATCCACGATATTTAATAAGCAGTGGTGATACTCCTGCCATATTACAAGTAATTGTATTGTTGAAAATTTAAGTCTTTTGACTCATTCTTGTATTAATATTGATTTCACTGTATTGAATAGATGTTTTTTATGAACTCTTCCTCACTTTTTGTGTGCTCATATACTTATTATTGGTTTTCTTATATGTTTAACACAAATGACTTCATAGTTTATGTAATTAAAACAATATAATGATATCTATAAAATATATAGAAATCAATTTTTAGGAAGGATCTCGTTACAATGCACTTCATGTAGCAACTAAAGCAATGAATTCAAAGATGTGTGAATTGATTTTGGATACAGTATCGAATGCTGAGTTTATGGAATTATTGTATGGAGATGATAATCTTGAAGCGTGTCAAGATCGTGCAAACATTTTACTCGATTTATATCTTAATACACCTGATAAAGGTTTAAATGAAACTCCATTACATTTCGCTGTAAAATTTGGAGCTGTAGGTTGTGTTGAGGTATTAACATCTTATCCGCAATGTGACAAAACTTTAAAGAATAAATTTAATAGCACAGCTAAAGAGGTAAATTACAAAACATTTCATTATTTATAATGTTTTAATGATACTTAACTTTTTTGTATTATAGATGATCTGTCAAAGAAATAATAATACAGATCAGAATACAAGACATCAAATTGCTACTATGCTAGAAGAAAGGTATTATGTTCCTGTTCTAAGATCTGAAGATAATTCAATACAACCAGTCATTGGTGAACCTTTTTCACCAAACAATCCATTGGTTTGTATTTATTATTTTTAATTAATTTTTTTTTAAATTTTATACACATTCAACATTTAAAATATTAATATAAACGTTTTAAACGTAACATCAGTATCAAAAATTGGATTTTTTTAAATTTTGCATAAAAATTACACAACATATTAAATTGTTTATTTATATCTCTTTTAGAAACTTAAAAATGATCCAATGAATCCACGATTAGAAATACATGCCTATGCAGGACCTATGAACAAGCAAGAAGCAGTTAATTTTCGAAAAGTATGGAAAACACTTACACGTATTCGAAATCCTCAATTAAGTAAATCTCTACAACTTGAAAAATCTTTCAATAGTTCATTCAGCCCAAAAAAAAACTTTTCACAGCGAATACTTGATACAGAAAAGGGATTAGAAAGATTTGGAAGAGAATTAGTACATGATTTCAATGTTGAATGGCAAGAATTTTGGCCATTTTTAAACACTTTTGCAGATTTTTCAACAAAAGAAGGTCTTGATATACTTGAAAACTTCTTTAAAGAAAAATTTAACACGGCATTTTCAAAAATTTATGAAAAAGAAGAAATTGATTGTTCAGTAATTTCAAAAACTGCAGATACTACTGATAAAAACTTCATAAAAAAAGCATGGAGTCCTATACAAGATCTATGTGCAGCATTTAGGTCATTGAGAATTTTGAGTAATAGTTCAAAAGATAATTCTTTAGTATCAGATGATGCTAGTATTAATGTAATGAACAATAATGAAGATGAGTTATCAGCATTTTTATGTGTAGAAAAATCTTTGCAAGTAATTGCAACACGTATTTTTAATGCAATTTTTAGTTTTTCATCAGAAAATTCAGATTATCTCAATAATGAATTCAAACACTTTCAGTCCTTAATCACTAGTTATATGAGTGATGTACGATTTTCTGTTGTGAACTTTCAGGCAGCCCATCCTAGAATTGCATATATCATTGGACAAAAATTTAAAGAAGAAATGCTTATTGATGACTATTCTCCAGTTATACAAATACTTTATGAAATGATAGATGACCGAAATAGTAATATCAGTTTATATAAACATACAAGGGACTTAGATCTACGAAATACAGAACCATTCACTGATAAACATAAAATATGCATTATACAAAGAGTAATTGAATATCTTGAAAACAAAGCAACTGAAGTGCAAAAACAAATTATTAACACAGAAAAAGAATGTAAATTAATATGGGAAAAATGTCATGGTTGTTTTTGTTCATGGAACGAGCAAACTTTCAGAAGAAACTCACGTAGAACAAGTTCTCGAACTAAATATAAAAAGAATATAGAGCATTGTAATGAAACAGTATCACGACGATTAACATTTGAACAGTGCTGTGACAATGTAGTGGATGTTAAATTGGAAGATAAGTGCTTCCAAGTAAAGCAAACAAAACCTGCAGATTTATCTTATGATACTCTGTGTTCATCAGATGAGGAAGAATATTTTTTTACACCGCCCGAAAGCCTCGATAATAGTGAAAAGGATTCAGATGAGGAACAAATGTTTGATGTTACGGATGAAGGAGTTGTAGATGTTTTTATTGAAGGGTTAGTTATCAGTTCTTGTTTTTTGATAAACGTTTCAAAAAAATGTTTACCTAAATATATTTTTTTAGAAATTTTCCTACCAAAGTAGACATGGCAGTATATCATGCAATAAAAGAAATTACAATTTCTTCTTTAGAATATCCAAATATTTACAAATGGAGACATACAATCCAACAATATCCTGAGGAAGAACAAACAAGGTAAATATTTATTTTCTTTTATAAAAACAGGTCAATAGTATATTTAAAATAAAAATTAAAAAATATCACAGTAGCTTTTTACAATAAGTTACAAAATTAAAAAAGTGTTACATACTAAATTAAAGGTTTTTTTGAAGGTGGCAAAGCCCGGTCATTCATAATCATAACATAGACAATTTGTTAACATCTACTCCAAAATCTGATCGTTATAATAGATCAACAGCATCAACACCATGGAAACGAATTACAGGAATTGAATATTCACCCCATTCACCTAATAGGAGTTACAGTTGGAATCGAAATTCAATTTATTGATAATAAATAAATATTCAGCAGTGAAAAAAGAATATGAAATATGGAAATGTACTTTATTTAAAATATTATTCATAAAATTAACTTTTATGAAAATGCTAATATTATATTCAAAATTTAAAAGTAATTTTGGATACTTAATTTTTTTTATTAAGTAAATTAGTATTTAATAAAATATATCAGTGACTATATTTTAAATACATTTATTTCATATTTAATGTTTATAGTAATTCAATAAAATAAATAAATAATACCCATTTTAATTATAAACTACATATTAGAAGAAAAATCAACTGAACTTTTTATTGTGATATCAAATATTTACTGCTGAAATTTTGTATAGAATGATAAAAATAAATTACCAGCGAAAACATTCTCAGTTTCAAAAATAAGTTCCAATTCAATATTACATTTGAACAAATGAGCAAGATTTATTATAAATATTTACAAAAAATATTTATTTCAAATATTTTTTTCCAAAAATCAAGTGATAAAAGAACAAACAATTTCAGTGTTTTCATTAATAATTAAATATGATATTGATGTAAATATCAAATAGAATTATTTTTTCAAAAGAAATTTTACAATGAAACTAGCATCAATTAAGTAATTGATATTATTAAGTGACTGTAAAAATACTTATGGTTAATAAATTTTTAGTGCTTCTTAATAAATAAATTCATTAAATTATTTGATATTTCATATAAATATGAAATTAGGTTGAATTGCTAATAATGCAATTAACAATACACGATATAGATAACATTTTTGTTCTGATTATAAAAAATACTCAATTTTTTATAAGAAAATAAATACCTAATTTGAAGCTGGTCCAATTTGTATGTATTTTTTTATATAAATTAGCTTTTAGCAATACATGTTTGCACTTTTCTTCACATATAATCATAGTCTTCCTTTACATTATGAAAGATTATTAAACAGGCTGTGTCTAGAGCTGTTTTTACTATTAATATTCTATTTCATAATAACCTTGCTCATATTTATTTCATATTATCAACATAATTTATAAAATATCTGAAATATATTTCAATGGAAGCTAGATTTTATAAATATAAATCATTTTAAAAAAATATTTTTATACAATGAAATTAAATCTTAAAAGTAACCAAGAAGCAAGATTTATATATTTTAAGTAATATAAAAGAAAAAAAATCTTAATGAAAAATACCTTCATAAAAAAATGACTTGAAATAACTCATAAACTTTCACACTTGATGTATATGTACTTCAACTAATAACTTACATACACTCACACACATGACATATATATATAGTCACACACACACACATGGTTATTTTTCTTCTTCCACTACCAGTTTCCTCTTTCGACACCTTCAGATGGATACAGAATATCCACCTGAAGATATCAAAAGACGAAACCGGTAGTGGAAGAAAAAAAAATAGTAACCTCAAGGACAAGAAACACCTTCAAATTCAAATACACAGGAACGAAACAAGTGACAAACAAGTAAATAAATAAAAATACAAATATATATATATGTGTGTGTGTGTGTGTTATACAGGTGTATTTACATATGCATTTTAATATTTATACCAAAATGATTTTGTAATTTTACATGTGATTTATATTTTAATAAACATTTTAAGTAAAACTTACTTTCTCTCACTTTATTCAAAGGAATCAATTAATCTAATGTGTACGTCTACATTTATTACGTATTATTTTCATCAATTCTAAATTATTTCATATCTAAAATTAATGAAATGTTTTCTAAACCAATAGGTGAACGAAATATGATTTTTAATATAAATATAATACATAATGAAAATGTGCATTTTAATTTAACTCCAAAAAGTGTCTTCAATATTTGAATCAAATCCTATTGACATATGATCACTAAGCTCTCCAGATGAAATAGATACATTTGGTGAGTCAAAGTGTACAGCAGCTTCTGTATTTTGTTCTGTAAGATCTTCATTATCATCAATTGTTTTTTTTATTTCATTTAATACTTCTTGAAACTGTGATAAATTAGTACAGTGTGCACTAAACTCATTATTAGTAAAAGCAATGTTATCTGATTCAACATCAATATTCCCTTTATCAATCAGTTGAATATTCTGATTGACTGGTAATAAATTTAATTTTGAAATAGTTTCTGGGCACGACATTTCACTAAGAACAGCACTTGTAACATCCTGAACAGTATTTGATTTTATTTGTTGATTGATTTCAGTTATTTTTAAAGGTTCATTATCGGATTCAATATCTTCTACACTGAATGATCTTGCGCATGTAATTTTCATTGAAGTGAATTTTGAGTCATTTGTTTCTTCTAAAAATGTTTCACCTAAAAAGAAAAACAGTACTTTTTATAACATTTAATATTATAAGAATATTTGTAAAAACGCGATAGTATTCTTTCATAAAATTGTGATTTTTGCATGTATATACAAATAAAAAATCAGTTACAAAGAATGCAATAAATAATATGTTAGATAATAAAAAAAAATTATCAAGAAATATGTGTCCTTATCTTGAATTTTATTACATTAATTATTCTTAGAAAAATTATTTGTTCCAAGTTAATGTATATAAAAAATAGGAAATTTGTAATAAAAAATAATTTACATATCTTAAAAAGTAATATATTTTTGATAAGAAAAAAAGTAATTTTTTACTTAATTTCAAACCTTACATTTTTCATCACTGTTTAATTTTTCTATTTTATTCTGATAAAAAATTCTTGAGTCAATATTAAAATTCTCTTCATTCAGCTCAAGATTTCTTGGGTTATAACTATTTTGTTTATTTGAAATATGTTTGTTAAGAACCAAATTATTTAAATCATAATCTAGTAAATTAATAATCGGTATGCCAAACATATTTATTGAAATATCTTCATATGATTCTACATTGTTACCATTCATATTGTTTTTATTTAGTGGATTTATCTCTGTAGGGGATTCAGCTGATGAAAATTTTTGTACACATTTTTTTTTAATTGCACCTGTAGATTTTTTAATATCTTCCCTAGAAAATTTCAGTTCATTTACATTAGTTTGTTCATCTTTAGGTAAATACTTATCTGAAATTTCAGGCTTTTCTGAACATTCATTTTTCTTTGCAAAATCTTTTTCATTATTTGTATTCATTTTTAAAGACATCAAAGATTCTTTGCTATTGGAATCCAAATTTCGATTATTCTGATTTAATTCAGAAGCAATGGGTCTGTTTACAACTGATCCTACATTTGTTTCATCCATATTTGAAGATTTTGAGTATTCATTATTTATATTTTGAGTATTTTCTTCTGAATTATCTATTTTGTTTGAATATTGTAAGTTTTGATTTTGAGATTCATTTAATGAGATTTTTAAAGCTGTTCTTCTTTCTTCCCTATTTTCATTATTAGTAGAAATACTTTGATCTATTGGAGATGATATTACAGATTCATATTTATCATCAACTTTCACAATTTCGTCTAAATTTGTATCAACAAATTGTTCATTTTTCATTTCATGAATACTATTAACTGTTTCCATGTTTAGTATATTGCTAAACGATACTTTTTTCTTTTTCAAATCAATATTAGAATTTTCACATGTGCTACTACTTTCTAATATATCAGTTTTTTCCAATCTTTTATTTAAATCCAAAGTTAATGTTTCTGATTGCGGTAATACTTCTGACTGTCTAAAAAATGGATTTAAATCTACTTGGTTACTTGTCTTATCATAATATTCTTTTCTACCCTCTCGAATTCGTTTAACTACATCATTAAAATTTTGTCTTCCAAAAACTGGAATATACAAATTTGTAGCTTCAATATTTTTTAGCATTTCTTCTCTTGCGTGCCGTATATCATCGGTTAATTTCACTGGTGATTTTGAACGGTATTTTCGATATTGTCTTTCAACAGCATCAGATTCTTTTTTAAGTTTTCTTAAACGCTCTCTAGCATCTTTAACAATTTCATCTGTAGGACTAGTATCTGATGAACTAGTTGAATCTGAAGATTTTCTAACTGGTCTTCTACGTACATCTCTAAAATCAAACGAGCGGAAACGAGGCATATGAGTTGTTCTTTCATTAGGTAATATTGCTTCTTCACCACCGCCTAACTGCCTGGTCAGTCTCGGACCGCGACGTCTTGTTGGTAATTGAGAATCGGTAGGAGCTATAATTATCAATTAACTTATAAGAATTACGTAAATACTAATTTTTCAACATAAACCATTCTTTTAAATTTGAAAATACTTATAAATAAAAATATAATAATTAAATACTGTGTCAATTATTATAAATAAGTGAAAAATATATATATTCTTTATTCAGTAGAAATCAAGGATCAAATTAATTACCTGTTGAGTCAGTATTAATAGATATTACTTCATTTCTTGGAGCAAAAAAGTTATTCATTGCTGATCGAGTCTGAAGATCTCTATTGAGTTTATCCAAACAACTAGTCAAATTTTGAACTTCCGCTTTCAATGAACTATTTTCACTCTGTACATTTACATACATGTCTTTTATTTCTGCTATATCTATTTCATTTTGACTTTTTTTTTCTTTATTCTGAGTTTCTATTTTAATATGGGAATGTACTGTGGATTTTGTTTGTTCTAATTCTTGTTTCAATTGTAAACATTGTGTTTTGAGTGTATCTACTTCATGAATCTGTTCATTTATTGCCGATTTTATTGCATCATGATTACTTTCCAAAATTTGCTGAAGATTTGATATAACTTTCTCACGTTCATCTAACATTTGTGTTCTGTAATCCAAATTTTTCTGAAGATCAGATATTTCATGAGCTTTGTTTTCATACAATTGTTTAATCTGATTCTCTCTAAATTCAAGTTCTTTCGAACGACTCTAAAAATGATAATATTATAAAATTGTTAATTCATACAATATAGGAAATAACAATAATTTAATAAACATTTATTTTTTTAATGCAAACCTGCACTTCAAATATATTTTCTGTGACTCTCGTATGTTGTTCTTGTAATTGTCTAGCTAAATTCTCTAAATGCTTTTGTTTTTCTTGAAGCTCTTTTTGCAAGGATTGTTTATAATTTTTGAATTTACTTTCATATTGTTTCAATTTATTTTTAAAAAAAGTTTCCTTTTTTGATAATTGCATATGAATAAAATTCTCTTTTTCTTCTATTAATGATTTATATTTCGATGATTCCTCAACTTTAATACGATCCAACTCTGTTTTAAATAAATTATTTATATGCTTTTTCAAGAATTTTAATTGGGCACCTTTAACTTTTGATTTAACTAATAATTTATGTATACTTGTCAACCAACGAAAAATATTTATATCTATATTAGAATCTTGTAAATCTTCTATAGTATCAATATATTCTATTTCTCTTGATTTTGATAAGCAACGAATTATACAAGTAAGTAATCCATCTTGTGGATTTGACTGATAATCTTTTAATATATATTCACCTTCAACAGTACTTCGACTAAAACCTATTGTATCTAATATATCACAAATATCTTTTGTTTTAAAAATGTGTGTATCTTTATCTAAATTTAAATTGTCTGTTAAATAAACCGGTAAGGTATTTAAACTAAATGGTAAAGACACTTCACTAGAAAATATTGATAATGTGTAATGATGATGTCTTCGAAGTAGATAATCTGCTATTAATAAATTTATTGCTTGAATTTTTGGGGACAACGTAGTTGGTTTAATATCAGATATACGTTGTCCAAGATTTGTGCCTCGTAATTTAGTAATCATTTGATATCTTAAATATGATTTTAAATCTGACAACAACCCATTATCTTTAAACCATAAATAAAGTTTTTGTTGAAATTCATCAGTCGATAATTCTTCTACTTGTCTGGCACTGTCGGATTTAACTATTTCTTCTTCCATTATATTAATTGAAATGATTTTTTCAGTGAAATATTTACAATTGTTTATTTTAATTCATGTTATCTAATTTACTTAAAATTTTGAATTACGGTATTTGACAACTGTATAAATAACATGAAGTTAGTCAAAATATAAACTGTGATTTTTAACTATTTATTAGTAGTTTCTTGAGTACTGTTGTAAAAGTCCCTGTGGCGCAGAGGATAGCGCGTTGGACTTCTAATCCAAAGGTCGTGGGTTCGATCCCCACCAGGGATGAAAAGACTTTTTGTATTTTTTTAATATATTTAATCAATTATTAAATAAAAAAGACTCCAACATCTACGAAAATACAATATTTACAAATTTACTGCAACCATAATTGCTTCACTCTTCAGTTAAAAATCTATTTGGATAAAATCTCAATCCTTCAATTGAATCATCACGGCAGGCTTGACCATACTTTTCTGTTAACAATAAACGCTCTTTTGCAAGCATTACTGGTATTCCAAGAGACTGGGCTAATTCTTCAGCAGTTAATGTCTTACTAATAAGCTAAAATAAAAAATTAAATTTTTGTACAAATACAATTATTTATTTTTTTAGAAATTCAATTGTATGAAAAATTTACCAATACTATAGTTATTTATAAGCTAAATAGCTTTATAATAAGCTGACAAGCATTAATATTTAATCAATATTTTAAACTTTTTTCATTTTTCACAATTTAACTAATAAACATTAGACAGACTATTAGTTAACATAATTTAATAATTTTATCTTATTTGATCATTTTTAATTTTAATTAAAATATATACTTTTTTCAAAATAGCTTCTGAATTTTTTATTTATATGAAAGAAAATATTTTTCTAAATTTTTTTCATTTGAATTAAATAAAAAAAAAAACAAAACTGTTATTTAATAAAATTTTTCTAACTTTTATTTAATGTTAGGTTTAGCTACTTTAACATAATAAAATATGAATATACACACCGCTTCAGCAGTAGCATTCACAATATTAACATTATTATAAGTTGATAACTGTAAAACAATAACACCCGAATCAAATTTATGCATCCTTATTGGCTGATTTAAGGATTCCAATAATTGACAAGCATTTAAAAGATCCTCTGGGGATATCAGTTCCATTCCACGGGCTCTATTTACACGACAATAAACATCTGTCAACAACATCA
Source organism: Acanthacorydalis orientalis (assembly GCA_034766995.1). NCBI lineage: Eukaryota > Metazoa > Arthropoda > Insecta > Megaloptera > Corydalidae > Acanthacorydalis > Acanthacorydalis orientalis. Next base: position 14,612,007 of record CM068313.1, on the reverse strand, counting down.
TACCTCCAACTTCTGTAATAGGTTCAAGCAGTATATCACTTAATTCTCTTGCTAGGTTTTTGTAATATTGATCTTCAGTTTTATAGCCTTCTCTAGTGACAGGATCATCGATACCAAGACTCATTAGATATGATTTAAATCTAATAGTTTCATCTTCTGTGATATCACCTTGCTTTTCACGTATTTTATTTGATATTACATTTGATAAATTAACCATTTCTCTTGCCTTTACCATTAATTTACTGAGGTCTTGAAATGCGATTGAGATACTTTCATCAGTGGCTTTTTGTTTTTCTTGAAGACTTCTTTCGATTCCAACAATACCAGTTCGTGTTTTAATAACAGGTAAATTAGGTCTTGATGCTGATATTATTTGTTCCCATTTTTTTTCTTGAATTGCATTATTTAGTTTATTAGTCAAATCTGTGGTTAACCCATCCTTAAATGATAGTTTAATATGATTGTTGCTACTATTTTGAACAGGACCTGGATTATGACCTATAAAATCAATTAACTATTATAATAACCAATTAAAAAAATATATATTTTTACTGATACCTGCAATCGGTTTACTCAAATGTAATACAATTTTATGTGAACGGCTGAAACTAAAACTACTAGGCACTTCATCTTCAATGAAAACAATGTATCTTAAAGGTAGTGATAAACAAGCTAGGCCTTTCTGATTATCACCTGGTCTTGCCCACAAAATTCGATGAGTTGATAATATAAGTTCACCCCGTTCAAAAGATGTCTAAAATAATATCCATTACAACATGACAACGATTTTAAAAAACGTTTAGTACCTTTTGATCTCCATCATATAATTTAACGTTTTTTTCTTTAGCCAGTGAGGTTTCATTTGGTAACAAAACTGATTCAGAATATTCAAATCTATCCATGATTACAAACTAATAGGTTAATTTTATTGTCGTGCTGGAACTAATAATATGAATATATCACTGTTTTTCCAACTATATGTATACAATAATTGAACATTAATTATATTTTCTTATTAACTATTGATAAATATTTTGACAGTTAAACTGACAGTTAGACATGTGATATTTCAAACCATTTGGAATTGTAAGCTGATTCTAAAGTCATTCACCACTTCCATTAAAAATTAGAATATTATTTTACGTATTTTTAATTCACTTAAACCAAAAGTAATTGAATGAAAAATACTTTTCATATTGGACAAGAATATATTAAAAAAAAGTTTGAAATAATTTTTGATACAAAAATTATATGAGGAAACTTCTGGAAAGTTTATATTTAGTATTGCACTAAGCTGAAGATCATGAATGTGCTAAAGATGATGACTTTATATAACAAACGTTTGTTTATTTAATAATCATTATAAACTGAATTATTTTTTTAATTTATTCAGTTATAAAATATATTAATAGATTTCAAAAATGAAAAACCTGAAAATTTTTTAAAAAAAATAAGGATAAATATATGAAAGACAAATATGTATAAAACAATAAATGACAAAATTAAAATTAATAGACCAGCTATCAATATAAATTAAAATTAGCATTTTGTTAATAAATTTATACAATTTGTAATAAATTCTATAAAATTGTAATATTCACACTGTACAATATACATATAAAATAATATTTGTTTTAAAATATAAAATTTATTTTTTTACTGAATCTGAGGCAACTTGAGCAGCAAGATCAGCAAATTTTGCCATGTAGTCAATACTACTTTCACTCATTAGTGATTGTAACTGAGCTTCAACCTATAAGATAATAATTATGTAATATGGCACATTTTTTTGATTTCTTTCTAGTGTGCTTATATATATATATGTATGTATATGTGTGTATATTACATACATCTTGCGACATCCTTGTATCATCACCAACAATACTTGCATTACTTGGTATACTACTTGTACTTGGTTTAAGAGGTGATTCAAGATGACCAAGAAAACTACTTAACGAAAAATCTGCCACTTCAGAATTTAACCACTGATTATCATTTTCTTTAAATATATGTGATGGACTTGATGGAGGAGTTGTGCTTTGTAATACATCTTGTGGAAGAAGGTCTAAAATAATAAAAATAAAATTAAGAATTCTCTTTATAAAAAGTAGACACCAAATCTTTGATAAGATAAACATATGTTTTACCTGCAAAACTTGTCATATCAGAATTTGTATCTGTTAATAACATATTACTACTATCTACAGTTGTGTCACTTTGTCGGTTATCATCCTGAAGTTCTAAATCTAAGAAATTTGATATTGTTGGAGTGGGAGAGGGTACCGATATGTTTAAACACGATGAATCGCATTCAGCTGAAGTTACTTTTAAAGTATCAATATTGCTGTCACTGACACACTCAGTGAGTTGCGGATCAACTAATTCTTTTAGAGAACCTGATTCATCAATAGGTATAGGACTTAATGCAACTGACTGTTGACTTGGTTTTAAATTTTGTTCAGGTTTATTTTGTATATTTGAAAGCTTTGGTGCAATTGGTATAAAATCATTACCGAGAGACCCTTGTTGAATAACTTTCATTGTTAATATTGAATGACCATTAGAAGGAGTTTTCGGTAATAAAGGAAGCATTCTCTGTACTACAACTTGTTTTGATCGTACATTTCTTCCCCGTCGATTACAGTATCGTGGTTTTAAGGACTAAATAAAAATAGTATTTGTATATAATATAAATATCAAGCTATTCTATACTTGTATATATATATATATATATATATATATGTACTTACATCAAGTTGAGCTTTAAATGCTTCAATGCTCGCATTTGGCCTTATCGGATTTGGATGGGGTAATATTGGTCTTCGAAATACATTATCACTAAATCTTTGTGTAGGCATACTAATAACAGTTGATGTTTCTTCAACATTTGTATCAACTGATGGCTAAAATATGATCAAAAACAGAGAAAATTAAGTAAATACGTAAATTTGATCTCATTTATCAATGAAATACATACATTTTCTAAAACATTTTTTGAAACATTCTTTGTGGCAACAGTAGGCTTACTTTGTTGTGCTAAAGACCTCCTCCCTGTGGGTACACCACAAACATGACCACAATGACATTTTATTTTTTCTTTACGGTAATGAAGTTTAGCTAGTGATAATAATTTTTGAAGTGTAATTGAAAGTTCGTTAGCTATTTTTGTAAAGTTATCATCTGCTACGTCTGTTTTTACTGATTCTGTTTCTTCCACTTCAGTCTTCTCAAGCACTTCAGTCTTTAAAGGGCTTTCCCACCAATACGTTAATTCAATTTTTGAATTTGAGCCCATCATTAAATATAATTCTCCTATAGAAATACTCTCTGAATCTTGAAGAGTCCAACCTCTTTTTACTGCTTCAACTGCCTTAAATATATTAAAATAATATTTACTATTTATTTGCACTACAATCAACTATTCAAAATTTAATTGATCAAAACAACTTAATTACCTTTTCTTTTTCAATAATGGATTTAGCTTCCCTATTAACTAATCCATCTTCCATTTTCTTCAAATCAATATCACTATTACTTTCATGTTTGAGATTTAAAATTGTATTAACAACTGAATCTACAACTTCACTAACTTCTTTCGACTCTGTATCATAATCTGTTTCTAAACTAGCCTCTTTTTTTATACCCGATGTCTTTTCACCAAAACTGTCATTTCTCATACGTTTTCCACCACGTTTTAGATTCGACTTACCTCCCCCTTTAAAACTATGATGAGTTGATAACCACAAGGGTTCACCTCTATTCTTAATACCCATTCTTTCTTCATAAGCATTCAATGAAATACCACAGCTTGTTAAATATTCACTGAAGTTTATATTAGGTATTTCAACATTACTTGTTGGACTAGGTGCAAATCTTAGTACTGGATCCAAAGGAAGTTTCTGATCTTCCACATCAGATGAAAGGGATGCTAAATGATTTGAATTTGATGATAAATGTGTACTTCCCAATTTATCTTGCTATATTTTTGTTAAGAAATCAATTAAAAAAAATTGTGTACGTATTTTAAAACAGTAAATTATTCATTTATTTATAAGTATAAGAAAATATACATATATATATATATATATATATATATATATATATGATTTTATTTTAAATAAAACAAAATTTAATTTCCTGAAAAAAATTTGTCAAATAAAATGAATTGACTGTGTGAAAAGTATGTTAGATTAAGGATACAGCTCTTTGTGATTGTGTCCTCCACCTTGAATTCAAACAAGATAATAGCACCTGTAAACGTTTTTGTAAAGGCATTGAACAGTGAACACATGGATTTTGACCCATTGATTGTACATACATCCATGTATTCATATCTCGAGGCCTTAATTCCACAGTCACTTTTGCAGGTAATTTCAAATCATCGTGTTTTTCTTGAAAATAAAACATAATAAAATTACAATTTAATAAAATCTGGATTCTACAGGCATTCATATAAACTATTAAACTATTTCATAATTGTGTATTAAAACAATTACCATCCATTTGATTTAGTTTACGTAGCATACGACACATTGGAGTTTTTACACGAAGAGATTTGCCTCTAATTCTTATTTGTACAGAACCACGATACATCAGTTCATTTAGTTTAACACATAGTTTCTCATTCATAAGACCAACACCGACTTTTCTGCGTAGTTCTCCATAATTTATTAATGCGTAATATTCTTGAGCAACTTTTTTCACTTCTAAAATATATTACATATATTTTCATAAAACACATAACCCTCTTTTTTATATATAATAAAAGATAAAAAGAAATAATAGTTCTTACTGTTCACTATTTTCTTTTATAAATTGGTGTAAAATGTATATATTCACTTTATTTTCATATTTTATATTTACTTAATTTCATATTTCATTTAAGAAAATACAACATACCATCAGAAAATTTTAAATGTTTAGTAACTTTTTGCCAGGTACGATAGTAAAAATGCCGAACTTGATCCTTTGTTTTGATCGCCATGTCTGGAATTCCTTTTTTTTTGTACTTATTTACAATATAGTCGTGGATAGCATCGAAATCTCTACCAAACTCTTTCACTGCTTCAAAGAAAAGTGATTTGTCTTCAGCTGACCAAACTACTTTAGGTCTGTTTACTTTTACTTTCATATCGGATTTAATTTCAAGTTTTTCAGGTTTTTCAATTTCATCTTTGGAATTTAGACAATCTATAAATGATTCAAATGTGATAATATAACATTAACATAATTACTATAACTTTATATTGTTAAATAATATATTGAAGATATTTATAAAGAATGTGATTAAAAATTAAATGTATGAAAAGAAAAGCAGAAACTCAACATAATCTTATATTTAAAAAAAAATTTTATAGTAACAAACAATACTAAAAAAATACATAAATATTAATTTTATGTAATTTAAGACTTTTTCATTATATGAATAAGCATAAAAATTAAAATAAAATTATGTTACCAATTACAAAAAATATACAAAAATTGTATTTAAATAAACACTTTTTGAATTACATAATAAGCTCAACAGCCTAATTAAAACCTAATGTAGTGTACACATGCATTTCAAAAATAAACTAACTGATGTAAATGCTGATTTAAATAAAATATATTCAAAAAGTTTTTAAATCAGGATGTAATATGAATTCCATATATGAAGAATTTGATAGTATTTATAATAATATAACAGTAATTTACTAAATTGAATAAGTTGAATTGTCAAGTATCATTCAGAATGCATAGTAATATTTTAATTTAAGAGCATTTTGATGAAATTTTAATTTACCTTTATTTAATTTTAAGAAATTACATATTACATTATATAATAAATAAGTAAAAGTTATCATTGATTGAATAAAAAGTAATATATACATGTAAAATAATTAAAAAATTATTATGTACATAATTTTGTAAACAAAAAAATATTTTTACAAAAAGCATCATATAAATTATTTTGAATCAAGTACATACATGAGTATATATGTACTATGGAATGTTTTTATTTATGTAACAAATATATAACAAAAATTAAAATTATAAATCATGCCTTTTTTTTCTTTTTCTAAAGAAGCATTTGCTTGTGACTGAGTATTATCGAGTTTCATTTTTTTTATAACACGAGCACTTGTTCTTAATTGTTGGCCAGTTTTCCCTGTAGTTTGATCAAAACCTTCAATGCTGTTAAATGTTGTAACAGAGCCTAAAATTTCCTGCATTGGTATCACAGTAGGCAATTCTTTATGCTCTGTTAAACTATCTGTTGATCGAAGATTTATGCTTGAATCCATCCTTTAAAACATTTCATTATCATTACATTGTTTTTTTATAATAATATAATATGATATAATATATATAAAAATACAAAATGACAAAAAACATAATTATTATATATTAATTCCTTATATTTTCTTTTATTACAGGTTAATATCAATTCTTTTTACTTTTTTTGAAGATAACTAAAAACAAACTATTAAATGATATTATTATAAACATTTTATGAACTTAACATATACAAATATAGATAACTATAAAAGGTGATTATAGTTCGTTAACATGTTTATATTTTATATCTACATAAATCATTAAAATTAATTTACCAACCTGCATAAAACAATTGTGTTAAATTGATGTGAAAATAAATATTTAATATTAAACAAATAAACTCATATAAAAAAATACATTTATTTGTTTTTTGGCAAAAGCATTACATTGTGAATTGCGAATGTTATATCTAACTGGTAGGTTAAAGTAAAAATTAATTAAAAAGGTATTTATAAAGAAATCAGAAATGGCCATCACACGTATTTTAATTTTTTTTAAAATTATTTCATTAATAACATTGTGTACACTAGTTTTATTTAAATATATAAAAGTAAAATCACGAATGAAAATTATAATCGCACAACATTTCACTGATAAAATAGCAAAACAATGAAAATATTTCTAAAATAATCACACTGTGTTCACTACAAATTTTGCATTTACAAAGTTTTAAATCAAGTTTTCTACTTTAGCGACACGTTTTGACAAGTGTCAAAAATCTGGTGATAAAGTTTAACTATCGTGGCTAAAATGTTTGGCGCTTGTTTTGATTTTAATGCCAGAAAAGCATAATTATAGATAAATCCATAATAAATAAAACATATGATTATTTGAAACTAATGTTTTAATAAACATTATTTCCCATTTTTATCAAATTGTTGAAAAAAATAGATTCATTATCAATTATAGTGTTCTATCATGCTTGCAATGTAGAGAAGATGAAAAAGAACTTATTTATAACTTATTTGTACTATTTTTTAAAAAAAAGTATGTTTCGCAAACAAAAAGAAATGCAACTACCAGATAATAATGCTGTTAATATTTCTAAATTATTAAAATAAAGTATTTATTATTTTTTTTTCGAATACAATTGTGTGCTATAAAACATAGTATACAAATGTATGTAAAAAATACGTATTTTGTTTTAATAATATAAATATATATATATATATATATATATATATATATATATATATATATATATATATATATATATTGATAATCAAATAGGAATAAGGTCATGGATATTAGAGAAAATAAATAAAAGAATATAAATTGTTATACATGTATAATATTACTATTTTTTATTTTAGTTTATTTCATTAAAGATAAACCATTTATGATGTAATGGTAAGGTAAGATTATATAACATAGTTGTGCTCTTTACAAACTGATTAGGAAACAAAAAAATACAACATGATTATTTAATTGTTATTCCTTAAGAAATAAACTTCTATGCAACAAAACTATATAGCAATTAATATTTATTATATTTACACAAAATTCACTAGTAAAACAAAATACTTTTAAATATACCAAATATATCAATATCCATTATAATATTTTAATATTTTTTCAATATACATTTTTCTACAATATTTACAAAATAATTGTTGGAAATTGATTTGTTTGGTGGAATTATATATATATATATATATATATATATATATATATATATATATATATATATATATATATATATATATATATATATATATATATATATATATATATATATATATATATATATATATATATAACACAAGTATAAGGGCTACCATATAACAGTTAAGATAAGCTTTTGACAAGTTGACTGATTTTCATAACTTCAATGAGCACTGAAATAAAGATTAACATCTTAATCAGTATCATTCATGTAGATTTAAAACTACTTGTACATGTCTATTCAGACCAATTTACCAGGTATATATATATATATATATATATATATATATATATATATTCATCACACCTGTTAATTTTTATATACATGATGACTGTTCAAAATGAAATATGTAGCGACATATCGGTAATTAAAAAATTAACTACCATAGAATATCATTAGCTATAAGTTACATCAGTCAATTTAATTCATCCTACCTTAAATTTGTTAACTCAAATTACATACTATAGATGATATAACTTAAATGCTATTCAAACCTTTAATCAGGTACTGATAAAAATAGAGAAAAACTTTTAATTTATTACATAAATTTTACAAACAATTTTCTGATTTTTACATTGCTATGCTTATTAAAAAAATATCAGAAACGTTACTCATAATATATGATTTATTAAATTTGTATTCATTTTGAAAATATGAATAAATGACCAATAAACTTCATCAAATCTAATAATAGTATTAACAATGAACATTAAAGTGGAATGTAGTTAAAGAAAACCTTAAAAATTAACTATAATTACATTTATTGTATATAATTCTATTAAACAAAACTGATTAAAAAAAACAAACATTGTATAATTATAACAATTAAGAATAATTATTCTTGTTTAATATATTATTGTTGTCTTAAATTTCAATTGACAAGTTTATTAAAAATACAGTTATTTTTAATATTATAATATAAAAACAAAACATAAAACAAACATTTTTTTTTATATATTTATATGTAAGGAGAGAGAAAGAGAGATTTAAACAATGAGCACAACGAATATATTAAGATATTTTATATATAATTTTTAAATTGTGTTTTGTGGTATTAAAACTTTTTAGACAAGTTATTGTTCTAGTAACGTAAATAACTTCTGAAAATTGAACTGGTTGACATTTAACATTTAAGCACTGCATCACTCTATTCGGAATAGTCAGTTGGACTAAGTGACCTATAAATGATTTGTCATTTATTAATCAAGTGTACATCTACTCAATGAGTTCATTTGAATAGAACATATTTACAACTGTGATAATAAAATTTAAATTTATTTTTAAATTTTAAATATTGGAAATACCACTGTGCATATAATAAATTAAAAACAATAATAAAATATGACTAGAAATGATTACAATTAACATAAAAAAATATGAGAGATTTTTAATACATTTCAATTTTACTGTTTTTAAATATACTTTCTTCAAATAACATAATAAATGTTTTTTTAATATATAATTTTTAACTTTTGTACTGACTTATTTTTTTGTAAAAATATTACATGCACACCCATTTGTCTAGCATTATTGCCAGGTACCAATTACTTAATTGTGAGTTACAGTTAACTATATGTAATAGCAGAAATTTTTTTCTAATAAATCCTATAAATAGTTTCTAATAAAATTATAAAAACAAATAACATTCTTATTTTAAATAAGGAATTAATGAAAAATGTTTCTATAGATTTTTATATTTATACATGTTTTAAAATACTGAATAATCATGATTCCAATTTTCTACTTTTCATCAAGAAATATTTCCAATTATGTCATTATAAAAGCAATAAATAGATTCTGCATATTGTTACACTGCAATTTTAATGAGTAGAATAACACTTATAGCAAAATGACAATCAATACAATATATTACTTAATAACAGTATAATTTTAATCTTCAAATTCACATAGATAGGTGCTTATTATACAGTGATAGAATAGAATTATTCTATTTGAGAAACAGTACTGTTTAATTGGTTACTTAATCAGGATATGGTATTCATCTATTAATGACAATAATATTTGATTTATTTAATAACATTTTTAATTTTAATATGGTGGACAATTTGTTTTAAAAGAATTTATATACATATACATAACAAAATATTAAAAAAAATCTAATAATTGAGATCAATGATTCAAAACTGAACAGCATTAGTAATATTTCAAATTCAAATAATATTATTAAATAAATCATAGAAGTTTAAAATCAAATTGATATTTAAAGTGTTCTTCAAAATGAATTAATTAATCTATATAAATCCATTACCATTTTAAAATAACCTCGACATTATTAAAAATAATTATATTATTTTACTCTTTTTCTTTGGCTATTTTACTACAAACTAATAAACTAAGTTACAGTATAATGTTTTACACATAGTGTTAATATATAAATGGATTTAAAATAATCTGATCAGCTTTCAAGTATGACCACCTATTAACATTAAAAATGTTTGTTCTAAACAGTAAACAGAATTTTAAAATTGAATGTATTTAATAAGATTCATAAAACACTATTAAAAATTTGTAATGCTATTATAGAATTACTAATTATATTGTTTAGCAAGGCTACTATTTTTAATTGTGTTTTATGACTGTATTCCATATAGGTAAGAAAGATAATGTTAATTCAAATTGATTTTTTTTGATCAACTATTATATATTTCTAAATTTCTTATAGGCAGTTAGTGGTATGTGTATATATATATAATTTTTTATCTGATAATTATTATCGGGAATACACGGTATTATAGAAAATGTTTGGTGTTATATTTGTGGTCCCTTACGGGTCAATACCAGAAATAAGGGAAACCATTAAGGCTGTGCCTGTCATATGTTATGAAAAATATGACAAATTCTCAGTGACTCAGATAAGAATACATATTTATTTTATGAATTCGTTTTTATTATATGCAGAGCCTTAAAAATGACGATAAATTCACTCGAAGAGGATGTAAAATTCACCTAAAAACAATTTTTTTTCTTATTTTTTTCATAAGCTGAATGTCGCAACACTCATTGCCAGTCTGTTGTACTATCACAGAAAAATGTTTTGAAATTCTCTCATATACTCGAGCATTTTTTTCCTTTAAATATTTTCTTTACAAAACAATTGTTTTTACAAATTTTCCCAAATTAAAAATAAAATAACAAACTATCTCTGGAGTATTAAAATTATCTTGTAATCCAAATACTGATATTAGGAATGTTTATAAACCTTTTACAATGCAAGAATAAAAAATAGTCATTACCTACTAATAAAATTTTATATTTATTTCATTAAAAAAATATGTTAGATTAAATGATAAGAATAAAACACTGTCCATATAATTAATTACATTTAAAATTTTGGAAGAATATATGAAAATATATAAGCATTCAAGTATGAACATAACATTACTTGATAGAAAAATTAAACATATTAATTTTAGATAACTTTACATTTATTTTGTAATTCCTATTTTATATGCTGTGCATTAACTACAAATTATTTTAAATAGCCAAGTAAGGTATAATTCTTTATAATACTATACATACTGGAATTGTATATAAAAATGTAAATAAGAAAAATATTGAAATACCATTTTATACAAAACTATAATTGTAATAGTGCTCCAGAGATAAAAATGAAATAATAAATATATTAAATTCATTATGTATAAATTATGGCAAACATATGGTGGGTCATTTTATGTGTGTGCATATATATATATATATACATACATACATACACACACAATAAAATTTATTGTAGTGAAGTAAATAATAATGATTAATAATATTGGCTTTAAAAATGGTGACAATTAGTTTCACAAATATTGGTGTCTGTACGTTTAGCACTGGATTTACATTCAAGTACAATATTATAAACATATACATATGTATAGAAAATAATTACAAACAGCAAAGTCAAATTTTTACCAAAATTTCAATATGTCCACACAATCTTCGATATTTATTTGGTAACAATTTGTTATATTACATGTGTCTATACGAAATATTCATACACAACTACTTTTTATGTGCAGATTCACAATTCACATTTTTACCAAACTTCATAAAAGCTAACGATGATAAATAACGGCCGAATTTGCGACTACTTGATTGCTAAGTGTTCAAAAATCATGGTAACACTTCCACATAGTTTTCAGGCACTAATCCAGTTTTTCCATTTAATGTTCCTTCTAACCAGCCTGGTTCTAAGGAATTTTTCACTGTAACAGTTTATTTTAAGAAATATATTTGTTTATGTTACAATATAAAAAAAGTGATAAAATGAAACTATTACAATTAAATAAAAATTTTAATACTAATTAGTTCAAATACTTTTAATTTAATTTATGATAAAATAATTATTATTGAAACTTTGAAATCTAAAAAGAATTAAATTTACCATTGGTAATAATTTGATTTGGTTCAAATGATAATTCACCATCGTTTTCTCCGAGACATGCATAAAGAGTTCTTACTCTCCTGAAATAAATTTTATTGTTTTTAAAATTACAGTTCAATATTTTTATGCAAAATCTATTGATAATTGACATCAATATATTTAATTTAATGAACATACCTCATACTTAAAGAAGGACTAGACCTACCACTAGTAGATGTTGAAGCAGACTGCACACTTCTATGTAAAGTTAGTAAACCACCACCATTAGTACAGATTTAAATTATATAAATAAAAGATATTCATGCAATAGTCAATTATTTAATATTTACTTTCTCAAAATTTTATCTTTACATTAAAATATTATAAATATGTTTTATTTTTATTTTTGGTAAAACTGAATACTTTTCATTTTTATAATTTTCAATAATTTTGATTAAAAAGCTACTGTAAGTATTTAGATATATTATTTTCAATTTGTTAATAGGATACCAAAAAAGAATTCAAAATTAATCGATTAATGTGTTTAATTTTTCATGCAATTCAGTTAATTATTTTTTTAAAAGTTTAATGATTTCATTTCCTCAACCTTATTTAAGAATTAAAGATAATATCTGTTTTTTTACGTGCATAATAAATATTATATTTACTTACACAGAAACATGTGGACGATAATTCTTTGCATAATGTGCTCCCATATTTCCACGCTTAGTTTTTTGTGGTGAACTATTATGCGGTGAATAATGACTACTAGTGTGATTACTATTAATGCCTTCTCTTTGTGATATAGAAGACACTGATTCATTTGAACTACTTGTACTGTTGAGGGTATCATTTCTAATATCATTTACTGGAAATAAAGATGTTTGTGTTTATATTTTGAAGTTTTTATTAATGAAAAATGAAAAGAATTAAAATTACTCAAAAAACAATGGAACTAGTATAAATAAATTTAAAAACTACATGAATTATTAAACAGCTCAATTGTTGGTTAAAACTGAAATTCCATTTTTTTTATAAAATTATGAGACTTGCAAACATTTTCAAATGAAAATAAAATGCCGTTATGAGCAAAGGATAAAAATAATTTATTTTTTAAAAAATAGTTGTCTGAAGTTACATAATTAAAAGAAAAAGTATTGTTTAAATAAAATTTCTATCAACAAATAAAAAATATTTTTTTACTTTATTTTAAATTTGTGTACAAATTTAAAATAAAGTTATATACTTTTTTACAAACAGAATTAAAAAATAGAATCAAACAGAATAAAAAGAAATTGGTTGTATTTTTAGTATCGTTTGATTATTTTTTTAAAAAAAGCTGAATAAAAATGGAGAAGGAAAGAAAAGTCAAGGCATATATATATATATATATATATATATATATATATATATATGTTTGTATATGTATGTATGTTTAATTAACTTGGCAAACTATTAAAATTCGAATATTATTTTTTACTTTTGAAAAATAACAAAACTTATTGTTTAAATATTAATTATGAAACAATAAGAAAATTGAAATGAAGGTGATAGAGAAGCAACTCACATCCACTACTATGATAGTATGATGATGCAGCAGATGGTCTGTGTTTACTGTGCGAAGGGCTATAACCATGCATATTGTGCAGATTGCCCTCTGAAAATGCTGACATTGTTGTAGTCGAAATCCGGTGCAAATTTGGAGGACCGCGAAATGCCATATCTGTTCCTCCACCATTCATGCCTCCACTAGTGTGCTCACTATGGGACATGACACCTGTAGTATTCCCATATGGTATGCCACCATTTAATTCTTGTTCGTGCATTGTTGCCACATTGTGCAAACTTGAAGACATGTTTAATGATATAGGACCAACACAATACGTTTTTGTTACAGCCTGAAAAGCGTGAGGTAATAGTTTATACAAGATTATATAATAATTCGTTTAAAAGTTCACCATATATATTTTTTTAAAAAAACATATTTATTTTAATACAAATAACTTAACGTCGATTTATTTTGTCAGATGTAATAAATAGACTTTTTTAATGTCTATATTTTTTTCGGTTTCAAGTATAAAAGATAAATAGGTCATTTATTATAACACAGTGAATACGGAGCGCAAGGTATCTCATATGTTTAGCAAATTGATAATAAACGATAAATTTTAAGACAAATCGTTTCAAATTTTCAAACAGTAAAGTCTAATAATGCTTAAGGTTTTATATTATAAATAAAAATGCATGTAACTAAATTCCTAATGCATCGATAACCACTCGGACAATAAACCCATGTAACGCGATCGGAGCCCTATTTGCGGTATTAAGAAAACTAATTTTAAAAATGAACATTATAATATATTGATTAATACACAATAATATAAAATCTAGACATAAGCATGTAAATGTCTTTGAAAAAAATAACACATTCGCGGACGAGACGACTACATCCGTCAAATGTTCGTTTATATGGAGGTATATGACAACCTCACCTGAACATATGTATATGACAAAAATTTTACTATACCACTACGTTAATTCTTGCTGTAAATTAAGAAGAAAGTCAGGTCAGAAAAAGAAAAAGTTGACAAATGCATTGGCGCTCTACTTGTTAAATAACAATTAAAAAATTACGTACTTGAAGTAATTGTTTCACTTATTGCTACTTTTATTAATAATGAAAATCTAAAACTTTTTTTGCTGAAATATGTATACGAAAAATATTTCAGACGTGTTTCATACGACTACTAATTAAAAATAAAAAAAATATTTATTTTTATCGATTTTCTCAGATATGCGAAAAAATAAAAATGTTAATTGTATTTTAAGATTTTTATGAAAAAAATAACATTAAGATCTATATTTGATTTAAAGCTATAACTTATATAAAGTGAAAAGGGGATCAAATTACAGATCACATTTCTCAAAATGATAGAAAATGTCATAAATAAAATAAATTACAAAATATCGAAATTTAAATTAGGATTTTCAGAGTAATACATTATATGTAATAGCTCTAATACATAGCAATAACAATCATAAATATAATATTAATTACAGAAAAATCAAAGAAATATACAAATACTTACGTGTGTTATAGGAGGCGAATTACTATACCGAGAAGTATGAGACATTTGCTGTGAGTTACGATGGCTATTATTCTGTGTACTGTTTGTGTGATTTGAATTCTGTCCGGCTGAAACAGACTGCGGCGAGGCTCCCAACTCGGTTTGACTATCCGATGTATCAGGCGCACTTTGAAATATTAATTCATAATTTTCTATAAGTATTTCAACGACAACATTATAAAACTTGATATCCATTATCGATGCGACAGTTTCTTCTTCAGGTCTTAATAATGTCGGTCCAAAACACACCGCTAAATTACTTACAGTCATTAGATTTTTATCACTCTTTTGAGAAACACTATTGAACAGAGAATAATAATATAAGTATATATAAATTATATATATATATATATATATATAAATGAAAAGTGCATATTTACTTTTTTAAATGCTTAATCAGCATTTCTAGCATTTTAAAATTTGCGCTTGGTAACCTATAAACTAATGTATGTACATCATTTACACGTAACTGCCTTGTTTCTTGCTCTGAAAAAAATATACAAACTCATACTCTTATACATCGATAAATAAATCGAAATAATTGAGTCAATACTTACTTGCGGCTGCTATAAATGAACTATGATACTTAAATGTCATCAGTGATTCAGGAAGATTTCGTAAATATTGCTTTAATGCACTCGTAATGGTTTTACTTTCCCATTCGAGTCGATCATCAAGATTCAAAAGCTTGTCTGCTTTCCTTCTATCTAAGCCCATCGTTAACAATTTATTCACTTTTGACGTCACACCGACGATTCTATATAATCCTTGTTCTTCTAATCCTCGTTTTTCGAGTACTTCAATGCAACGTTTCACAAAACTGAAACCGACATCGTCAAGGGCACGCTCTTCTGGCTTTATTAGTTTTCCTTGTGCTGAATATGTCTGTTTAGATTGGAATTTTTTCAATATTTTTTTACAAAAGAAGCACATACTTTAATCGAATAAATAGTTTTCAAACAGTTTAACTAATATAAAATAAGAAAATTTAATAATGAAGGTGTCATTGTTGATAGTGTAAAAATATTTTGTATAATAAGAAAAAAAACTGTTACTATAACTATTGTTATTTATTAATAGTTAATATAATTCATAGGCTACTATTTTTCACTCGTCTTGACATAATATTTATTATTCGTTGTTTTCTGATTATACTTTTGTTCATAAATAACAAATACTATTCAAATATGATTGCTTCTAAGAATATTGGCATATTATATTTCAATAATAAAAGTACATACAAATAATCGATGTAAATTAATAAACAATACAGAAAAGATAAAAAAAGTTAATGGACGGTTAAATGTATTTATTTCTCTCTCTCTCTCTCTCTCTATATATATATATATAAATGGGATTATGGTCTAAAACAGTGTTTTGATTCTATGATAGAATTATTTATTATACCAAAATAAATTAGCATATTTCTTCAATTAGTAGATATTAAATCCATTGGATTTGAGAATTATTAGAGATGTATTCGTCAATAAACATAAATATAAGTAATTTTCACGGCAAATTGCACGAGAATGAAAAATAAAATAACATCCAATAGATTGATGTTTTGAATCATTGTAATTATTTCGCTATTTATGAGTTGAACTATGAAACTATTTTAAATACAAACTAAATGCTTAAAAGATATTTAAGTAAAATTGTATAATGTAAAGAATTTGTAGGCTAAAGCAATTTTTTAAAAAAAAATATTTTAAAGGTAATATACTTTTTTATAAAATTATAAAAAATATCAAAAACGTAATAAAAAATTAAATTAATAAACATACACAAGCTAACCATAATATACGCATTCATTCCAGTGATAATAGATGGTTTTTATATAATGTATAGTTTGCTTACAGGTTCTTTTCCATCCATTACATCGATCCAAGCGTTACGGTCTTCTTCAGACAACGCTTGTAATGTATAAAGTGATCCAGGACGATCTTCACAACTGATATCGAAACAAAATCGTTTTTCTATCGAATCAGACATTCGTCGGGTACATGATGCCAGTGTCATCTTTATCGGCTGTGATAAAATCTATAAAAAGAACAGGTCGATAATACGAAAATTTAAATATACAAGATTTGAAAATTCTGTTCTAAATAAGTAAACTTGAAAATATATTTTTTTATTAACATTGCCAACAAAAAATGTTTGACGATCCATGAGATTAACTTTGTACAATTTCGAAAAAATAATACAAATTAAAACTACAATTTATATACAACATTAATATTGAACTTCGAATTAATTATTAGTCATTTAACAGATATTATTACTATAGAATATGTAGGTGAGCCAAACTATATTTGTCCTCGCTCACACTTCTGAAAATACCGAATACAGGACAGCATATTGTATTACATTTAATTAAACACGAATAAAAATATTTAAATATTACTCATCTGAAGAATAACTAGTATCTTATTTAATAATAAAAAAAAAATCACTAAGCGAATCCTGTATATAACAATTTTCTCAAAGTAGCCACGTGAAATAAATCTATACTTACGGCTTTTGATGTTAATTGATTGTATGGTGTCATTATAAAAGTTTTACTTTCTTTCTCATATTTACAATATTGTTTTGTCCACGTGGTACCAAAAGCCTCTGTAAATATAACATATTCTAGTTAAATATACTTTTAATTGAATTTAAAACGCTTAGTGCGACTGAATTAATTTTCATAACGTTACTCACTTTTTTCCATTAAAAAAAGATAACCTTCTTTGGTAAGCTCTTTATTTGGTCGTACAGACTCTTCAGGGTTTTGTGTTTGTCGTCTATCTAGCATTTTCTTCTTTAACTCTTCAGTTTTATGTTGCGTTTGTTCAAAATTGTTTCTGGTCTAAAATAAAATTTATATTCGAGAAAAATATTAAATATACATTTTTTAACACTTTGAGCACCACGTACGCATGCCACTGGCAGAGCAACAAATAACAAAAACGACGCCTTACACCGATTTTTCCTACGTATATTTTTTTTAAATTTCCATATTTTTTTATAAAACATAAAATAATTAATTGAAGTAATACCTGATTTTTGTCCATTAAATTATGAAAAAAACTGATTTTTAAAAAAACAAGCTGTTCCTGATACGTAAAAAACAATTCTTTATTTCGATAGTCCTTTTGGTTTTTACACCAGCTAATACAGGCATGTTTCAACTTTCATGTAGGCTCTTTCTGTGATTTTCATCTGTCCTAATCAATGTACTGTGTACTTTTTAAATTATTTATATTTTTTATGGGCAGAGCTCAATGTGTTAATATGTTAGAAATATATTATACTCTTATCAATACAATATATACAATACTATAATTAAAAATATTTATGTTCTATTTGTATTCATTTTTAATTTGAATGAAACTCGATTTGAATTCAGTACGTTAATGTTTTAGTATGTATAATGGAGTAATATAATTATCTTCATATTTTTAAATTATTCAATCACATTTTATAAAATATCAATGGTTATTTTATTTTTATATAGCCATATGACAAAATGCGGATGGAACTGCCCATAGATATATTTTTATATAGAAGTGCAAAAGATTTGAAAATAAAGTTAAGTTTGACAATTGATAAAATAATGATTTTTATAAATCAAACATTATAATATATACTAGTGACTATAAGAAGTAATAATAGTATCTGCAATATAAACGTATGTGGGCAATCGTTTTATTTTTAGCCATTCGAATAAGATAAATTAACACAGTACCAAAACTGCGTTTTAAAATCAAACAAATCGACTCACTTTCAACTAAAATAAAAGTATTTTTTTCAATACAAATGTTTATATTTAAAATACACATCTAACAATAGTCATTAACCGTCACCTTTTGTATCCGTAACTGCAAGTCATCCATAAAAGGTTTAAATTCCTTTGCGACCTCATAACCCTGATGATAAAATGTAAACCATCCACATATGAATCGAAGTAATGTTTCTACGAATTCAAATTTTTTACGTTCCTGCACTTCTTGCAGCCGGAATACGTAATCCAGGCTGGCTTGACAAAAGTGGCGCTCGGCCATTTGTACTTGAACGTCCGCCTAAAAAATCCATGTGTAGTTAAAAAAAATTAATAAAAATAATGGATTTATATTAAGTTTAGTTTAATGATTCATGATGTTGGCTTTGAACTGAAGTCTATCATGTTCAAGCGTTTCAGTTATGAGAGCAACGCAATGGGACTTTTAGTAGAGCGCATAACTCAAAATGAGATACAAGAAATGTGAAATTAGAAGTGTGTATCTTATATGGAAGGAGTTTTAGATTTAACAACTTAGAGCGTGAATAATCTCAACTTTCTATCAGTCCATGTACTCTTTTGTGGGTTAAAATCTGATTGTTGATCGGCAGAGACTTAAATTTGACATTCTCTTCTTAATAAGTAGATATATTGGATTTGATTAGTTATCAGCTATAGTATTAATAAGTCTTTATCAATAATTAATAAGTAATATGGAGAAATACGGGTTATCGATAAATGGCAATGAAATTGTTTAATAAAATTGTATTTAATCAGTTCTACCAATTAAATCAATGAACTAATTATTTTTTACCATACGATTTAATAATTGTTTGATTATTTTCATCGAATATACTTTTTAAAATTGTACAATAATACAGAAGTCATACTATTAAATATTTCTGTTAAAAATATAAAAGAGGTATACTCTTTTTTAAAAGTATAAAAGTAAATCCGTGTTTCTCTGATGTAAAATTATATTAGATAAACATACAGGTCAAAATATTATTTATAGAAATAAATTTTGAAAAAAGAGACGTTAAACTTTTTTATAAATAATGCAAGATGAATGGTTTATTCTGATGTCAATAGTCCTTTACGACTATGAGAAATTAAATGATAAAAATTATGGAATTTTTTTTATAAAAAAATAACGTAGGTAATAATTATAATAACGTATTATTCGAATATTCTTGTAAACTAAATAGAAAACATAACTAGATCGTCGAAGGCGGAGATATTATTTCAGTTTACATGGTATTAACTGTTTTATCAGTGAATAAACAACTTCAAATTAGCAAAAAAAAACTGTCATGTCTATAAGAGCTTAAACAAACAATTCAAGTCTAGGACGATTCAATGAAAAAACATAAAAACCTAGCACGTGTTAAGTAAGTGAATGATATTTTCATGGAAAAAGCACGTAAAATGACTTTCGATTTAGGATAATCATTAAACTGATAAATATAAATTAATTAAGGATTTATATGAAAAAAAATGTTTAAAAAAGTACAAAAATCAGATTGCAGACTGGAAACCAGAAATAATTTCTATGGGTTGATTTTAATTGTCAGAATACAAGAAATAAAAAAAAGATTATGCTCTAAAATATTTTTTAAAAGAAATCTATGAATCGATTTACGATTCGATTTAAATTTTGTACTGTTCTCATTCAAGTACTTCTATTTGAAAGTAACATATATATATATATATATATATATATATATATATATATATATATATATATATTCTGGAAAAATGTAAATTTCGATGTTTACCAATAAATCTGAGTTTATAAAAACATTTACCCAACTATGAATATTTTTTTTTTTAAAAATATAGATTTAGAATAACAATTTCATCCTAATATTGTCAAAAGAGAACTTGATTATAAACATTTTTATAACTAGAAACTTTTTAAATTCATTAAATGAACAATTCTACAAATAACATTATTCTTGCGTTTGTGTTTTTCTTAACTTTGTAACTACTAAAAGTCCATTTTTGTTTTAAAAGTAATTACATTTCTTACATGTACTTCAATAATGTATCCAGTTTCTGTCTTTTTGATTTTTTCAATGTTTTCGAATGTTTTGATTGCAGAATAATAGAATTTGATAAAGGATAATTATATTTATTAGTCCAAAAAATATATCTATTAAGTATTCTTCTGGTCAATGAAATACTATGATAAGTTCGTCTAAACTGTTTCAGATATATCACAGTTTTCATAAAGTTAATGACTTAAAATTATCTGTCTGTTATTTTAGTTTACTTAATATTTTAATGCTGTTCTCACTTTACATTTGCTACACTGTTTTAAATAATAATTAAACTCTTGAAAAGAAATAATATATATATATATATATATATATATATATATATATATATACATATATTTAATTCAATTAGTTTATTAATCTTAAATTCACAAGCTTATTTCTATAAAAAAAAGAAATATAGTCCAGTATTCAGAAAGAACTGATTTTGTTTAAATAAGCTCTTAAATTCTGATGAACTGATTTAACGATCTGTAATAGCAAATATTGTGATTTAACATTTGTAAAAATTGCATAACATTCACATTTCAATAGAAAATAACTGTAAGTTCCGTGATAACATTTTTGAATTAATTACATTGTTATTAACACAGATGATGCATGACCTTAAACGTTATTATAACAAATATAGTCAGTGATTGTGACATTTAAATGTTTATACTTTAAAAAAAAGAGTACACGATTGTCTATACAAACAGTTAACCTTGTAGTAAAAGTTTACTAGTTCAGCTACATTCCCTTCTATTTATAATATGATTATTCGAATGTATACATGATCAATAAAATGCACTTGCAGTTCAAAAGTTACAATTCGAATGTTGTCATTTAGATTAGTTTCTAAACCATGTCATTTTAATCCAGCTATTTTGATTTGTGATTATATCTAAAGTAATTGTATAAGAAACATCAGGAAGTAATAAATTATTTTTAAATTGAAAAAAAAACACCTATTATATGATTGCAATCATTATTTATGATTCGTACAATCAGTGATGTACCACATTTCCAATTTTATATTTTTTTTAAATAGCATTTTTAGAAATTAAAGCTTTCAAGCCTGGTAGATTTAATTTTCAGTCTATATTTAACAAACAGGATGAAATGTCTGAAGAACATCAGATAATAGGGTAGACTTTTTCAATTAAATAGTCTTCTTTAATTAATTGTCTGCTTTTATATCCGTGATCCAGTTGGTGTATTGTCCTGGCTATTTTGTTTTTGATTACGACTAATTTTGTGCCTTTGAATTTCTCATAGAGCTTCAATTTATCAACAAACTATCTAAATATGGTTTAGGATCCAAAATTAATCGTGACAAATATATAAAGGATTCACCAGGACTAAATCCATCAGGAAAATACATTAACTAATATTGTTCATTGAACAATTTGTCGAGTTTAACATAAAAAGGTTAAGTTATAAGTCACTTTAAAATGACATAAGTGCCGAAACCGGTTATAGAGAACAAATTAGCAAGTGACCCAAAGGCTAAAAATCGAAAACAAGATTATAAAACGGATACAAAGCTATGAATATAAACATTGTTAACTTTAAAATAATTATAGACTAGGATTCACATTCCTAGACCGTTCTGACTTTATTGATTTATAGTAAAATGATCTAAAATTCAAACTACTTGCGATTTTACATGTTTAATTTGAAATGAAGTCCGTTGTTTCCGTTTAATTATTTGTCTCATGGTTAAATTTGATTTAGATATACCTTCGGTTTACAAAAAAATAGTTTTTGTTTTCTATCTAGAAAGACATTTACTTTCAAATTCGAACGATTAGTATTAAAGATTTTAACAAACACATGAGCTGAGCTCAGGCTAATGACACATTAACTTTTCATTATCGAAACGAATATTTATTGAAAAATTAACTGGCGAACAGATAATATTTTCTAAACATCAAATTTTTAATCAATATGTTAGATAATATTACTAATGTTTTCTTTTATTTCATAATTTACCATAAGCATCAATAAAGAAACTGATTATGTGTCAATTAAACGAATATAAAATGACAATTTATACTTTTTAATTATGACATTAACATTCGATTTCTTTTCCAATATGTCAAAAGCTATAAATAGGTATACGGTTTATATGGATATAAATAATTTTGCATGCTCCTTTCATTTTTCGAGTTTTTTTCTTATTTTGCATATATATATATATATACACATATATAAAATGTAACATGATTTGATTTTAGTACTATTGTATAAAGGTTGAAATGTAGAGTGTCGCATTGACATTTGAAAACTGTGTCAGTCACTCACCCATTCACAAACAGGTACACAATTATTCGCAGGTACAATACATTCGTTAACAATACATAATGAAAGGAAAAAAACATCGAATAAATTAAGTTAATATACCCACACATTATCACGTATTCCATCATTGATCTGTCGTCACTTAATAGTCAATATTTTGATAAAACACATCTTGTATGTCAAGCAAATAAAACCACTGGTCAAGGATAAGCACACAGTAAGCAAAGCTCACGACACAAGCTTTAATGCGAAGAAAGTAAACGCACACGTAGGCAAACACACGCAGGAAGTTTTTAATATGTGACTCGCGAACGTCGAGCGTCTCGAACGCAATTCATTCAAAGTGACAATTCGTTCAGAAAAGATGACTCACTATAGCAAATACATCATCATCACACTCTACTGACCGAAAATCGACAATCGATTTATCAGTTCGCGACCGGCGTGTTGCGGTACCGAACGACGACTTTGCAGACACTAGGACGATCCAAAAGCGCCAAAACGACTGCCTATATAGCTCCTACCCTCGCGCGTACGTCATAGAATAACCGTGCTACTTTTTGCTTGTTCACACGATTGCGAAAGTTTTACCTTCGACCGAGAGCTTTATTATATAGTGCTCGGGCTACGTCAGATCTGGATGGTATTATTTTTAGATGAACTTTATATTAAATGATTTCCAAATGTTTTGTGAACTTATCTAAAGTTGCTTATTTATTTATTTTTTTAATTTTAGTTCATACACTGACCGTATTCAATTTGTAAGAAAATCCTTTTTGACAGTTTATTTTTTTCATAAAATATTTTCTTTTATATTATAAATTAAATCAAAAAAAGTTTTCTTATTTGATTCTGAGAGATTAGAAACAAGTATATTTATAGTATGTTCGAATGGGTATGTAATGATTTATTAAGAAATGATCATTTATTGAAGGATACCTCATAATTTTAAACTAAAAAAAATATTTCAATGATGTTTTGGGATATTATTCAACCATCTTTGTTATGTAGTTATTGATATACTCTCAGTGTTTTTATAACAATCTTTAGATAAATACAAATGTTGGAAAAATTAATCCATGTTTCACAAATGAATTTGTCATGCCATCACAAAACCGATAAAAAATGATTTTTTTTTTACTTACTTATGAATTTAGTTAAGGTGCTAAAAACTATTATTGTTAATACGTTCGTTGTAAGTATTGTTCGTTCAAAATGAAAACAAATATAATAGGTCTACATCAAGTAGTGTACAGTTAAAATTTAAAAATGATAAGCAGGATGAATACATAGGATGTTGGAACGTTTTATTGTATACTTATGTTTTTTTTTATTTTTTTTTAAATTTCTTCTAATTATCTATGTTTTCATCATACGCAAAAACATAATCATCAAATAGAGTTATCCTTTCTTGTACGCTGTGGCACACGTTTCAACTAATCCAACAATTAGTTACTAAGCAATGCTAGTTAATTGCTAGATTACATGCAAATAGTAGAGATAATCGACACTTTTTTTAATTTAATCAAAAAAA
The DNA here is from genome assembly GCA_034766995.1 of Acanthacorydalis orientalis. Lineage (NCBI taxonomy): Eukaryota > Metazoa > Arthropoda > Insecta > Megaloptera > Corydalidae > Acanthacorydalis > Acanthacorydalis orientalis. The sequence goes on along the minus strand of CM068313.1, from coordinate 14,586,880 downwards.
ATGTATACACTCTGGTTTGGGTAGAAATAAATAAATATTATTTAGATTGTTATCTCTGTCTCTGTTTATTTGTTAACGTGAAATATATCTTTCTAACGATATATTTAAATGTTACTTTTTGTACAAATGTACACACACACACATACACACACACATATATACAAATATATATATATATATATATATATATATATATATAAACTTAAAAATACACATATCAAAGAAGTTAAAAATAAGCAAATCTACTCGAAAATTAGATAAATAAAATATACATTTTACTCATTCTTCAAGATAAAAAAAACGATATGTCGTGTAATAACAATCTCACGTATATAAACGAATACCTATTAAACTTACGACTTTATGGAAATATTTTCGCTGAAAATTAAATTCTCAAATGTCGTAGGAGCATTTTAATAATAATGTTTGCGAAACCTACGTATTTTATATCATAATGAGAACGTTTGAAAGATGTTAGCGAAATGAAAGAAGGATATTAATAAAATTCATATTAAATTTATATGTAACAATTCTGAACTCAAATAATAGCAAATGAGCTTATTCATATCATATGCCTACAAATATATATATATATATATATATATATATATATATATATATATATATATATACATATATTAGGTCGGCAGAAAAATAATTGCGGTTTATGACCTTCAAATTCATATAAAAAACCCCAATTATTTTCCTACCGACCTAATATATATATATATATATATATATATATATATATATATATATATATATATATTAGTACCAACAAATCATTCAAACGTGACAAAAGTCAATATTTGTCTACTTTATAAATGTTAAAAATAATTTAGGCTATTTTCGGATATTTCAAATTGATTGAAATTGATTACAGTTGACACATTTTTGGTGACAGTCCAAGAAGATTCTTAAGCACTTTGACATTACTTGTTATCATTTATCTAACTGAATGCAACTGTTGTGTACTTCATCACATTTATTTAACGTGCGTGATTTTCTTCTGTCAGATTAAATATCTCATTGGTAAAGAAAATTGTTTTCTTTTCTTTCATTAGTTAGAGGAAATTATCCGTCTTATAATTATCCGTCTATCTATTTATAAAATTTATGTCATAAATTATATACACTGTTTTTATCATACTAAAGGCTTGCTTTTATATATTTAATTTTTAAAAATGATATTGACTACAATTACAATTTTTGTCAGTATGGCTAAATTCATTTTCAGGCACAGATTTTCATTCTTCACAAATGAAACATTTTCTTCTGATCAAAATGGTCAACAACTGATTAATTAATTATCCTGATTATTGTTTATGCATATTTCAATGGAGTTAACATCAATCTCAGAGAGCTAATGTAAGCTTTGACAATAGCATTGTTATAAAAATGAGCACAAGGAACAATCAACACAATTAATAATAATTTAATGAATATTTCTGCTCACAAAATTTTTTTTCGCTTATGGGGTAAAAAAAATATTTTATGAAAGTGAATTTAGCCATAGTGCCAGATATGTACTGTGCTATAAAATTGAATATAAATAAATTCTTTTTGATAAATAATATCAAAAATTAAATTTTTTCAAGCATATATTAATGAAGGATTTGTTTTCGTAAAATTTACTTACTGATTTGTTTTAAACAAAAATCTATCAATTTATTAACTGACAACATGTTTTTTAGACTGAATATTTTTACAATTGTCCATGTAAAAACGCATCAATATTCATTTTCATTGATGTTATTCGACATTTTACACAATACTGAGTATCTAATTGAATTTTCCACAACGTACTATCAAAAAAGACCCCTCTGAAGGTACAGTTCATACAAGTGATGTACGTAGCTCGCATGATTCATCCCGAGAGCTATATTTATGAATACGTGAATAGGAAGTTACTATGCTCCATTCACTCCTCTGCATACATTGCACTTTATCTCACTTCATATTTCATGCATTCGAAATTTATCGACCGGTCTTTATACAATGACACGTGCAGTGATGTAAACGTGAAAACCCTTTTTGTATATTGTACGCCCGTTGAAATTTGCATTTATTGACAAAATTTCAATATTTGTTTTAAAATATAAATATATTAAATGCATCCATACATACATATATACTTTATATATATATATATATATATATATATATATATATATATATATATATATATATATATGTATTTAATTTTAAAAATCATTGCAGTGTAACTAAGAAAACAAAGTAAAAAGAACATTTTTAATATATATAAATCAAATTAATATTTTAAGAAGCTAACAATTTGATTTAAAAAATCCGTATGCATATTACAAAGTTTCAATTATAGTACTTTCAATTGTATCCAAAGTTGTGATTCCTGATTGTTACAGTTATCACAAGGTTATACTGCAATTACAATTGCATTTGACATATACACACTGTAAAACTAGGAAAACATACGAACCACAAAACAGTAAGTATTTATCAACTTGTTCGTCCATTCTTTTCATAAGTGACAAAAAAGAATTTATGATTTTCATTAGTTAATTATAAATGTCTTACAACTAACAAAGTTTTTAGCAAATAAATAAAAATAAAAACACATTTTTTTATAAAGATGGGTATATGGAGATGCCTTCAAAACAAATGAAAAACATGTATTCTTCATAAATTTAAAAAAAAATACTCTATTGTAACTAAATTACATCTCAAAATATAATATTTTTAAGAACGGTCTACCTACTTTTCAAACAATAAATTTTAAAATAATGTTATACTAAAATTAGAACAGTGTAATTTTTAACCATGAAAACTATATCATTTCTAACGCATTTTTTAAAAAAAAACATGAATTAAACCTTTCTCTGATACATACATTTATTATTCTATTCTAATATATATATATATATATATATATATATATATATATATATATATATATATATATATATATATATATATATATATAATGTTTGAAATCAATGAGTTCAATAGACAGAAAATAAAGGAAAAACGAATTTTCCGCCATTTAACGCACGCCTGCGTTTTGGAAATGAAGTCCAGTAATAATGTATGCGTGGTGGCCGCACTGACTGAACGGGTGCGCGTGCGCATGTATCCCCTCATTTATATCGTTGCATTTACGTTGCGATATGTCGTCATGGTCGCTATACGGAAAAGGATCAATATTATCCTGCGAACCATCCTTCAAGGCACGCCCCCCGAATACCATAAGTTTCTGCTGTTTAATATGCACTATCAATCCACGCGCGAAAAAGGATACGCTTGCGCATATCGTAGATGTCCATATAGACAATTATGTAATTTAGTATAGTAAGGAAATTTATTAATAAAAATTAAAAATAATGACAGAGACATGCACAACAATACACAAAAAACATATATTTAATACAATTATGTACCATAAACCTATAAAACATTCAATTAAATATTGTATATGTATGACTGATACATCATTTGTTTGCGTTTTTCAATAAATTAAATAAAAATATATTTTTATACATAATTATTTTCATTATATATGACATTATAGAGTGTGTTTATTGTTACTCATTCAACTTTTCAAAATAAACAATAAGTATAGGTTAAGATGCAAAAATTTATCTCTCTCTCTTTTTCTCTCCCTCTTCCATCTTTCTCTCTTCATATATATATATATAAGATTATGAAAAATTATTTATTTCCATCATCACATCATATACTCTATTTACACTGCAAATCATTATAATAGAACAATTAATTTCTGACTAAATGAATTTATGTGAATTAATTAAAAAAATTATTAAAGAATTAGAATTAAAAAATTAGACAAAATCTGTCAAAAAATAGATCCCCTCACGAAGCACAGCGAAACGAAAGTAGTTCTTAATGGATTTTCTTGAAGAAAACTGCAATAAAATGTATAGTAATTGAATAAGTTAGGAATTATGGTTATTTAGTTCAATTTATTAGCGAAAATCATTCATTAAGAAAATCGTCCGGAGAATAAAAATATGATGAGATTCATTTTTTTTCTAAAGTAAAAAGAGTTCAATCAATGTCTTCCAACTGTCTTTATTTACGAAAGTGAAAAATGGGTCTTGAATGCTAAAATAGTTCAATGACTTCAGATAACAGAGAAGAAGAATGAAAATATGTCTATTTTACATAATAAAAACAGATGAAACAAGAATAAAACAAACAACACAAACAGAAGCTATACATACAATACGAAGACGAAAAACTTGACAATAGATATTCTTGGCTAGAAACCAAGAATTATAAAAAAGCCCGGAAAAGATCAGTAAATAAATGGGTCACAGATAAAATATTTATTTTAAAAGTGTCTAAGAAAACTCGATTGTTTATATAGATAGATTTTAGGAAAGACCGTATCATAGTAATGAATTGTCAGAGACTAAAAATTATATATATACATACATATATATATATATATATATATATATATATATATATATATATATATATATATATAAAGGAAATAAATTTTGAATCAGCTGTTAAATACACAAAGATGTGTTAATAAGATACGACACTAATTCCGTTCAAAATCCACCCCGTGTCATAAATCCATTCAAGTGCCGCCCATCTTGTCAGTAATGGAAGAATACATGTTTTAATGATTATACAATTCAAGACAGTTTATTTATTGATCTAACAAAGTGAAAAGGATTCGTTTCAAAATCGCAATACAGTAGGAATAATGGAAGCAATTAACCAGTAATCTTTATTCAAATTAACAAAACTACCAATAAAACAGAAGGGCTTCTACAGCACATGTCACAATAGAATAATTAATTGCTACTTTTGTTATCGTATATTCAACACTTCGAATGGTATTAGTTAGTTATAAAGAACGTCTCGTACGTAAACGGGATGCTTATTTAATTGGAGATAGTGTAATTAATGGTTTTGAATTCTATGAAATTATAGGATTAATTTATGGTTATCGAAAATTAACATCTTAACAATTAAACGAAAAGTTCTCTATCTATTTTATATCGATTTATATAAATGTCTATTTTCAGGAATAATTAATTTCTATATTAAAAATCTCTCTCTCTCTTTTATATATATATATATACATGACTGTAAAAACATAATGTTAAGACAAGTTTTTGTTGGCAAATCAGACCGTGCAGCTTTTTGTTCAGTGACAAACGTATAAGTTTTTTGGATAATATTTCACGTTCGTAAACCATCGGTTCTATTTCGAACCAGATGTAGACAAAGAGGGTCCGAACTTCGAATATGATAATCGTTACTGTGAAACTTTTGTCGTTAAGTTAAAATAAACGACATTTGTTGTAAAAGCATGGTAAAGAGTAAAAGGGTGTGCTTTATTCAAACGATTTGAAAAGCTAATGAAAACGTTTGTTTAATAAACTTTAAAGTAATTTCCTCGCTGTTAATTTTACTGACAAACGATTGGTAATAAATTATTTATGGAATTTAAAGACATTTTATAAATATCTACATACGAGGTACATGGTTTTTATTAAGTAAAATAAATTTTTATATTCACAAACGTCTTTCATCCTTTTGATACCATTTTTTTACGATCGGAAGAAAAATTTAAATTAATAGTTTTTTTTAGTGGCAGATGTAATAAAAATTTGATCTCCACCATTTATTACCTTCATCCTCCAACTTTTCCTTAGTATCTCAAATTTATTTTTTTCTCTTAACACTATGTAATTAAAAAAGACATATAACATTTAGCAAATATTTCTTAAGTCTGTACTGTCAGAAATATGACACAATACTAACGATATAATTAACCTCTTAATGGATGATTTTTTAATCATTAATATATATATATATATATATATATATATATATATAAATGATACAAAAAATAAATAAAAACAATCATACATAATATGTATTTTATCAAAAAAAATTAAAATGAAAATTTGCATGAATATTTAATGTACAATGTCATTTCATTGACGATAGTTTTAACCCTTTCGTTACTAACGGGATACATTTGTCCCACCGTTTTTTTAAAATTCTTACCGAGGAAATACTTTACATAGTGAACCCACTATAAAATACTGATGGGACAAAACTGCCCAGGACTATATCTTTTATCCATGATGTCGGAAAATTCTTGGCCAATTTTAACTACCCCTTAAGCAATTAACTATTATTTACAGAAATTCATCAAAAAAACTCGTATTGAAAGGGTTAAAGATAGGCCTGTAAAGAGTTTAAAATTTTACACGTACAAGTTAAATATTTAATTTAGACCAATAGTTTTCAGAATCTAAAAGAAAATGTCTCGAACAACAAAGGATAGTTATTTATTTCAAAAATTAAATCATTCAAATGGTAGATGCTTTAATTAATTTAAAACTTCTGTTAACATTAATACCTATTTTTGAATATAAATAAAATATAAGACATGTAAGAAGCACAAACTTGAATCCAGTGTTAGTAACAGTCTTGAGTACTTATATACTAATTTTTAAAGATTTTTTTAAAAAATAACAAAGATGTGTAGAAATTACTATTTAGTATTTTTATCTGTCTGGTCTTTTTCGTTTCTACAACATTACTCTAATTTCTACAAATCTGTTATCAATAGTTATATACCATTGTAATGAGTTGAATTGTTAATCTAAAATGTGCAATAAAAAAAGAATAATATATCCTATATATGGATTCGTTTTTTTTCTTCAAAAATTCGTGTATTATTTAAAACTAATTTCACAATCAATGTAAAATTATGAAGACGATTGAAGATTGTTCTAAAATTAATACCAAACTTTTCTCTGTGATCTATTATGTTTACTGCAGATTTTGGCTAATATTTATTTAAAATAAAACATCAACATTAATTGAATATGATATAAAGTAACAAGATTTGTTGGTTAATTTAAAATAATCGTAATAAAATATCTGAAAGTTTGTAACACATTGTGTTATTGTTTTTACATTATTGGAAGTCACTAATAGAAAATTGTAATAAAAAAAATTCATAAGTAATACAAAACTGTATTTATTTCAAAAATGTGCATTGAAGAAGAGAAATTTTATCAAAAAATATGTGTTACTGAACGAACGAAAAAAGCTTCACCCAATAAATTATTCAGTCCTTATTATACTTTTATGAGTGAGCAGCATCCTGCACTGCTGACCAAAAACTCTCGTTTTTATCCAATCATTCGGTGTATACTATATTTTATAGTAAAACAATTATTTCAATAATACTACGGTTCTACATTGGATTGACAACTTTGATATAGAAAAAAGTAATTGTAATTTTATTCGGGCATTTCAAAAAGAATTGAAATTTTAATTGAAATCGAAAAAATAGAAATAAATATAAAGACGGTTATTTTTACTAATAGTCATAATTCATTAACAGATTAAGCGCTACAATGTTCTTTATAATCTATCCAAAAATTATCTAAACAGAATTAAATTTCAAAATTTTTAAGTTTGTACTTTAAATCCACAATATTATTAAAATATGTCACAGTTTTTATAAAATACACATTCACTTCAAAATCTCTCTTACGTCTACTTTTCGTTTATCATCTTGGAACAGAATTCGCGTTAAAAAATAAATATTTCAAAAAATTTTAATCGAAAAAAAATTTACAAAATGATAGAAGATATATATATATATATATATATATATATATATATATATAGGTTAAAATAGTTATCTATGAAAATTTTCAGTCTCCTTAATTTTAATGCATAACTAAAAAAAGTCTACATAAACTGTTAATAATTTTTGTAAAGAGGAAAGACATTATAATGTTAAAACTAGAATTTTCGAATAAAAAAAGTTATGTTTGACTCTGTAAAAGAATAGAAATCGACATTTACGATTTTTTTAAAACAAACTGAAATCAGAAATGACTCAAATCTTGAATAGAAACTTTTTTATAGTCGATATAAGATCTCATAAGAATCAAACTATAAAGAAAGAATATAGTATTAGATTCTTATAAAAAATAAGTCAAAAATTGTAAAAAAAAAACAATACAAATTTATTTCAATCAGAATAGCAAATTTCTTTACTAATTAGTTCTATAGTTCTGTTTTCGAGTTGAGTTAATTACAAACGTTTAATATTTCTTGTTAATCTATAACAATTGTAAATAGAGCGACACTTTTAATCGTTTATTATATTATATACACAGTATTATATGCGTTAATCGTTTTATTTAGCTGAAAATAACTTGCAAATATTTATATGTAAGTTACACAATCGTAATAAATTTCGTTATTATTAGAACTGATGTGAATAATAGTTTGTTATGCCTATTCGAAATGTATTATTAATTATACTAAAGAGATTTAATTAAATCTGTCATATTTTCCAATGAAATCGTCCGTCGAATCGAACGCACGACACACATATACAAAAGTAAATACAAATATGGTTCGTTGGATAAACGCACAGTTCGCAAAATTCTATTTACGGACAGTCCGAGCTTTATTATTATATAACACGGTGGTCCAAACTTTCTCTACGGCCATCCCTCCCGCAGTCAAATCAATATTTGCCAGACAAATACGTGTCTCTCGCTTCGTCACTCCGTCCGTCTCATTTCAGCAACGTTTATTTTCGGCGCTAGGCCATGACGTCATCGACTAACATCCACCGTATTATGACGGGGATGAAACCACGTGTATTGTGTGGGTGACGTTCGTCAGATGTTTACACGAATGACAGCGCATGCTTGCCGTTCGTATCAATGGGGATGGATGCTGACTGGATAATTACAGATGGACCGTATTTCGTTAATGGTATAACAATAAACTGTTCGTAGTGTATATTGGTATTTCGAGATTGATGAAATGAGAGTGAAATTGCATTTTCTTTTCACTGACTCAAATGTTGATTACGAAACAATAAAACGAAAGAAAAATAAAAGATAATGGTGTCATTTACCTCCACTAAGACGTTTTCTTGTTTTTTCGTAGACATGTTCAGATACCTTTCTTGTGTCTGACAAAATTTCGCCGTCTGTTTGTCGTATTTCTTCTTTTCTTCTTTTACCGCTCCTATGTGTTCTTTGCGAAATATTTCTAGCGGTGTTATTATTTGGTCGTAAGCGATTTTTAACTGTAACAAAAAAAATATTAAAATTACTGATTGAACTTTAAAAAAAATAATATATAATTTTAAACAATTTTATACAATCATACATTTAAATAACAAATTATTATTTCGAAGAATTTCTATATGAGCATAAAGACGGGTATTATATATATTTGCCATATTTATGATAAAAAAAATATTTAAAAATGTTTTAACCGGACATTAATTAATTCTATTTTTATGTTTTGTATAACAATTAGGTATACTTTTCAGTATTGTTAATATTTCAATTATAGAAAAAATAAATTAGAAAAGCTTCTTATAAAAACGAATATGTTGATTATGAAAATATGACATAATTTTTTATAAGGAAGTATAAAAATTTAAATGGAATATTTTGATATGTTCTGGTATATGCAAATTATTTCAGTAAGTCTTAGCATATTGGAATAAACTATTATTTTTTTAATAACAAGAGGGCTATGCCCCCTCCCTCGGGCGAGGGTCGTCGCCACCTACTCTCTGACTCTCGCTCTCCCTTAACAAATAACAGAAATTAATAAATTATGCGCATAAATAATCTGCGTAAAATGTAAGTTGTAAAATTTTTATTAGAAAAGTTTATAAAAATCAACAAAAAAATGCAATGTTAAAATGTGTACCCATTTTTTCATTTTGAATAAATTTCTTATCAGTTTTACACTGAAATCGTATACCCTCTTTCGTTGTACACCGTGAGAGAGCTAAATAAATGCAACTTATGTCAACCAATCAGAACAGAGACCACGCGATATCCATCAATCAATTATTGATGATCGGGACTGGAAATGGTTAACGTGCTACTTATAGAGTGTAACGGGGGTACGTCGTTGCAAGGAGGCGGTCCACACGAAAAAACATTGTTTTATGGAAATTTTACGATGGAATTATTTTATATATACATATACATACATGCATATACATACATACATATATATATATATATATAAATATAGGTGATTCAATTTAGGCTTCCGCATGGAAGTATTAAAAGGGGGCGCAGGGGTTAAGACAAGCCATGTCATTTTCTATTTAGTAGTTCAATTCAATACTAAAATACAATTGAACTAAATTAATAAATTGAGGATAACATGTTTTTTTAATACTTTCATGTGGAAACCTAAGTTGAATCACCTATAGATAAAATTCACAATTAATAATTTAGCATTGTGATTAGATTTGCTTTTATCAATAAACTAATACATTAAACACGAACATTTTTTTATTCAAATTTTCAAAAATTATGCATTCTTATTATTTATGAGTTTTTCGATAACAATGCCATTATCTTCAGAGTGGAGACATAGATAATCTGATTCAGAATATATTAGATTTTCTGCATCATGCAAAACAAACAATACGCATTTAGTGAAAACTTTTACCATTATTTTATATTACATAATTTTTTTTGTGATGTCTGCTGTGTTAATTTAATTAGTTCACTCTCTGTATAATTTTATTTTTACAAAAATAAAATTATACAAAGAGTGAACAACAAATTATTGTGTATGGTGAAATATAAAAAATGACTAGTGAAATTACGAACAAAATGCACAAATTTACAACCTTTAAATAGGTAGATAAAAACTATTACATAGAAAAGTGTTCCTTATCTCTGCTCCTCATTATTATATTTAACGTCTAACATATATATATATATATATATATATATATATATATATATATATATATATATATATATATATATATATATATATATATATATATATTACTGAACAAAAGCTTCGTCTGAAATTTTCAAATTCAATTTTATAACTTTATACTACTTAAATTTTATTATATACACATTTTTTAAAAAAAACTTAAAACCAAAACTTACTTAATTTTTTATTGGTTAGTAAGTTATTTTTTCTTATAAGATTAATGAATATAAGCAACACTATGGTCGATTGATATATTATTTTGGTTTAAATGTTTTTCTTTAAATGTATTAGAAATTTCAAACGACCATTCGTCTTAAATCTTTTTACAATATATTAAATGTAGTTGCAAGGATTAAGCTCCACAGTAAGTATAATATTTTAACCAAAAAATAATATTTATCGATTTTAAAAACAATTTAATTAATTTTTGTATAACTGTCTTTTGAAATATATGCTATTTTTACTAACAGTCCAGTTAAACATAAACAAACACTCCATTATTTAAAAATATAAGAAAGTAATCGCACACAGTAAGATGTTTTAGTAATCGTATTCAGAAGAAAGTTGAAATGTCAACAAAAATATTAAAATTCAATTTCTATTCGAATGTCTGTTTTTGCATAAATTGTAAATATTTTATTGCTTTATATATCAAATTACTAAAACAGAATGTGCTGTATTGTACATCTATGCGTATGCATGAAAACGTTTATATTTGTACATTTTTTTTATTTAGCATACATAGGCGTACCGTTACAAATAAATATAAATTACTGATATTTCTGTGGAAACTGTCAATTAGAAAGTTAGTAGAGTGAAGCAGAATTAATAGGAGGTTCGATATCGTTGGCGGTGAATCCACTACTTGACCTTTACAAGTACATCGTTTCATGTGTGGGTTACCTAATAAAAAATCACATACTATTTGCCTTATACATATATAGAGATATAGATTAAATTTATTGGATTTCGATTAGGATTTTCTAATTAGACTGCAAATATATAATTTAATTTTGAAAAGTTACCATCGCCTACACATTTAAATTTTCGTATCGCATTACAGATACAGCAAACACATTGATTTTATCGCAAATATTTTCAAGTGACCTTTTCCTTTGTAAAAGGTTATTTCACAAGTGTGAAATTTGCTGATGTGTGTCTAAATAAATACGAACGTTCAAGTAAAGAAAATCTGGAAAAAATATAAATTTTTAAATTGATAATTGAGATTTTTTAATGAATTCGTACAAAAGTATGACGTTTTGATATAAGACGGTTATCGAGATGTAAAATAGCTATAAATTTATATATTTTCATTTCTCATATTATAATAGTAATAAGGTTTTTTTAGAAATAAAAAAGATCTCGTCGTAGAGTTGACTATTGAAACAAACCTATCACTTATCCTAAGCCCATTGATTCAAACTTTTCTGAGGGCTGATGCAGAAGAATTGTTCCAGAATGCAAGATTACAGTTCTCTAGTCTTTTATGGCTTCATTAATAATAAAATATATATCTGCATCCTTTTTTCAATTTTGTATAAATTCAAAAGAAATTCACTATATTTAATAATCACAATAATACCTTATGTACTGTGAAACTCATTGCCACAAATAGTCTTCACATTTCCATGGAATATAAAAAGCTTTTTTGATCAAAAATATTCAACAATTGATTACTGATGATTTTGATGGTTGCTTCAGCACATTTCATTAGTAACAGAAGACAAGAAAATAAAAAAGTACATAAAAAGTAAATACATGAAATTCATAACCAAAATCAACTATAAAATTCTATAAAATACGAACACATTTTTAAAGCGAAACCAAATACGTACAAATGGTAAACAGGATGATAAATGAAAGATCACATAATTTAGAGTGGGTTTATATGGATATATATATATATATATATATATATATATATATATATATATATATATATATATATATATATATATATAGAAACGATACGATCATCTTAATAAAGATGACTTCATAATAGAATACTGTCTATGTACGGTAACAGAAAATGAGGAACACTCATTGTTCAACTGTAAAAGTATGAGAGAAGAGAGAATATTTGAATAGTCAAAAGGCGAGAATGAATCAAAATATTTTTTATATCAAAGGTGAAGAAAGAATAAGATTGAAATTATCAGTAATTATAATGAAGGAGTTAATATTTAACATAGTGAGATTAAAAATATCTAGCTACAGTACCTGGTCTTAATTCGGGTACATTTCAGAATAATTTCGGAGTACTATACAGAAAATTATGACTTCTTAAAACATAAACTTTTGATATTTCTGTACAAGTCTTTTTGAAATAGGTTCAGCAATTCTTTTAAGTAATTTTATATATAAACAACTTTAAAGGATTTTAACACATTCTTAAATATCATGAATAACAAAATATATTTTTTATGAAAGTTCACAATATTTTCTATTTTTTCACTGAAAATTTTACCGTCATCCATAATTTTGAGTAATATTCCATTAAAAGTTAAAACAGTTTTGAAACATTATGGTGGATACATTTTCAAAATTTTAATTCCGAAATATTCTATACAGTTCCACTTGTTTTTATCCTATATCCATATGATAATACATAATAGCAAAATAATCAACGAAAACCGTATGGAAATTGGTTCAGCAATTTTTGAGTTTTTGCGTTGCTACCAAATTAAAAGACTTACATACTAATAAACGGTTTTTTTCTAATAACAAATAATAAAGATACAAAATGGTTTGTTAATGTGTATATAAATTCTGAGATATAAAATAAACAAAAAGTTTTACCCAGATTTGTAGTTTCTAACGCTTTATTAGAGATAAACAGAATGTTTTATTATTCTCTTATTATAGAAATGCTTGTTTACTTAACTTTATGTTCAAATAGTTTTTTATTTACTTAAAAACGCCGTCTTTTTAGTACATGAAAAAACTTCTATTTTTTTAAAACACAAAAATTATTATTTTTAATTTTTATATCCCTGAATGTGCATACACATTTACGGAAAACCTTTTAAAACATCTATATACCTTAATAGTCCACATTTTTTTCTAAATTTCATTATGGAATATATTGTAAAAAAGAAAAGGATCTTTTTGAAATGGACCAATATTTATAATTAATGACAAACATTTGATGTATTATATGTATGTATAATTCATGACCTACTGTTTTTTTTTAATCCGGCTCTGATGACAAGGCTATATATTTATCCGTCATTACAAATCCTTTAAACTAACTACTGAAAAATGTGTCTTTTAACAAGTACTCATCGAACTGTAACATATGACCTAGAGAGGCCAACCTCTCAACAAAACGCGACAATTTCACCGTATCTCCGTCTGATGGTGTGCTGACAACGTTCTTCCATCTTTAATGGAAAATAGCAAAGAATAACGAGGATGTGGGCGATTATGGGCGTGCAATTACAGTACTGTCGTTTATAGAGTTTAGTCTGATTGTGTTTGCCAATTCAAGCGATTAACGGGTCAATATTAATAATGTGTAATGCGCAGGAGTCCGATTGGCGAACTTAACGTTTTATGAGGAAATTAAAACGGAGGAAATTGAAAACATCCTGGCTAACGGTGTCTTTGATTTTCGGTCACTACGAACATAATTCGGCTCATTGTTGTGCTGATTCTTTTTCAATTCAGATAAATTAAAGTAATCCACTTTTCACAGATTTTGTTTTCAGAATGAACAATCAAATCGCATTGTCTTACGATTGTGTATATATATATATATATATATATATATATGAATACTCTTCAAATGATAAATGAAAATATATTTTTACGTTCGATTACATAAGAAATATAACTGCCTTTGTAAACTTTTTATTTTTTTTGTTTACCTTTTTCAAGGAGGATACTTATCACAATACAGTTCTAATACTGTGGATAAATTCACTTCCGCAAAAGATTTTTATCTCACAAACCAATAAAATCATATTCAGAGGGCCAAGGTACAGGTAATTTTTTTTGGATTTTTCTGTATTTGAGCGCTTTTAGGATGATGGAATCGCCATCGAAATATGCATAAACAACAACCAAAAATGATCAAAAATCGTTTATTGAATATTTTTCACCAAAAGATTATTTTGTGGTTTGTGAGGCGAAAAAAAATCATTTATGAAAGTGGATACTTATATTTCTGTCTGATTTAGTTTACATTTAATTAATACATGTATGTCAATGAAACAAATTGAGAATTGGAAATCTAATCAGTATAAGAATTTTTAAAATTCTCTCTCTCTCTCTATATATATACATATATATATATATATATATGTGTGTGTGTGTATGTATGCACTTATGTGTACTTATTAAGTGCTATTCAATCAATAAATTAAATAACCATAGTCTACATAATGTGATTAAAAAATGACTTTAGTTAGTGATACTTATCACAGTCTTCAAAAAGGTTTTATTATCACAGTTTTCAATATTAAAAATTATCATAAATTAAATATTAAAATCTGAATGCATTCAGTCCGCTTATCACGCACGTACTTACGATAAAAATATTCATAGCGCCAATAAATATAATTCAATGATAAAACATTGAATTTTTTCTAAACGTGTTTTTAAATGTTGAATATAAATAAACTTATAGATCTTTTAATAATAAGAAGCATGTATAGAGTATACACTTTATATAAAGATTATATATATATATATATAAATATATATATATATATATATATATATATATATATATATATATATTTGTGAAGTTATTGCAATTTACAAATTATGTTCTTGTTTAATATTTAAATTTTCAAAACGTACAAAAACCAATGGGTTTATAAGTATATAAAAATATATTTCTCAATTTAAATGTATTTGAAAACACAGTTCGAATAATTTAGTATTAAAATAAAGAATTTATAATACTTTTTAAACAGGAGTCAATTCCATCAATTGAGGATAAAATTAAATTAATTTATATTTGAGTAGATGATATAGGGAAACAAAATATAGAAACACTTCAAATCGCTGGTTGGTTATTTGGCATTTGAAGGCATGTCGACAAAATTAAAATCGTGATAGCAATGTTAAGGAAGACAATAACAGGCAATACGTCATTTTTACTTCAAAAAGAAAGAGATGTCTTGTAGTGTGTCAAATGGCTTAATAATATAATAGAAGTCAAAAAAATTCATTTATCTAATTACAATCAAAAGTTTTTTAAAGGTGTTTCATGGTATATTCATATTTATTAAATACATACATTCTATTAACCTGAAAAATCTGTAATTCATATTACTAAAATATCAAAAAAAATCAGAATTTTATAACATATGAGATTTGTGAGTTTACAAAGCAAAATTTCACATATCATGAAAAAATCGCATGTGACCTTTAATCATTGGATCATTTTGTATATAATCAATTTTTCAAGTGGGTTATGTGAAAAAAATTAAATAAAATTCACAAATAGTTAGTCGAAAGTGTATACAATCTACTATACGTCAATAATTTAAAATAATTTTTATGAATTGACTGTTTCTTTTATATCGTTTGCTATCATGGAATTCTCAAACTTCATTACAAGATACAAAACTTTTAATTTCAGTCAAGTGAGATTTTTAAAATGGAATAGTTAGACTTTAATACTGGTAATGTTATTTTCTTATATATATTTTTTAAAAATAATAATAAGACTGTCTATTTTTAGAGTATGTATAAAAAGTGTAGTTAAAAGTTAATTGTTGAAACAGCGTCTTAATTATATAGATCAAATAGATCTCTCGAAACAAACATGTCAAATATACTAGACACAAAATGACTATTTATAAATAGTGTATTGCAACAGATGTGACCACTTTAATAACCAATACGTTGAAACTACTTTTTTTGTATGTGCAATTACCGAAATTGGATAATTCGTTCGCATTGAATATTTTATACAAGTAGCTTTCATGTGTGATCAAATGGACCGTTATTTATTCTTGTGAACCAATGCAAACGGCACAATTTGTTCTATAAATAACCAAATAAACAACTTATAGAATGTAACCGTGTCAATATCAGAGACTTCCTCCATGTAGACAGTAATAATTGTATATTATTACAAGACGTCTTATTTGTTTGCGTGGTGTCAGATGACTCATCTGGCACTTGCAAACCTATCCGGCAACAATCGACAAAGCATTCGGCTGGTTTTAAAGTTCACCCACGTTTCGTTCATTCATTCTAATTGTATATGCGACTTGTGAATATATTGCACATGTAATCAGTTTTACACAATGTATACACGTATACATATATATATATATATATATATATATATATATATATATATATATATATATATATATATATATATATGTATGTATAATATAACTGCTTTTTGTATTTTTGAGGTCAAAAGATCTTTTAGACAAGTTAAATTTATTGTTCTTTCTTTTTTTGCAATTCAAGCGCGAACGGCACATGAAATTCTATAGAATATATAACTGAACTAAGATAAAAATTCAAAAGTATAAATTAAGGTTGATTTTTCAATTAAAAACATTTTGACGTAACAATAATAGATGATAATTATTTTTCATTTTAAATAATTAATTCTAAGTTTTATGAAACTAATCACATACTTTCAAGAATCTCTATTTTGTACCTATAAATATAGTTATTTGTTTCAAATTAACATTTTTGGAAATTTGATATTTGAAGTGATTATTCAGTTAGGAAAAATTAATATTTTCTATAGTTTGTTATATATATATATATATATATATATATATATATATATATATATATATATATATATATATATATATAATATATATATATATATATATATAAATTTAAGAGTGTATTCTATTTTATAAAAAAATATGAATTATTATGTAAAAAATTAACTCAACTTTATATTTTTAGAAAAAAATAAATAATGACATTTTTATTATCGATTCAGTGGTAGTTTTTCCGTACACTAGTATTTACATATTATTCAAATAAAAAAAAAATGTAAATGACAAATAGCGTTTAGTGTATAAAGGAAAAGAAAAACATAATTATCACTAAATTAAACCACGAAATTTGTGTAAGTAATAAGCTGTTCAGCTATTCAATTCTTATTTAAATTATAAACTAACATTCGATTGTTTATTTATTACTGTTATTCACACCACTACTTGATTTTAAAATCACTGACTTAAGGAAGCGGAAGACTTGCGTGTTTTGAAATAAAAATAATAAATCCTATTACAAGAAAACAATCTTATCATAGCAAAACGCCAAGTGTACGTATTATGGTATGTTTGTGTATTAATATATTGTGTATACAAACACGTTTCTTATAACGTGCTGACATCTATACATTATTGAAACAGATCAACAGGGAGCGAATCAAATAACCCGTGGGGTAAAAAATATGATTGAGATCGAATGTCAACCGCATGAATATACTTATGATTCTTAAGAAAGACGTTTATAGATTGTTATTATTTTTTTTTATGTATATACAGGTAAAAATACATATATGCACACATGCATATATATATATATATATATATATATATATATATATATATATATATATATATATATATATATGTATGTATGTGTGTGTGTGTGTGTATAATGGATGCAAAAAAATGTTACTCTGTAACGTGCATCTGTTAGGAAGCAGGTATTCTTCTTGGAATACAAAAAAACCTATCTAATAATTACATGTTTGTACAAAAAATGAAACCACATAAGTGGTTTTGGACTCTTGGTGAATCACGTGTAGTATTACATTAGTCACAAATTTGTGTTGGATTCAAAATCTTATTTAGATTTTTTACGCCACTCGTATACGAAAATAAATGTAATATTTATAATGGAATTTATTTGAAAAAAACATTTAATATTTGATTTACATCATTAATCAGTCTTTGTTTATGTATCAAATATTTAATCTTATGAAATATTGTTGTATGTTAATGATCTACATTATATATATATATATATATATATATATATATATATATATATATATATATATATATATATATGAATGATAATTTTTGACCAGAACCATTTTTTATGGTTTGTGGGGTGAGAAAAGAATTTCTTTGTGCTTTAAAAATAATAGGTTTTTGTTTTAATTAATTAAAATATACACGCCGTTTGAGAATGGATAATTTATAAACGATGAATAAATCGATAGAATATGCGAAAAAGCCGCATCGAACATCTCAAGAGGCCGCAGGTTCCTTCCATTCTTAGTCAAGATGTTATCTTTGAGATTTTTTTTTGTTTTGAAATTTTAAGTCGAAACTCAAAGAAAGAAAACTGATAATTAAATTTAGCACTGATCATGGCAAGTTCTTCGAAATGTCCGGAGAACAGAAATCCTTAAATTGTTTACAATGACTGTAGAATAATTTGATTCATTGTATTAAACCTTAAAGAGACTATTTCACAGGAGATATAATAATTAAGTACTTTAAACTAAATGTAGATCTTTAATAGTTTCATTATTATGAAGCAGTTCGTACGTCAAAGCATTAGGTTTAAAATTTTCTCAATAAAAATTATTTTTAAAGATGTTAGAATATTAAAAATTAAACATTTTTTTCTATATTTATTGCAAATGATTTGTATCAGTACAATAAATATAAAAACAATGATATATTATAAATTTGAATATAACGAAACTAAAGAACACATTTTAGTAAAACAAAAAATGGAAACCAAAAAAGAAACGAATCGATAAAAATATTAACATATACAATATATAACATACACATACACAACTTTAGTGGTAGGCATACATATGAATCAGAAGAAAACAAATACATTATGGTAGAAACACATAACATGAAATGAATGTGAGCTGTCTGTGTTGTTTGTGGTTTTTGATTTTGTGCAACGTAATGTATATGTGAATTGATATATCTTCGAAATGAACTTTACTGATACCTCTATAATTTTTTGTTGAAACGAAACAGACAATAGAACATTCACTTTGCAGATGCTATTGTTGTTTCGTACGTGTGGGCGTCTATTGTAACTGAAAATGCTACCTAGACGAAATCAAATCGATTCTCATTCTTCAAACACCAGTTTACCAACGGATAGAGTTTACGACCGAATTTAAATTTTTACATTTTATATATCTCGTGTACACGGATATCTGCAGTGTTGCAAAAATGTCCGTACTGTTTTTAGTTTTTATAAATATAGCCATTTATAAGTAAATGTTATACAATTTTCATTCAGTTTTTATGAAATACTTTTTTTATGATTTTAAAAAAAAATATATAAAAAAAATAACATGCAAAAAATTACTCATGTATTTATCAAAATACTGCACGCTGTTTATAATATGGCCGACAAGGGAATAAAACTAAAATATACATTAAAAGATACTAAAATTGTTATTTTTACAGTTAATATTCAGTAACATATCTTTTATATTCTATTATCTATCTAGCTTATCACTTTTATTTTTGAATTAATTACCTACACAAACATTAATTAAAAAAAAGTTATTCATTTATAGTAGTATAAAAATAAGAAATGACCAAATATTGTCAGAGAACAGCACAATAAATATTATGAAATTACTTTCGCAATTTCATATATAATGAAATTTATTATTCGAGTACATAATTCCAAATTATATATGAAAATAAATATTAACAACTCGTAGAATATATCTTTAAATTTACATTGAACTCAGTTGACTACCGCTGGTTTATATTTAAATGGACATAGTTCTGTACGATCGATTACATAGAATAAATTTCACTTCCAATATGTCAGATATTGCACTTCTTGTATTCGGGTCGTTCAACTTGTCGGTGTCCGACTTAAACAGAGAGAAATTTAAGACTCGCTTTCGTTTGACATCTCGACGAGTTATAAATATTGTTTTAATTGTTTTGAAATACACTTTTTTACGTTTCGACACTTTTGTATAATTTTCGCTAATAGATGACAATATTCATTAATTTATATGAAAATAATACGACTGTGCGATCATCAAGATATTTTTATTTATGTATATGATGTTAGTTATGAATAAATTAATATAAATAATGTAGTTCTTTTATTTATAACGGCGATAAAAATTTTATACATATACATATATATATATATATATATATATATATATATATATATATATATATGTAAATATTCGAAATTAAATTTAAATATCCCTTTCAAACGAAACGTTTTCACATTTTGTCACCTGTGTTAAACCTAAATAAAATTTCCAGATCTGAAAATAGTCATTAAAATATAAATACTATATTTTTTAAAAAAAAATGTAGTATAAAATCAAAACTTTTCAAATCATAAAAAAGCATAAACAATCTGCAATAAAAAAGAATCGTAGTGCATCGATAAGATGGATGAAATGGTATATATTTTCAGTTATTTTCATCCAAAGGTTATTTTGTAAAGAGTATTTGGTAAATAGAAAGTATAATTTCAATAAAATAACGCAAGATTGAATATTGCGAGAATTACAAATGACAAATTCAAGATAATCATCTAGAAGACGTTATCACATCTTTGTTTTTATATTGCTTATTTGATTTCTATTCTTTCAACATTTTCTTTTAATTACAGATAACGGTAGTCACGTATTTTTGCATAACACCTACGAAAATAAACGTAATACTTTCTTAAATTCAAATCTATCTACAATTTTAATATTACTTAAACATATTTTAGAAACGGGCATGATATTAAAAACGTAAATGATACAATGGAAATTATAAAAATTCAGAATGAGCGAATAAAATGAAATATTCTTGAAAATTTAGAAATATATAAAAATGAAAATAATATATTAAACGAATAAATAAATAAATAAAAATATTGGTGTGTTATTGTATACTTTAAAAGTATAAACTACGCCTAATTTAAAAACATATATAAATAGATCATAAATCGTATTTTAAAATTGGTCTTTAATACCTACGTTAGGATGGTACACGTGCCGAAACTTGTAGTAGAGAATAGACATTTTTCAGATACAAAAGAACGAAGATTACCAGGACTATATACATATATATATATATATATATATATATATATATATATATATATATATATATATATATATAAAGTATAGAAAATATTGATTTCAGTAATACATCATCAGGTATCATATTAAGTTCAACAGTTTAAATTATCTTTTTTTACATTAGCTTTATTTTATCAGATCAGTGCAAAAGTTCGTATATGATTCAATAGGTAGTGTTAAGAGTGCCGTATGGTGGCCCTCGCAGTTAAAATGTATTCATGTTATATATCGTTTGAAAGGTGACAGTCACAACTCTCATTTGAGCATCGGATGCATTTGTTTCGATTCGATTTGTATGTAAGTAAAATTTTTGAAAATAGGCAATGAAAAGATAAACTTTCGTCACGTTATGTTGTACGAGTTCCGGAAATAAGTATAGAAATATTCGGATTGGATTCTTCTGATTCTTTATTGGATCGGCTGATGACTGGCGATGAGAAATGGATCCTGTATAACAACGTCCGACGCAAAAGAACGTAGAAACTAGTGAATGAAGGGACAGAACCAGTCGCCAAAGCTGACTTGCATCCGATGAAGGTGTTGCTGTGTGTTTGGTGGGATTGCAAAGGTGTTGTTTATTTTGAGCTGCTTCCACGGTGTGAAACGATTACTAAGGAGAAGTACTGTCAACAACTAACCAAACTGAACGCAGCAAAAGAAAAGTGTCCGATTTTGGCCAATCGTAAAAGGGGTCGGTCATCTTCCACCACGACAACGCAAAATCACATGCATCAAAACTGACTTTGCAAAAATTGAAGCAGTTGAAATAGGAAATCATATCGCATCCACCGTATTCTACGGACATTGAACCTTCGGATTATCATTTGTTCTGGTCGCTGCATGACAGTTTAAACGGTAAAAAAATCGACACCGCGGAGGCAGTCAAAAACCACCTCACCGCTTTTTATGTCAAAAAATCGCGCAAGTTTCACGAACAAGGAATCCAGCAGCATCCAGAGCGTTGGAAAATGATCGCAGAAAACGACGGTAAATACATAATTGATTAATAAAAGCGTTTTCTGTGAAAAATAATCGTCTAAGTATCAATTTCAAATCGTATACGAACTATTGCACTGATCCAATACATAAAAACCACCTGCACTCATAATATCTTTATCAAACGATTTATTTTGTTCAAAAATGTATTGAGGTGAAAAAATAATTTTTATTAAAAAAATGCATTTTTTAATATAAATATTTACTAATTAAATGCTCAAAATATTAGTTCTATCGAAGGTAGAAAGACATCGCACTGCAGAATATATCAAATATTAAGCATACGGAACAAATGAAGAACATCTATTGTTTTGTGAAACCACCTCGTTCGAGTGATAAATCCAACAGTGTGCTAATAATAATTTTAAAACTGTAAGTTGGTATGAAAGTGTACGCATAATACATAGACAAGATTTTAAGATAAAAAAATTATATAATAGTAGAACTGCTTTTCAAAAGTTATTGTGTATTTTATTTTCAGACATAGAAATTATAAACAATAGATATATGTTGTCTTGCATAGGTGTACATCTAAAGCACTCCGTGAATAAAGCATGTACTACTATTTCTACCACTCTCTCCCGCTCTCCCTCTCTCTCTCTCTCTATATATATATATAACATTGTCACAATTTACAACCTACAAATGTGTACGTATGAAATTCCACTTGAAACGAACTTTTTTTTACAACTTACTGAAACTGAAAAAAACATCTTCATTTAAAATGTAAAACATATCTCGAACAAGAACGTTCCATTTTCGTACACGTGAACCGGATGCAGATGAGAGCTTAAAGCGAAATCCGAACGTCAAGTAGCAGCGCAACGGCACTGAATTAGCATTCTGCCGCGGGTTCGTACAAAAACGACAACGATAGAACGACGACGACGAACGTTGCGAGCGAAGACGGTGGTGCTTGATGTCGTCAGCGCGAAACCAACAAATAAACACACAATAATGCAGTCAGTTGCAGCGGCGAGAAATGCGTGAACACATTTTCCAGCAGCACATGCATATCACGTGACGAAAGAAACTTTTTCAATATCTTCTCGAGCGCCGTACGTTCGTACGAGCGCGCGGGGTCAGAGAACTGGTGTCGAAAGCACGTGTCTGATACAGCGGGATTCGCCATCGTCGTTTATAACTGTGTCACAGGATATATGACCGTGACTTCATTTACAACGAGCGATGCATTTAAGTTCAAGCTCAGAATATTCGCTAAAAATAACTCTTAAGTCACTTGTGAAATCGTTCTTATAATGCGGCGTCGTTCGATGGTCTTTTTTTTTTAATCCGTTTTCAACGCAAAAATAACGACTGTTAAATGAGATCCTGATGTTTACTACAAACGACTCTATTTCGAAACATGTTCAAGTTTCTTCTTTTTTATATCCATAAAATAGTTCATATTTTTTACAATAGCTCGACATTACGGTTTTCAACTATATACAGAAATAAACGGGTAAAAAAAAATATATAAGATATATTGTTTTGTAAAAACATCACTTTATAACTACAACATTTCCATCAAAATATAAAAAATATAGAATATTGAAGTCAAGATATATTCATACTATATTATTATGCATATTTAACAAAATTTATAAACATTTTCTGTAATAACAGAGTATTTGTTAGTTTTAATAACTTTATATAATTATTTACATTGTATATATATATATATATATATATTTATGTATAAAAAATTATACATTAAAAACATATTACCCTAAATCTACCATAAAAACATTTTTGAAAGAAAGAACTAAGAAAAAGGTCTATTTTTTAACTTTAAATAAAAAACAAGTTATAGTAAGTTAAACATTGATTTGATGCAGGCATTCAGTCTATTTTCGACATAGCTGTTATGTTTGTTGATGTTTAAATCAATAATTGAGTAACAGATCAATAAACCAAAGCCTCGGGGGAACAAGATATCTCTTGTACACCTTTTCTTTCTCTTAGATATCTTCATCACTTTTTCAATTTGGCAAACAGGTGAAAGTCTGTTGGTGCCAAATTCAAATTATAAAGACATGCTTATGTGTCACTGAGTTTCGTTTACTTTAGGAATTGAATTGAAATAACCGTGTCTTATCTCTGTCTAAAAAAGTTCTCATTCTGTTTCACAAATCGCAAAAGAGGAATGAATGATGGTGTTGTTCATATTTTTTTTTTATAATCATTTGACAATTGTCTAAGCATTCATCTAGTACAGATTTGGTGACGTCTAGATATCCATGAATAATGTTATATATTATACCATGTAAAAATTAAATATCTGTTGTAACTATACAAGATAGACATACTGCATCGATATTATTAATTCATTAAACAGACTACGTTCCCAAACTGATAAGGATATCCACGAGGAGATAAAGCGATTGCTACGTTTGCAGAAGATATCTTTTTATCACTAAGGCTTTGACTTTTTTATCTACGGTTATGAAAATATCTCAAAACACATGGCGATTATATTAAAAATAGACTAAATATGTGCTTATATCAAACACACTTACTGTAATTTGTTCAGACTTAGAATAACGGAGAACCTTGCTGAATTCTCATAGCATAATATAAAAAAAATTACTACATCTGATGAATTTTCTTAATCTGAAGTCATGATTATAGTCTGAAATTGGTATAGATTATAATCTATTCCAATTACAGTAAATATTTAACAAGTATAAATTGTACAAATACAGAGCAGCATCTAAAATAAGCAATAGTAAAATTAGAACGATATTTTAGTTAATTTGTCGAAGTTGATTTAATTGAAGAAATAATTAAAATTTAATACTATTTTTTTCAGCAAATTTATGGTATAAAACAATATTGTTTATGAAATGGTGTGTGTGTGTACGTCAGCGTGTATATATATATATATATATATATATATATATAATGTACTTGTTATTTAATCGAAAGCATGACTGCGATTAACAATTTTTGAACAGAAAATTACACGTAACACAATAGAGATTTATGAATTGAAGAAAAAAAAAACCTCAAATTCAAAGAAGACAGCTTGTCTCAACAAACTAGTCGTTAAGCATATAACAAAATGACATATGACATTGTAATGCATTGTGAACGTAATTATCGTAACAGTTAAAATAATTGCGCATGTGTAATTTGTTTAGAAAATTTACATAGAAATACTATTTGTCGTAATACATAATGTACAATTATATTCATAATGGTTTCCCACTCTCGTCGAATCGCACATGAAAGTCAATTAATTATGAATTTATCGACCATTTCGTGTATAATGAAGCTATACATACAGTTGCAGATGTCCTATTCAAACCCAACTATTTTGATTGTATAGCGTGATTTGATTACCAGGAAAAGCAAATAATGACCGATTCTATAGTATAATTATGACTTTTTTCCTTCATATATGTAACTAGCTGTTTTGTTATTCTAAAGACAAACTATTTGCTTTGTTTGTTTATAATGAAAAGGTCAACAGGTCAAAGAATGTCATCAGTACATACATCTATATTGAAATTATTGACGTTGACAATTTATTAACTTTCAATTATATATAGACATTAAATAACATTATAATTATTACTGACTTTTTCTTATGAATTTGTTTGTTTTTAACGAATGTATTTAGTTTTTAATGAAAATGATAATAAAATCATAAATAAAAAATATACACATTATAAACAATGAAAATAAACAATGAATAGTTTTTATGAAATTCGACCGAGCAAGAAATACAGTTGAAAAACATCTCATCCGCAAAGGGTTAATAATGGTTATTTATTTTTACTAAAAAAATCAACACCAACCTAGCCATAACGAACAGATCCAACATTTATTTGTTTTTCTTTAACTTTATTGTATAGACAAAGTCAAACGTCTCTATGATATTTTTTTTATTTACTGATAAATAAAGAAGATATTGTTATACTGATAAATAAATTATTAATTCCGCATTTTAATAACAAAAATAAATAATAAACATCAAATTCATATTCGAAGAAATTTAGAAAAATATATAAAATACAAAATATAAAAACATAAATAGCACTAATTTCAGAATACCGATTAAAATAGTTGAAATTCTGGACAGAAATAAAAAAAAAATTAAAAATATCAATAATGAATGCCGTCTGTGTGAAAATCGATATTTGGTTATCCAATTTTATTTAAAAACTCATATATAATTGGAGTTTGAATATTAATGTATACTTTTAGCCTGTTTCGTCTTCTTCTGCTTACAGGCAATTAATTCACAATTCGCATTCTAGAGATACTAACAAAAGAAATCGGAGAAGATAAGGTCAAAACATCACCATCGATGATTACAATTTCGAGGTTGTAAACAATTTCACATACCTTGACTCAAAGGCAAATCAAGGTTCAGATGGATAGACAATGTAGAGAAGGATGCAATGAAACTGCTGAGAGTAAGGAACTGGAGAAGGTCTGCTAGGGAAAGGAATGTCTGGAGGCAAAAAAATGACGAGGAAAAGGCTCGATTTAGGCTGTAGCGCCATCGAAGAAGAATAACAAAGAAAATCAAAATCATAATATGGTTTCTATAGGATAAAGATATACTTTTATCATATCCGGATATCCACATCTCCTTCTTTCTTGTTGACGTAGGAATATAAAACTAAAATAACAAAAAAAAAATAGTAAATGTAATCATAGATGCTAACAAAATTGTTTTCTTTGAGAAAAATATATTACACCCCGTGGTGTCTTTCTCTTAATACATATATATATATATATATATATATATATATATATATATATATATATATATATATATATATACACATTTATTTTAGCCTTGATATCATAAAATATTCAATTAAATATTTATTACAACTGTTACAAATCTATGTGAGTTCTATATGAATAAATTGCAAAATTCACTCCATTTATAACATTCTACAAGATTAAAATTACTTCGAACGAAAATTACTTTTTTGAATGCGTTAATAATTTCTGACTAATGAACATTTTAAATAGCTTTATCATTTACTTCAATACTTTCGCTGGGGTAAGTTAATTGTTCTGTTGATATAATGGCCAGCTGTTATAAAATATTAAAACTGCACGATTCTCTTGAACTGTCGTTCTAAATTAATATATTTTTTATTGACTTTAATAATGATAATGCATTTATTTATAAAATAATTTAAAATTACTGGAATAAATACATTTATTTTATTGAAAAATAAGTTATTTAAACGAATTAAAATAAACTTAATATTCCAATTGCATTAAACTAAAATAATTAAGTTTCTTTCCTTTTCTTGATACAAATTTGAGCAACTAGAGAATTATTAAATGAAAACATTTGAGTAAGAAATAATTTTTAGTTAAAGAACATTTTTGTAATTTATAATAATTATTTGTTTTTGTTTTGAAGATAATTGTATTTAAACAATTTCAGGTATTAAAATACTATTTCACAAAAAATAAAAAATAAAATTAAGATAAATTACTTGACAAAAATGATAAATATTTCGATAAAATTATTTCTTATATTTTTTATACAACAAATCTCGTTAAAAATTGTTCCATTTTATATGACATACATTTGATACAGTATTTATTTTCCATTATATAAAATTATTTCATAGAAATCGTATAATTTTCAGAACTGGAACAAAAAACAAGACGAATAATAAATTATAACACAGGGTTACATTTTCATAAAAAAATACACCTGGATAGTATAAATCTACATGGAGGTGTTTTTTGTCGAATATGAAAATGGATGTCTCATATGTTATTTGTAAAATAATTGAGATTAATGAGAATGGAATAGTTGCATTCCTTTTTCTATACTAGTGAAAAGAATTAGTTATATTTGATGTTATGCTGGAAAAAACTTGACGGTGGTAGACAAGTAAGATGTTTGATACATAATTTGAGAATAGATTTTCTTTGTCTTTATAAAATAAATAATTTCTAAAAATCGAATTAGTTTTAAAAATTGTAACATGCTTGAAGTTCTTTTGTATTAAAAAATAATTTGAAAAATCTATATAAGTAATCTGCCACTAAGTTAAGCACTAATAATAATATCTAATATTTAATGCACTTATAATTTTCTAATCGATTTGAAAATAAATGTAAATATAACAAAATAGAAAGTATAAATAAATTTCTCCACTTTATTAACAGGGTTGTATATAAATTCTATTACACAAGAGACTTATGATGTACAAAATCTCTTTAACCCAAACAAAGTATAGAAAAAATAGGAAAATGCACTTGACTTTGAATCAGTTCATGCGTATATTGTTTTTTTCTCCAGTCGAGTTTTAAGACTCTAGAGACAAAATCCAATTATCTATACAAGAAACGTCGTAGCCACCGTACAATCCAAAAACGTGCGTGCAAGAACGTTCTGGGTCTTTAGATTATTATCGACGGTATTTCCATCTCCTGCGCCCTCAGTTCCGCACGTCCAACATTGTACATTTCGTTCACGGATATCGTACGAGTAATGTAATATAATCTTAACGTTATGGTACTTCTGGAATGCGACATAAAACGGTTTATAGATAATTTCTTGAAATATCCAATGAGCTTCCTTATGAAGTTTTTTCAACGTAAAGACTATAAAGGGTTCGACGCCGAATTATTTGAAAAAAGACGGTTTTACTAGCAAATATCAGGCAATCAATGTTTATTTAGATACTGCATATATAGTTATTCAAAAAAGTATTTCTACATATCGTTTTCTTATTAGTAAATCATGAATAACGTTTTTAAACAAAATATTTGAAATAACATTATTAATGTTTGATATTTTGTGACCAATTATATCATTAATATATTATTAATTATTTTTCATATTTACACATTTTTATAATTTGTTGAAACATATTTTATATATATATATATATACATTCGGTTAATAATATTTATCTACTTAAAGTACTCTAATGTTTCCAAGAGAATAATCCCTCAACTCTTTCAGCCCTGAGTTATGCGAAGTAAAGGTTTAACTATGGACTGCCCATTTTTTATGATAAAGTGTACGTTGGCCTGAATAAGTTTAAATAAGTTTTCGATGCGACGTATATTGATTGTAATAAAATAATTTGAAAAGTAAAGTGCAAAAACTTTAACAAAATCATTTATTTCATTGAACATTTATATCATAATTCACATTAAAAATAGTAAATTGTATCTTTTAACTCGGAATTTTAATATTTTTTTTCGGTACGGTAAATCTCTAAACAGGGTTCAATACATGGACCAATGTTACACTTGCATTCATAGCATGAGTCAGTCCTGATATCATGTCTTGCGCATATAACGCATCTTCGCCATGACGCACGTTTGTTATTATCTTTAGTTCTGCTGAACGAAGGAAAATGTATCTCAGTTAATCGAAATGGAAGGTCATCCGAATGAAGTTTTCCTCCTCTAGCCTCTGTTCTGCAGGGTGGATATTTTTGTAAAATATAAAAAATCATTCAAAAAAAATATTGAATAATAATCATCAAATATTAAAAATCATTCTTACTATGTTTTATTTTTTTTTATTTTTATATCTAGACATAGAAGCATTGTTGGTATCGACCGCATTTATGCGTTCATAGGCCAAATTCAATGGTTGTGTGAGAACTCATATACGCGTTCATAGCACATGGTCCATAGGCCCGATTGCTGTGAACGTCGTGGAATTGACATTCCTGACTCTTCCGATGCACTTTCACGAACCAAGTCAATGTTTTCTTCAGAACGAGCACTACGAACACGTGTTGCTGTTTCTTTATGTTTAATCGATCCAGTCTCTTCAAATTTATTCACTAATCGAAAAATTGTTGATTCAGATGGACTAGTATGTCGAGAATAAATATAGCATGATTTACGAAATGTATTTTTTTTTATAAAACAATCATTTTTATAATGGAATTGTATTATTTCGATGCGTTGTTTTGTTGTATACGAATCAATAACTAAAAATGGCTATGTAAATACCAAGGAGGCACAGACTCCTTGGTAAATACTTAACAAATGTCAAAAAAATACAGCTGTCAGTTTGACATTTGTGAAATATAACCTCTTAAAAAAAATTCATCCCCACTGGATAACCCTTTATCTTTGATAAATACACGTATCAAACATACGATTGTAATTTTACAAATATGAAATAATGATATAGTTTTGTTAATTGTGAAAAATGTTTCATGACAACAAAAATTGTCCACATCGCAAGTTGATTACCATTTTTGAATATAAATAACAAACGAACGAGGTTAATGCTTTTTTGTTACAGCGATAAGAAATTAAAATAGATAATCTGAAAAACATTTACAAACAAATTTATCATTAATGATTAGATAACTGAAAAATCCACGCAGAGGAAATATTGTAATACACTTTTATAAAGACACTTCATCATATTTGAAAATTAATTATTAGTTTTATAATAAGACTAGTATACATATGAACGTTATTGTCATTGCAGAATAACGTTAAGCCGGCCCGTATCCATCGTAATGCGTTTCTTATGATCGCCGTTATCTGAGAAATGATCTCTCTACTATTACATCATCCCCTTCGTAATAGCTTAAGACGGGATGCAGAGCACAGAATGCCAATTTTATCCGTTTACAACGGTGACGGCGAAAAATTCTTGCAAGAGGTTTTCCTCATATCCGTTGAAACCAATTTAATGACAAATTTTTAGTGCAGCGTAAGTCATTTTTAAACTTTGTCACTAGGAATATGAAAATTTTCGAAAATAAAAAATGTATTTATCGCAGGAAACGCCTTGATTTGTTCAAATATATTCAGTCTTTTGTGTAATACATCGAAAATGGCTGACTTTTATAATTGATATAGTTTATAAATTTGATTTTATGGAATTACAAATTTCAACTTTTGAAAAAACTATCTGATATTTAAATTTATAATATATATATATATATATATATATATATATATATATATATATATATATATATATATGAATGTATGTATATATAAAATGATGCATGTTAAAAACTTCATATCAATGTTTCAAATGCACCACTTGGTATTACAAAAACGATTAAAGTACAATTAAAGGAAAAAAAGCATTAGATGAAAGACTGTTCTTCCAACTGCATTATAAATTCCGACAGTAATTCATAAAACAGTCTGTACCAGACAGTGCAAGATGGTAGACAACAGCGTTGTACGACAGTAAAAACATATCATTTTTTTATAGGGTGTCAATAACATTTCACAAAGCAGACACTTTGAATTGCTCGCAACAAAAGGCACAATGTATCAAAGGATTCCATTTTCTCGTACATTCACTTTGATATGATTTTTTTTCTTTTTTTTCGTTCATATAAAGGTTACGGTAATAATAATGAGTCGTGTACTTTTTATTTCACTCACTGGCGCCTACATTTGAATTTGATAGTCGCTTTAGTGAAAATAGTGAAAAAAATGTACGTACCCATTTCTGATAAATTTTCAATAATTACAACTGAAATATCTGATCATAAATATATGACTTACATATGCCACAAATTGATATATTAATGAAATATTTATTTGTTAAATATTTTATTATTTAATTCCTTTTTAATTTAAACATTAATGTTTTAAACACGTCATAAGTGGTATTTCTTAATAGAAATGTACGACTGTATCTTTATCACTATTTTTATACAGTCCCTAAGAATAATACTTTTTTATTAGACATTAATTAACATTTGAACTTTTTATTGATTATATGAAACATATCAATTGTATGTCAATAAATCAAAGTGAACGTAAATAATCGTTCTTATTTAATTTTAATTTGTATATAAATATAACATTTGTTTATACAGAGATTGGAGTCAAGTACATCATTCCATGTAAATAATTTCTATAGATATGTTTAAAGAATTAAAAACATGTGAAACATGGACTATAAATTAGAGTTATAGAAACATTGATATACAGTAAACTGGAACAAATAAATACACATTTAAAATGTTATTAATGTGGACAATTATTTATATTTCTGAATATGTTCGTTTTGTTTAGTAGAACCTCTTTTCTTCTTATCAAATGGTTTTATTTCATACAATCTTCCATACTTTTTTTTATTCGATTTGACTTCTGTGTATTTTTATATTAATTAGAATCATTAAAGAAGTTAATTTCTGAATCAGCCAAGCAAAGAATACTTTTAATAAAAAATAAAAGTTATTTTATTTTTTATTAAAAGTAATAGTTTAATATCAGTTCCAAAGTAAGACACACACACACACACACACACACACACATATATATATATATATATATATATATATATATATATATATATATATATATATATATATATATATACACATGCATATACATGGAGTGTGGCTATAAATAGAAGTGAGAATAGTATACTTAACATTACTGAATAAAGAATATTTGAAGTTTTTGAAATATAATTATAGAAAAATGATGAATTAAATACAAATAAGAGAGTATTGATGACGATAGTTTAACATTTTAAAAAAAGCGTCTATCATGAAAAATTCTAAAATTCAATACAATCAAAATTAGGGATAGTTTAATTACAAGGTACATTTTTACGAAAAAAGAAAAATCGACGATACTGCATTAACCCTTTTGCTGCCACAGGCGGATATAGTCGCTCGTTACAAAACGCTGTTCACACATCACAGGCGCGTGAATTATACACTTGTGGCATTCAGCAAGTTTGGCCGGTTCAGCAAGAGTGTTCTGGCGACCAGACACGCTGTAGTGAAAGGGTTAAAAAAGCATTTTAGAGGGTGTAATATAAAATCGCTCAATACGCTTTTATTTGAAGATCTACATGTAATAAGAACTACACTCAATTATAGATTTTATCCAAGTAAACTGAGTGTATTTTTTACATCTTAATGTTTAACCCATTGAACTAAGAATTATGGTCAGCTTTGAAGATATGATCTGTCGAATACATGATAATATTGAATTTCTAAAGGAATACCTTACTCTGTGTCTTCATACGCGTCTGTCAGTTGGATAATTCCATACGATTTCGTTGTGGATTACGACAGCGGCAAAGCGCTTTGTCAAATTCCATCGGATTGGTAGCATTAAAAGAACTTTACGCACGTGTGTTTGTTGCAGACATTAAGGTCAAAATAATAACATACATATAGTCGTGTTGTTATAGCATGTTACATGATATATAACAAAACATTAGCACGCGGCGACTTGTGCTACTGATTCCACTAGTCTAAATTTATCATCGACTGTGTCTAATTGAATAAGAGATATATATCCCCGTTGAACGATGATATATTCATGCTCGAGAGGGCGTTGATCCTTATCGGATTTGTTTTAGGAAAAAAAAACATTACACCTTTATTGTATCGTTTACACACACTACACAGGCTGATAGAAATGAACGAAATGCAAATACACAGAGCGTATATATATATATATATATATATATATATATATATATATATATATATATATATATATATATATATATATATATATATATATATATATATATATATATATATACATACATACACATAACATTTGTTTATCTTGCATCAATCGAGTAAGCGTTGGAATGCGTGTACCAGTTTTTTTTGTAACATTAGTTTTGTTACGCTGGTTTTGATTGTTTTCATTCCAAAATATTTGAACTATATGTCAACTAAATCGGTCGTTTCAGTACACATTTTGTTCAATTTATCTTTTATTATGTGTTATCCAGGAAGACTGAAGCATAAAATTCTCGTTTAATGTTTTCTCTATTAGTATAACACGTTTTAAAATAATTTTATTGTCGTCTTTATTTACATATACTAAAACACACAGACACACACACATACACACACACACATATATATACATATATATAGATATGTATGTATGATATTATAAGTATTATATCTGTCGTTTGTTTTATTTAATTTTATATATCAAAAACATAACCCTAAACATAAACCTTATTTTAGAGTGAGCTTGTGAAGAAAGTAGAGTACAGTTAAAAATCTAGAAAACTAATTTTGTAATTTATCAAGAACAATTTCAATTATATTAGCAAATTTCAATAAAGATGACATATTTGGTGATTAGAAATTTCGATGCAATAAAGAGTAGGATAGTAATATAGAATGCCTTCCCTTTTTAAAAAAAATCAGATATGTTTTTATACTATATTGTTTTAAAAAAATTAACAGTGTGGTGTAAAATTAAAAAAAATCTTTTATATTATTTTTAATTCATAATTGTCAAATTTTGTTTTTTAATCGATTTCGATAAGTCGATAATGAAGTAAATTAAATATGTAGATAAGAATTAATCATATCACAGAAAAGTGATGATTTGATTTTTAAATATATTCCCTCTGTATAAGCGTGTTTATATGGAGTTCATTAAGTTTTAAATAAGTTCAATATTACTGACTAAAGTGACCAATTAGTAAGGATAGAATTTGTAAATTTGAAAATGAATTTGAAGAAAATGATCCACAGAATCAATCTTTTAGATTTTTATTTATTTCAGAGTTTAATATTTCTCTGAAAAAAAACTTGACATTTT
Organism: Acanthacorydalis orientalis; assembly: GCA_034766995.1. Lineage (NCBI taxonomy): Eukaryota > Metazoa > Arthropoda > Insecta > Megaloptera > Corydalidae > Acanthacorydalis > Acanthacorydalis orientalis. Next base: position 14,551,506 of record CM068313.1, on the reverse strand, counting down.
ATCTAAAATAAAAATTCTCTTCGATGCGTTTTTTAATGAAAAACGCAAACCCGACTTATTGAAAATATGTATTTATAAAATAATTCAAATATAATTCATCCTTCAGACATTTTTTTTCCAAAAAAACAAACCAGCAAAACATCAATCATATTTATTTTTTAAAAATAAACAACATATAAATAATATCTCATACGAACTCAACAGACAATAAACATTTCAACTTCGAACGCTCACGTGAAAATTAAAAAAGGTAAATTATTTTCTATTTTAAACATTTGTAAATGACACATTTATTTTTGAATTACAATAAATTAATTGACACTGAATGAAAAGAAGAACGCACGTGTCGCTAAAAATAGTGAAAATTATATTTTTGTATCCACCCATTATATTTTTAAATCATTCACAATGCAAACCGTTGAAATGTTTATTTTGGATTCATTAAGATCGCAGTTATATATATATATATATATACATATATATATATATAAATATATATATATATATATATATATATATATATAAACAAACAATATATTTCTCTGTTAAAAATTATATTTATTTATTTTTAATAAGCAAAACATTAATAAAAAGTTATTCTCTTTTTATTTAAAATTTATCAAATATTTATATAAAAAACATTTTTATAAAAATTAAAATCTACAGAATTAAGTGAAAATATTTAATCTAAAAATTCAAATAAATCTAACGCTATTTCGGAGCCTAAAAAATTTTATACAAGATTTTAAATAGAATTTATTCTAATTTAATCTATTTACTTTTCTGACAAAATATATGTATGTATATGTGTATATATATATATATATATATATGTGTGTGTGTGTGTATATGTGTGTGCGCCTGTATAATATTGTTGGAAATATCATTAACGAAGTCGACACGATTAATAAAAGTAACAGTGAACATGAACACGCTAATGGTAAAGCAAAACACAAATCAAATCACATTTTAATGACCGTTACTTGTTCATTTAAATTGATAGATCAAGAACAAGTGTAGTGAATGTGTGTTAAGACTGTAGAAGAAGTTACGTCAGTCTGTCGATTATGCTTTACTAAGTGATTTACTCCCGTTCTTAATTGTTTTGAGTGGCTTCGTATAGTATCATTAAAAGCAATTGTTCAATTTTTTATGTAAATTTAAATTATACTTGAAGATGAATTAACAGTGAACAATCATTTTTAAAACGAACAACAAAAACAATCTTAAAATGGACTTGTTTATGAAAACACAACGTTTATAATGTCAACGAATAATTTTTTTTTTTTTTTAAAAAAATCGGTAAAGATTAGATCATGCTTCAAAGTTGCTTGAAAAATGTTTAGTGTTTTTTTTACAGATTTCGATTTTCTTTGCTTGGAAAAATTGACCTAAATACTTTTCTATAGTGTTTCTAAGATAAAGTGTATTAATACAAATATAAAAAACGACTAACGCCATTTTTATGTAACAAAAATAGTTTTATCAATTATTCCAAGTAAATTTCTGCAAACAAATTTATTATCCACTTTTACAATTTCAGATTAGCAACTTATATTATCTGTACGTCAATTGTAAAATTATAATTGTATGTTTCCATTCCTGTGATCCTGTCTATACGTTGTTCTGATGATCTTCATCCTTTTATATTAGCAGGGTGTCTGTTTTCTACTACGAGTTTTGGTGCGTGTGCCATCATCAAATAAAAGACAGAGATCGATTTTAAATGATTTATTTTAAAGGCTATTTTTATGTTCTATACAGCATAAAAATAGCTTTTAAGACAAAACAAGATATTAAAAAAACACATTAACTTCAAATAGAAAACAGTAATATATATATATATATATATATATATATATATATATATATGTATGTATATAAACATCTAACGAGAGCATACAAATTATAATGTATTCGTCAAACAAGCAGAATATTTAAAAAGAGCTGTATTTAACACATAAATTGTATTAAATATAATAAAACTGACTCAATATTTGCTAAACACATTTTAGAAACGGCATATAACATTCAAGATCTAACTAGTACAATGCAAATATTAAAATGTGAAAATATAGGCATAGAATTAAGCATGCGTGAACATCTTAAAATACATAAAAATAAAAATGACATTCAATGAACCGAAACAATTTTTTTTCACAAATTTGGTGTTGTTATATCTTGATTTGAACATCGATACCCTTGTACGTTATGACTATACTGAGAGCTTCGAAACCATCATAACCAGTTCATCTTATGGTTTGATGCTAAACGTGCTTTCTTTAGAATTTGTAACGTGCATGTTCGTGAAAATCTAGGAAAATTACAAACACAAATAGTGACGCAATATTTGACACCCTAAAATTATAAACCACACCCCTTCTAAAACATGTATAAATGAATATAAATAAGATATAAAATCAGTCTCTAGCTTGTACCTGAAAATGGATGGCATGTGTGTCAAAACTATTAGTGAAGAAGATGCTTAGCTGATCCAAAGGACGAATACTTCAAGGAAAATGTATGCCAATTTTTCAAAATGACAGATAAATAATTTATTTCATAAAAAAAGAAATTATTAATTGTTGTATGAATATATCTGTATCTGCAAAGCAAGTCCAATACAAACACTCAAAGAACTTTATACAAAAAAGTGAAAATTCGTTGTTCATATTATTTATACAGAAGTATCCAAAGTTACAATGAATTCGTGCTTTTTCCCGTTTTCTATTACGAAAATATGAAGAAAAAAACTTAAATATATTAACTGCCACATTTCAAAACACAAAAATAACACAAATCCTTGTGTACGTATTTGCAACTCTATGTACGTTTGTGTTAATCGAAACTCAACAAAAACCGTGAATTAAAATCCCAACAGTTCGAATTCAATAGATACACATATGTAGTAATCGTTATAAATAAATATTTGATTATAGAATAAACTCGCAATAGAGAAATAAATTAATTTCATTCAAAACACGTCAGAAGCCATACACCGGATGTAGTATATTCGCTGACCGGACCACAAAACGCAACTTCCTCGTGTTTTTATTTGAAATGTTAAATATATAACAGACTAGAAGTCGATCCTCTATACACACACAGATATATATATATATATATATATATATATATATATATATATATATATATATATATATATGTTATTATTTTTATTGGCGTCGTTCGTCCAGTTTTTTAACTGTAATTTTAGACACGTTTAACATTTCAAACATTCCATGTGATTTTACGATTTTTTCCTGAAAGTCTTGTATTATTATTTGTCATAGAAAATAAATACTGTTCTTTAATGTGTCTGCATTATAATATAATTTTAACATTTTAATTTGATCGTTATGAGATCATCTAACGGTTTACAGAAATGATACGAAAATAACACTGATAACAAATACACACACACACACACATACATATATATATATATATATATATATATAAATGTATAGAGAGAATATGTTTTGTATTATTCCTAATTTATTTATAACAATCTGATTTTATTATAAAAAAAGCAAGTTGAGCTTTTGATAAGCTCGAATTGAAATTTAATGAACTTTTTTTATATCAGTTCATTTTATAATATTTTACTCATATTATCTAGATTTAAACAATAATTAATGGGTTTTTTTTAGTTAGGCATACGTATTTTGATGGTGCTCGTAAAATCAACCGCACGTTATAAAATTACTACTTACTCAGTTGTGTAATTATTAAACTCACGCAAGTCTGAACGCCTACATTTTTTTTTTGTAGATTTTAAAGTTAATATTTATATATATATATATATATATATATATATATATATATATATATATACACACATATGTATAAAGAGATCTCACAAACATGCTCCGTATATTTGTATCTATACTCATGGATATAAAACTAACAATAAGTGTGCAGACATGTAGTCTATGATGCTTCATTGAAGAAATACAGAATATTTATTTTTTAATTACCGTAAATATGATTTTTTATTTAATTTTATTTTGAGTAGGTTTTGTTTCTTTACTTAGAGAATATAATGCTGTATAAAAACATATACAGCATTGAACAATATTTAATAAGTGTTGAAAATGTCACCACTTTTCTGAAACACAAAAATCAATTTGGCATAAAAAGTGACGAAATCTTCAAATGTTGTTTTTCCTCCAATGATCGTACATGCATGATTTATTTAATGCCGAAGTTCTCTCATATGTTTTTAAATTACTCAGTATATTTAAACCATATATATTTAAATTATAATTGTTTATTTTTTATCCTTGTCCCTGTCGATTTATTTTTTGGTGATATTTGTCCTATCAATCATTTAAATATGTTTTCCACTACTACTTTCGACACGTGTCATCTTAAGAATGATTATAAATAACTGGTACTTAAAGTTATTCAAAGTCTATCTAAAGATAATATACAAGTCGAAATTAGTAGTGGAAAACAGAAACTTAAGTGATTCAAAAGAAGTAGGATTACCAAGATGCCACAAAATCACTCAGTTTCTATATTTTAGATTCAAGTTACAACAAAATTTTGATATATATTATTTAGTTCTATTTATATCATTAAATATCTTAAATTCATAATCTTTTTATAGAAATCAGTTCTTTTATTTTTTACACTTTCAAATATGTATAAAATTTTATATATAAGTTCTGAGTGTTAAATAAATGTATATATGTTTTTTTTTCAGTAAATTTATCGATTTAAATAAGTAGTGTTCATTTATCTAATCTGAAAAGCTTCAGGTTGAAAATTCCACTAAAGAAATAAAAATATTCCGACATAGATTCTTTTTTTTTAAACTTCGATTGTTTTTTATTCAATTTACATCTACCATTTTTTAAACAAATGGCTATGTAAATCAAAAAAATTAAACATACCGTAAATCGACTCTCAATAAAATAAATTTAATACTAAATGCATACATTTTATAAAATCAACTAAATAACGTAAATGGGGGTTTACACGAATACGTAGAATAAAACGTGTGTTATAAAACTTTCTTCTCATTTTATTAAAATTATAGGGTGTCATAAGGGACAAAAATATAATTGAACCATTAACATACTGAACCCAAAGGCATTCTTTCGTACAAAGCATTAAGAACGGCTATGAATAATTTTAATGACTCATAATCACAACCTTAAATTATTCTCGAGAGGGAGAGTAAATGTTAAAATATACAAACGAAGAATTGTGACGAAAGATATGTTAACAATTTATTTAATTACAGTTCATTTGTGTCGTAGAATGTGGCGCTATCTTTTCAACATTCCATTCGAGAATAAAATTTTTCCTCTTGAGGATGTAACATCCGGGGTTCTGAATTAATGTCAATTAAACAAGAGATTAAAACGTGACGCATCATATTAAAACATGGACAACGATAGCCGTTCTACATATTTTGTATAAATTTGTACGAGTGAAATGTTGTTTGATTGTTTCAAACGTTACTTGAAGATATTTATTTGTACATACTGGTAATTATATACTGGAAAAATAGAAAATGGATATTTTTGTATTGATAAATATTTGTTTAAAACTAAACACCAAATCGTTCACCGGTAGATTTTAAAAATCAAGTCATGTTACTGTGTCAATATTTTTTTTAATTATATTGTATTATATATTTTTTAATAGATATACGAATGAATCAATGAATGTTCGAGCAAAAAATATGTATTAATGATTTTTACAAATATTAGTTAAATCCCTTCAAAATACTCCTCTTGACTATCCATACAATAATTTGAATATTCTTGTTACTTTCGAACGCAATACTGGATATCCTTTTCCTTTTACGTTTTCAAGCACTACCATAGTCAACTAAATCTCCTGAAACGACAAGAAGCATTTCTTTTTTGTGATAATTTTGATTCTGAAGAACAGCCACAAATGTATGACATCCAATCTGACAAGTTCAGAAGGTACAGGTATACTGAATTTTTTCTCGATTAAATATTGTCAGATAAGAGATAAATGATGCAGCACATAGCTATTCATTTTATCAATTTTTAATCAATATCGTTTCTCGAACATTTAACACAACTTTGAAATACCAACAGTCGTCTCTTTGGAATAAACTCACCTGCACATTTCCTCTCTTACCAAAAAACAATCAACATTATTTTCACATTTGATTTCGATTTACACATCTTTTTCGGTCATAGTGAGGTGGGTGTTTTCTACTATGAGCTCTTTTCTCATGATCATAGCCATAGAAATAAACCTTATGATTACAGTTTCTAAAAACAGTGAATCTGAAATCGAACGACTTGATTCCAATGAAAGTGACATCCGTGTTTTTTTTTGTTCTGACAACAAAAACGTGGAACGAATTTGTGATAATACATGTCTAGATTTTTTATAAAACTGAACCAAATGACATGTTCATATCTTCGGATACTTAAATCGTTAAACGTCTATTTTTGCGTTTAGTTTTTGAAATTTTCTTGTCTGTTGTTGGAGTTGATGGACAATATGGTCTTTGTCCATTCTTAATTGACTAAGAAGCTTATGGACATCATTCAAACAACTTGTAAACAGTATTTTTACTTAGAGCCGTTTCTCTATAAATTCTTAATATGTGATCGTGAGTTTATTTAACCGTTCTCCTGATTTTAAAACATAATTTCACGTTGACTAGTTATTCTGTCACTGTTTTTCATTTCTCGTAAGACAGACCTCTCAAATGTATTCATGGAAAATTATATTATAACTGCATTGATAAAGTTGAAACTTGTCATACTGTTTCGAAGATAAAATCAGAGTAGATTATGTCTACTTGTTTTATTGCAATTACTTTATCTCAAGAGGAATGTAAACGTTTGCCTGCATTTTTGATTACGCCTCATAGTTTACATTGAAATATTCCACAATACATTTTTACTTTTGTACACAATTTGTTTATTGCTACAATATTTATCATTTTTTATAAAAAAAATATATGAATACATCTTACTTTCCTTGTCGGCCATTTTACGTACTCTGAGAATTGTTTCTACTTACATTTTGTATAAATAGTACTCAACATGTTTATAAGTAAATATTAAAAAAGGTAAACATTTATAAAACTCTCATATAATGAAAAACGACAATTAAATTAGAGAAATAAAAGAATACGAGGACTAGACAAAAATATTATTATTATATTATTTAACAGCTTCGTCTCTGATATAAATTCATTGTAACATTACTCACCATACGATCCCTTTCATCTTCTATGCTTGTAATCATTTTACTGATATCTTTCAATGAATCCACAATAACAGCCTCATCGTCTGTCTTTGAACCGCCGATGCATTCGAACTTGAATTTCATTAAGCTGTCGGCCAGAGTACGTTGCGCTTGTGATAAAGCTGTAACAGAATAGTGAGTATTAGTATATATATATATATATATATATATATATATATATATATATATATATATATATGCTATGAAATAATGAATAAGTGTTATTTAGAAAGAATTTTATACTAAAATTTTTCAAAGAAAATTTGTTGACGAATATGAAATTAAACTGATAAAATATGTATTTTGATAGAATATTATCTGAAGTATTGGAGGATAGAGAAACATTTTTCGATCAGTTTAGATTAAGTAAAAAGTTGAATAAAACTTCAATTTTTATAAACTATTGAAATAGCTTATTCCAGTATTACTGTGTAAATATATATTACTTTTTTATATTATCTTTCCATAAAAAAAGCAAAGAAAATATTGAAATTTATGAAAAAGTATGAAAATATATCTTTTCAAATATTTCATAAATGAATTTTCACATTTACATAAACTACACAATTTCTTTCTGATTGAAAGTGTTTAATAATTGATTATTGATATATATATATATATATATATATATATATATATATATATATATATATATATATATATATATATGTTACGATATTGAGAAAACATATGTGAGTCGGGTGAGCGAGTGAAGCGAGTGGGAGCGAGGGCAAGCAAATAGGGAACAGAGCCTTCTGGTATACATATATATATATATAGTAATTCCATAGTAAAATTTCCTCAAAATAAAATGTTTTTCGCGTGTCACCTCCTCGCAATGACGCTCTCCCCGTTACACTCAACAAGTACTACGTTAACCATTTCCATTCCTAGCAATCGACTTATATCGCATGGTCTCTATTCTGATTGGTTAACATCAGTCACATGTAGATAGCTCTCTTACAGTGTAGAACTGATAAGAAATTTATTCCAAAATATTGTATTCACCGCAGCTTTAGAGTAAAAAAATTGTTACACATTTTAACATTGTATTTTGTTGTTAATTTTTATAAACTTTTCCAATAAAAAATTACGGCTTACATTTTATGCAGATTATTTGTGCGTATAATTTGTTAATTTCTGTTATTTGTTAGGCGACAACGGGCGAGGGCGAAGCGTCTTAGAGGATTAGCAAGCGTAACGAGTAGGGGGCAGAGCCCCCTGGTACATATACATACATACATACATATATATATATATATATATATATATATATATATATATATATAATTAAAAAATGTAAAATGATTTAATTTAAAAAATAAATCTGACCAATAAACTTTAAAATATATTTTCAATGATATATGGCTTGAAAACAATACATTACATACTCTTCATTGTTTTTTTTAATAATACCGCATTTATGACATTTAAATTTTGGAAAATGTCAAAAATGAGTGACTCAATATTGTTCAAAATGACAATAAGCCGTAACTGAATTCAATGAACGTTGCTGTGGCTATATATATATATATATATATACATATATACACATATATATATATATACATATATATATATATATATATATATATATATATATATGTATATATATATATATACATATATATATATATATATATATATATATATATATATATATATCGATTCCTGTACTGAATCAACCTGTTATAGTTAAAATGAGTCAGTCTAATCACGAAAATGTCAGAATACATATATTTATGATCGAGAAATGTATGACATTTGGCGTGCAACGTGATACAAATTTATTTGTTTGGTACACGAAACACGTTTAGCGAAGGTCTGTGACAGCGTGTGAGATTTGTGAAAGGTGTTCAGGTGGAAAGAGATGTATGTTTCATCGGCCGGGTTCAAGAACCAGTCCTGTGTGTAAAGAAATTCATAGAATCCAGTATTCGTTTTTCAGAATCGTCGAAGTCTTTTGCATCTGTATATTGCGTCTATACTTTTTCTTCTAGAAAATTTTATTCCTTCACAACACATAAATAACATATATGTTTCGATATTTATACGAAAAGTCTATTTTTTAAAAGTGTATTTTTCTCTTGTGTATTTTTAAATAGTATGGTAGAGAATATAAGAATAGATACAAAATAACTAGTATGATAATAAGAATAGAAATGTATCATCTAACTTACATCTCTTCTCGATTTCTAAAAAATAATAAACGGAAATATATTCTCCACATACCATTACTTGCAGTATCTGATGTCCATAATTTTCACACCATCACTTCATGTTGAATACAAGTAAAACAGTCCCCTTTTTCACAAAAAAAATGTAACAAAAATACCTTTTTCTCAAGGGAAATAAGGGGAAGTAAATATAGGCAGGCATATGATTTTGATACGATACAAATGGAAGGAAACCGAAATGACGATCCTAAGAAAAGATCGTACGTGTTGATAATACAAAAAACTACTTACGTACAGGAAAGGGAAGCTATTGTAACAGGATTTTTCTGTTTGTATTCGAAGTATCTTATTATTATACTAAACATAATAAAAATAAGTATGCTGTATGTATATATATATATATATATATATATATATATATATATATATATATATATATAGATAGATAGATGTGTTTTTTCAATCAATGTAAAAGAGAAATATATTTCACTGTGTGAGTTTGTGTATGTGAATAATTATATAGAAAGTAACGACTTTATTAGTTGTTTACTTAACCCATTAAACGCCACTACTCAAAATCGTAGGAATTTTCGAAAACGCTTGACATGGTTTGGTTCTAGGTCCTTTTTAATTAATTTGGCGTTAGAAAGAAAAAAATAAAAATTTTGATTTTCCACAGTGAGATGTTTTGTATACGCAACAGCGGCGACTAATGTTAGCATTATCAAAAAAAATATTCCAAAAGTGTATAATCACTAGTCTGTTTTAAATTTTAAATTCATTTATTTTATTAAAATCCGAATCAAATGCCGTAATAGTTGCTAAAACACTTTGGGTAGAGAATAACGTTGCACTTTATATATATATATATATATATATATATATATATATATATATATATATATATATATATATATATAAGAAACTAAAATGCAGAAAATATGCGCTAAATATCACGTTGTTAAATAACAAAGGTAACTAATCTGATGACTAGCAACCATACAGATACACAATTAACAACACTTGGATTCGTCTACAATAGTTTAGATTATGGCCAACAGTCTTGCTAAAATATTCAGCGGACAGGTGCGAATTCGCATATATAAAAAGGGTTTCGATACTACAATTAAAATATCTGCAAGTTGACAAATTCAGTTTAATTTGTTTTTAACGATACATCAAGTTTCAACACAGCTGTCTTCGTTCAAAAAAAAAAAAAGAAATTAACAACTAAATGTCTGCTGTTACGTTTCTTACAAATTTACAACATTGAATGTTATTACAAGACGGGAATAACCTTATACTAAACACTAGAAAATTTAGATATAAGAAAAACAAATACAAATAACAATACACGTTTTGAAAACAAAATGAATAGAATACTATAAAAATGATACAATATGACAGGAAGAGATTATATAAATCATACATATTTATTATTGTTTTCTTCGCTTTTCCAAATCAAATTTTAGCAGATAGATGATTGATGAGTTCATTGGCTTTAAGTCGCTTCTATACATGTGAAATTATATCGTTGTCTACTAACATTTTTTTCATCTTCATTAATTACGATTCTACATTTTTTATGAAGTAGCAAAATAATATCGGTACATCTAGTATTACTTTCTTCGTCTTCACTTATTACAGACCTCTTTTTTCTGATTGAATAATTCTTGATGATCGAATATCATCATTAGCTTCACTGCTGGTTTTCAAATTAAACTGTTCGTTTTACGTACAAAGAAGTAATCTAGTTTTCCAGTACAATACGATTATATTAGGTTGGTAGGAAAATAATTGCGGTTTTTGTTTTCTGAATTCTAACCTTATTTTTTTTTCAATGAAAGTGTCATTTCATCGTGTTCATGTTAATATCATTTTAAAGTGCATTTTTCAGTCTGTATTTTGGTAACACTGACTTTGATTTTATTATTAATTTTGCTTCAAATTGGGCTATTGAATTAAAGATGGGAAAAAGCAAATAAGAGCAAATTTTTTGTATGAGTTCAAAACGGATGGTAACGCAGCAGAAACAGCTCGTAAACTAAACAACGCTTTTGCTGTGGGTAGTATTAAGGAACGTACAGTGCAATGGTGTTCCAAAAATTTCATGCTGTTAGACGTTAGTCATCCAACAGTACTGTATACTTAAATTAAAAAATGTATTTGAATTTAAAGGTCATAAACTGCAATTATTTTTCTACCAACCTAATATAATAACTGTCATAATAATAATTGATACTGGTACATTTATAGTGAATTGTATAGGGAAAATAACAGAATTTTGAAATAAACGCACAAATCTCTCTTACAAGAAGTTTTTTTTTATTACTATTAATTGATTTGTTGCTAAGTAAGAAAGCGAAATTACGCCACTTGCATAGCACGTCTTTCCAGTGCAAGTGGTTAAATAAAATAATAATACCGAGAGAAAGGAGAGAAATGAACATTCTTTTTTGAAACAATTTCAGATTGAATATTATAAAATTAACAGTTGTCATTTTTTTGTATTTGTTTCATGCAAAGATATTATATTTACAACACAATTTTGTAGCAATACTGTAACTTATTTTTTAAATTTCTTTCCTTACTTAACGCAATATTTTTTTAAATTCATAGCTTGTGTGTGCATTTCTCTTGCAACAAATTCCATTCTAAAAAATCATGAACTGCTTGCAAACCTTAATCAATATTACAACCTGTGTTATATATATATATATATATATATATATATATATATATATATATATATACATATATATTCTGTGGCTGATGTTCCATGTTTATTTTTTATTACTTTATCGAATATATAATTTTATTGCAACCAGTCACTCTTCATTGTTCATTATTCTTATCTGTATACACTGATTTATATACCGATCCGTGAACAATAATTATTAACGACAATTCTGTATGTTTGTTTTGTGCGTAACGCAATAACCTAGTTTGGGATTCACTGAACCACAGCGGAGTTCTCATTGGTCAATGTTAATATATAAGATTTGCTACCACAGGCTGTACAGTTACAACTGACTTTTTCTTTATTACTGCGAATTGATTGCATCGCTTTGGCAAGAAGCAAGTCAAGGTTGATTTTTATTTTGTGCATAGATCAGTTCGCAACACCTTGTATGGTTTATGACAGTACTGCTATAGTTGTTACTAAACACGATAATGAGTCATAGAAGACTGTAAGAGCACATGGGCGCCTATATAATAAAATAGATTGATTTGTTACCAGAGTACTGAAGTCATAGTGTGTGTGTTTTTTTTAAATATACTTAATAATACTGACAAACAGTTCAAGTAAATTAATGAGTCTTGGAGACAAGAAACATAATATCAGACTGTTAGCATGAGATTCGTAAATAGTCGTTAATTTGATCAAACGGCACGAGCTGGACGAAATTAATTAGCCTCGTTAGTTATTATCTATGGTGTTTATTAATATTGCAAAGCGAGGGTTTTTTAATTATATTTTTCTTTAATTATCATTTAGTATGTTTAAAAGCAAAATCTTGTCTGTGCAATTTGAATGCACATTTTTAAATTTAACTAAGCAATTTTAACTCATTCGATTCCATCTATAGAATATATGCACTGTCATTAACTACTCATCCCACATACATAATATAAATAAATCCTGAAATTGTATACTTAAATTTATTTCAAACAGTATAAAAAATTACAATAATCAAATAAAAATAAAAGTAATCTTTTCAATTTAATTTTTTAAAATGATTTAACTTTTGATCTTAAAAGAAGACTTCTTGTAAGTAAGAGAAAAATGTATAAAAAAATGGAACATTTTCTAGATTTTTTCAGTCGTTTCTCGATTAAATGTCGGTGAAAGTGAACTTCAACTTTTAAATGATGAAAAAGAAAGCGAATGTAATCGAAAAGCCTGCGGTTATTTTGCACAGACTGGATCTATAAAACACGACGGTGTGTTATTAACTGTCACCGATGCAGCGAGATTTTTTTTTGGTTCGTTTCCTCCGTTTTCGATTTAAAAGTTGCCACTGACTGTACAGCAAGAAAAATGGAAAAAAGTTCACGTGATGCGTCACGAATCGGCACATCGAAGAAATGTTTGTGACTGGTATTTTAATCATATTGCAATATAGGGTGTTTCTAATAATAAATTTATTTTATGTTGACTGCATTTGATTGACAATATAATTATATAACGACATCTGAATTGAGAATTAATCTCTGTTCTAAGTATATTATCAGATACTATAAATAAAATCTTGAGCACAATGATTTTCTAAAAAAAATTAATTATTTTTTAGAAAACGATAAACTATTTCTATGTAAACTGTCTTAAAATAACGGTGATACTTTCCAAAAGATAATTATAACAGTATCACAAAAAACATTTTTTTAAAATATGAAATCATCAAAAAAACATTTATAAAAGTTTATACAATTTGTTTTAGTGTTTCAATTGAAGATAAAATATTTGTACAGTAAACCTTTCTATAACGCGGAACTCTCATAATGCGGTTTCCATATAACGCAGAACAAAAATTGAGATAGCCCTCCTATAACGCGGTACTCTTATAACACGGTTTCTATATAATACAACTTAATTGGCTAAGGTGTTCATTCGTTAGCTTATAATTAGAAATGAAAAATATAGTTTGAAAAAATATTAAAATGGAGAGTAGCAGAAAAAATGTTTGTCACTGCACACTTAATGTAAAAAAATATTTAGAGGTAGACAACCCATATCAAATCTTAAATTCTGAGGAGAAAGAATAGATATTTAAACCATTTAATACAAATCCGTGAAAGGAAGAATTTTAAAAAATACTTTTCATTCCAATATAATTCTGATTATGACCAAACTCACTTCCACAAATTAATTTTTTTCACTTTACAGTTCACATGACGTTACCGTCAAAATGCACATAAGTAACAACAAAAAATAACCAATAATCATTTATTGAACATTTTTGGTCAAATGGTTTTCTGTAGTTTTGTAGGGTAAAATCAAATTTATTTGTGATAGTTGCTCCTTATATCGGTACAAACAACAAATATACAATTCGAACAGAAAATAAAGGACACATTCTATTTTAAACAAAGATACGAGATACTGGAATAAATTGGAATGATACATTCTTATACTATTCCCTTCCTCTAACTTCGTATTTATCAACTGATTAAAATAAGGAAGAGATCATATGTTATTACTTTTGTTCCTGAATGAATTCCTACTAATTGATTAATTTATATTTCGTATGTCTTGTTATATTAAAAAATCGAATTTGATTATTTATTCACTAACATTTTTTAATTTCTTTTGCACATTTTTATACAAATTAATTTACAAATAAACTATTAAGTTGAATGAAAAATTAATCAACAATTTATATCCTTGCAAGCGAACTCAAAAACAATCTGTCCATTATATGAATATATTAAAAATTAATTCTGTGAATTCCTTTAAATTGAAGCAATCATAAATATGTTTTAAATTAAAATATTTTCTCATCGTTGTAAGATTTTGAAGTAGCAACCTTAACATTTAAAACATTTTATATATATATATATATATATATATATATATATATATATATATATATATATATATTGCCAAAGCAGTTGGCATAACCTCGTAAAATAGCAGTGAATACAATGGCGTTCGAAAAGCAGCATATTAATCAATCCATACTTTTTGCAATCCAGTTGAAAAAAATGCTGCCGAAGTCAAGGGAATTATTTGTTCAGCTTTGAGAGGAGTTGTTATGATTCATAAAACATGCAAAAAATGTTAAAACTGTGGAAGGGGTTCGAAAAATCATTGAGGACTTCATCGAGCCGCCATATTTTTTCGACGAGGGATTTGTTAGTTATCCGTCAGATGGTGCAAAATTATACAAAATAACGAGGAATATTTTGCTGATTGAAATGTATTTCATTTTTCTGTAAACATTTATTTTCTATAAAGAAAAGCACCGAATTAATTTGTATACATAATAAAATAATCTGTCGTATCATTTAATCGGTTTAAAAAAAGAGTACCGATAACGACAGATGCAAGTCAGCTGATTGGCATTGCAATTAAATTATTAAAAACGTGGCAATCAAAATTCAACGCCGGTTGTTAACATGCTGAGATAGATAATCCGTCAGCATTTACATGATATTGTTATGAGTCCGTCGTAACCAATTGTTATTACTGCAGTGGGTGACAGGTCTGACCATATAACACGGATTGTCCAATGTCACGTACTCGAACAGCAAGGTCATCAGCAGAATACAGGTTTACGTGAATGGTTTTTATTGTGCATGCAAACATTTTCCACCGACAAATCACTGACGTACGGTTTTTTTTAAGCGCAGAAGACGACAGCAGTGCATTGTTTTATAAATATACCATGTTATTTATTTTTTTACTATAATAAATTGTTACATAATGTTTAAAATAATTACATAATAATAACATATTCAACAAACATACCAGTAATGCGGACAGTTTGTTTATTAATGTATTGAAACATTTTTCCAATGCTAGTTTAAAATTAGATACTGCTATTTATAAATAATTACTTCTAATAGATATGGAATTATGACTCGAACATGAACCCATAATTAAATAATAAAATCGTATTTTTTTCGATTTAACTGATTCTTAATTAGAATGAAAATGATTTTTCTTCGGTCGATTAATAAAAACTGAATCGAATTTAATGTTTACTCATTTTTCCAATTACGAAGCTTTAATTACTGATTTAATCGATTAAACATATCGATTTCTATTTATACAGAAGTTCGGTAGAATAATATAAACTCTTTGATTAAGAAAAAATGTAAAAAACAAACTCCCTTGATCCAAAGAAATACTTTTATAACAATATTGCTTTTAATAAAGTAAATTTTAAAAATATTCATAATGAATACTCATATGGACTTATCTGAAACATAAACGAACAATCTAATAGATGTACATTAACCTTAGAACACTCGTGATGAGTAATGTTTACTCATAGATAAAACTGTATTCATTCTGTCAAACAATTGAATTCAATCTAGTAGAAACCATGCAAATATTAGGATATTAACAAATTAAAAAATAAACAATAGCTCGAGCTTTACCAATAATAATCGTTTAATTTTTAACTCTAGCCTTTTAGAGATAACTAATGTTCTCTAATAAGAAAATCTCCATGATTCAATCATGAAAAGCTCAATTTATAACAACATATCACTATTATTATTAAATTACTTTACAATAAACACATAAATACATATGTATTTGTGTAAATATATGCATCTTATACCGGATTCAACTTACTAAATAAGTTAAACAAAGTAAACGTGCTTCTGGGCAGTCATTCAAGACAACAAGAAACTTCACCTGACAAGTAGATTCTATTTAAGACATCTTGATTTATTTCAAGAAAAATAAGAGACGTCATGTAAGTATACTTTCTTTCATATAATTAGAAATGGATTATACGTTTATAATAATAACATGTATTCCGTAGATGTATCTACAAACCCGGAAGAAAAAAGAGTATATGTTTTTTTTAAAAAATTCGAGGTAAATGTTACCTGTCAGTTGCATAAACAAAGAGGTATAAATAGATTTTGTTTTGGTAGTGAATTGTAAATCAATGACTTTATGATCCAATACATATGATACTTTTAACAGTAAAGTCATTTATCATACTTAGTAGTAACTTCATTCTTTTGTCACTGATTTTTATCTTCATTAAAATGGTATCAAATCAACATGTACGTTATATCATTTTTCTATTCTTCAAAATAACTGTATTGGAACGTATTTGTTTTTTTAACTTACTGTTTAGCATAACAAATCACTAGTTTAGTTTGATCAAATATTTTTTTAAAAAATAGTGTTCAAAAAAAGATTATATATATATAGAAATAGACACATATTGTATAAAGCTTTTCATTTTGATAAAATATACTAAATTCTTAACAGTTAGTGCAGGGATTGTTAACCTTTTTAGTCTCACAACTCCCTTGAAAGTAAACTTAAAATTCACACCTCTCTTTCTTTTCGAATGCAATTAATAATGAATAAATTACATAATTGGCACTGAAATTTTATTTTAACATCCTCAGATACACAGAAATATAGAGAAAATTTTGTTCTTCAGAAACATATTTTTGTCTTTCAACATGGCTATGACATCACTTAAAGTTCTCTGTGTTATTTAATGAGATACTTGTTGCTGATTCTGATCAATGAGATAACAAATTCGGGGTACAATCCAAACTAAATTCTAAAAAAAGTAATTACAAAAATGTTATAGAGGACAGTCACACATCTCCAATAAACCCTTAGCACCTCCCCAGGGGAAACACACCTCACAGGTTAAGAACCCCTGAGTTAGTGTACATAAAATGTAGAATTTGTAGGTTGAGATTGAAAAATTATACTTTTTTTGAAGAAACTAACTTTATCAAGTCAAAATAAATCCATGACTCAAATATACAGACAGTTTCAGAAGTACCCCTTCATCCTTAATGATTGATTAATTATATTTGATAAACATACTAAATTAAAAAAAAAACACATACATAAAATAACCTTATTCTCATTATTAATGTACTTTAAAATATTATACTTAAAGATAAGCCATATATATATATATATATATATATATATATATATATATATATATATATATATATATATATATATACATATATCAGATAAAATAAAACTGAAAAATCATTAGTGAAATAACACACCTAGATATTTTTAACACATAAAGCATAAATTTCATCACAATTATAGTTTTTGTCAATGTAGTTAAATTTGCTTTCATGCATGCATTTTCCCTTTCTATACATCACATTTTTTCTAATGAAAATATTTAATAATTTACAATACAGTTTTGGAATTGTGACTGAATCCACTTCTACAAATAATCATTTCTCTCGTCCCAAAAATATATTTTTTTTATAAATTATGATTGGACCTTTTATATGTTTATGACTATTTTTAATTGAGGATTAATGTATAAAAATATCTATACCTTAGTGCTCTATGGATAATAACTATCATCAAAATAATCATAAGCAACAATCAAAAATGATCCAGTCATTTATTGAATATTTTTGACTAAAGAAAAATGATTGTGGTTTGTGGGATGAGACAAAATTCATTTTTGTAAATATTTAATAATTGATCACTGATCATGTTACTAACAGTATATACGCATTTCAATGACGATCTCATAGTCATCCTAGTGTGTTATTAAATTAATTTATAGACACAAATTTTATATTTGAAATTTTTTTGCTTTTCAGATAAGAAGATTTCTTTAGTATACTTTTTATAAGCTTTCATTCTCACACTTTCTCATTCAATGAATTATCAAAAGAAATTCAGTTGTAGATAAGTCGAATAATTAAGAAGGAAGTAATAAAAGTTCATACTTCGTATACCAGTTTTTCAACTTTATATCAATGATTTTTGTATTTTGAATTCGGCAACTATCGTAAGAAAGTGTACGTGTATGTCATTTTTAACCAGACCCGAGCGTTGTCTTTTCAACTTATGCTACATTTCTATGATTATCTGAAAATACTTATCTGTATTAAATGTGAAACCATGTCGCAAAAAACAACAATGTACTACACCAGTTATGTACATTCAGCCATACTGTCAGTATTAACTTTTTAGAATATAGCGATGACTTTGAAGTTTACTTCGAGGTTTCATTATGGAAGTTCATAAATTAACTTTTGTTATTAAAAACTGATTTTGAATCACAGATAATATTCGGCTTATGAAACTATTTTCGGATAAATGTTCAGGATAAATAAGGACTAAATACTTTTAATTTATATCATCTTTTTCATCAATTTATCAATTGATCGATTTATCCAGTTTTTTCAATTTATCAATTGCACCGATTTGACGGAAATGATTACACAATGAACGTTGAATTTCTCTGCTAATTTTTGTATAGCTTGATGCTTATTTAAAATATTAAAATCGTTTAAGTAACAATAAAAATGATGGTTTGTGAGGTCAATGAAAAATTCACATGTGAAAATCGTCATAGATTATTTACATCAATTTCATATTTCAAAACTGTTCTATGTTTGATATAATTCATCATTTCCCAAATCGTTTATAAAACACATGCATGCTCATCTTTATAATTATTTACTAGTTACAAAATTACTTTCATTGTCAAAAAATAACGTCAATGTAAATTAAAATAAGTATTACATAAACTAATGTTTTCGGATATGTTACCAGCGTAGAAAGATAACAGCCAAAATAATTATAAACAAATTAATATACAAAATACGAAAAAACGTACAAATGTTTTTTTAATATGGTTTTATCTTGAATTTAAAATAAATTGAATTAAGTAAACATTTACACAAGCATTAAAAATACTAAAAATAATATAAATATTGTACTGTGTACCATTATGATAATTGGTACGCTTCGATTCCTAGTTAATCAATTAATGTAAATCCATTAGGCGGTTATATATCGATTACGTTCGCTTTGATTCAGCTCGGTGTGTTTATTAACAAGTTTTTTTTCGAAATGAAACGAAATTTCAATCATGTACAAATCGTATTAGTCGTGGGAATATGGAACAGAGCGTGTGAATCTCCGTCGCTGTATAATTAAGTGTATGTGCTTTATCTCATTAGGTCTATCTAACGATTGTTCTCGATTTATTGTTTAAATGAAGATTAAACGTAGATAATATTTTGGCGGAGTCGGATCTGTTTTTGTTATTGTCTGAATTTCTACAATAGTTACGATGATCTCAAGGTGAAATTCAATTACCGTGAACTTCATTTCAACATATTTGCTGTACCCACACACTTCCGTGTTCGGTTTATAAATGCATCTAAATATACAATCAAATAAACACACACATGTGTGTATGTGTATATATATATATATATATATATATATATAATTAGAAAATGTATAAAATAACATTAAAATTTCATAATGTTAACTACTTTCCATGTATCCGTCATTGACATTTAAACTATAATCCAGGGATGGGAAACTTCTTCATTAATAAGAGCCACATATAATACTTTTTATACGTTTTTGAATGTTCAAGAGCCACAGAAAATATTGTTTTAAAATTGTATTTATTAGGTTGGTAGAAAAATAATTACGGTTTACTACCTTCAAATTTATATACAAAACCGCAATTATTTTCCTACCGACCTAATATAAATAATAAAAAATACAACTATATAGTAACCCTACTCACTAAAACAGAATATGTTTAATCTGTACTCGTTGAAGACTTTGATTGAGTCTTCATTTTTGCAATTAAAAGTTGTCGAAACCGTATTCAAAGTTTTTAAAGAAATGTTTCTCAAAAATTTACACGGTAACCCGTCCCGAATTTGGTTTTATTGCATTTAGCAAGTCTTAATTAACAAATTTGTCTAGTTTAATATCTTTTTAAGGATTGTCTATGACCGTAGAGCCATCTTAAACAGCAGTTTGGGAACATGATGCATATGGATGTTTGAAAAGATAATGTGAATTACCCGTTTATATACAAAATATTTTAATATTGGTACATACTATACTACTACACATTATTAATATGAAAGTTTAGGAAAAATGGTAATGAATCCCAATAATGTCTAGCGAGCCACACAAAGTAGCTTTGGGAGCCGCAGTTTGTCCACCCTTGCTATATTCATTGGAAGTGAAAATTAATTATTTTTATAATACGGAATTAAAAATATATTAATACACGTTAAGACTGGCCTGATATACTATTAAATATCTTTATCCTACATTCTTGATAAAAAAATAAATTTACTAAGCGATTAAAATATGCACTTTATGATGTGATTATGATTGTGTCAGTGGAAACATACTGTATTTTTTTTTTTTTAAAAAAAAAACAAGAAAAAATCCAAAAATTGAAATCTCTGAACTGTTAGCTTAATAATTTTAATATAAGGTTATGAGTTATTTCAAAAAGATGAAAAAGCACGAGAAGGGATCAGAAAGATCAGATTCTGACATGCTGACAGAAGAAGAATTTCCTAAACATCTTTCCCAATTTAATATCAATTTAAAGATTGTTTTTTTTTTAATTCTTTTAACTTACATTTAAGTGAATAGAAATGTGATCTATTCATAATTTTTATTCTTTTCCTACTTGCAAATTTTTCATGTTTCAATATTTTAAATTAAATTAAATCATATTTATATTTTAAATCTTATCTATTAGAGTAGGAAAGAAATTTAGTTGTTTAGCGAAAATATCAATTTCCGATGTATTCGAACGAATTACCAAAATATGAATACTAAATTACTAAATTCACAATAGAATATTTTCAAGAGAGAGAGAGATGGTATCTAAAACGGATTACTGTCGTAAAGCGGGAATCTGCTGAACTTTTCTGGATACTTTTCAATAAGTACATGGCAAATTAAACAAGTAAAGAAATTAAAAAACAATATTTCATCGAATCAAATGAGTCTCTTTTAAAAATATTTCAGAATAATATAAAATCTATATGAATAAAGTAAACTGTGATGAAATATCTACAATCAAAAATATTAATAAAAATATTACTATCTAAACATTTAAGTATTTAAAGACATCATATTGAAGTACTTTAATATTTTTTTCATCGAAATCAATATTTCTTGATCTTTTTGTTGTGAAGTGTATATAAAATTATAAAACCTAACATAAATCTATAAATATGTACTTAGATAATAAGTAAAATCGAAAATTATTATGACTAATTACATCTGATTTGATAAAGAAAACAACCTTTTAATATTTATAAAATATTCTTTCGGTTAACAATAACGTGATAATCATGAAAATCTAGGTTAAAAACAACTTCCACTTGTTTAAAACGATAAACTACTTTCTTAACTATTTAATAAAAATAGTAATGGATAATTTCTTAGTATGAACGGTTATTGACCAGAATGAGTCATAAGTTGGGAAATGTTTAATAGTTGATACTAGTTCATTATTATTTATAAAAACAAAAAACACGTTTGAAAAATTATGACTAAATAAGGATTTGAAAATTAAAAACGCACACATGCTTATATATATATATATATATATATATATATATATATTAAATAACTCGTCATATATACAAAAGTGTTCACCTTCCACGTTAAATATAATTTATAGATCAAACAAACAATTTCTTTAAGTATACAGACAGAAATGATTTTAAAAGTTTCTCTCCATAACAAGTCATCATAACACAACAATGCTTTGATGAATTTCAATTACAGAAACCGTTATGCGAAACACAAAGAATCAGTAAAAGTGTTCTCAAATAATTTTTCGTCCGCGAATCGTATTCAAATTCATAAATATATGCACAGGTATGTAAATAGCAATAGAAAATAACGTGCATATTAATGGACATTTTTTTTGTATAAAAAAGTATCAGACCGGAAAGAAGCGTCCAGTATGTTGTAACAGCAATTCTTCGTGTAGCTCAGAACTAATCGCATTACTGACTTATATAAACAGGCAGTTATTTAAAAGGGTCACGTAGAACGGATAAGCAACTTTATTGGTTTGTGTCATCGTTCATGTTGGGAAATCAATGACACTCGTGTAATGAATGCACGTTGGACAATGTTCATTGTCTTCATTAATAAAATGATTTAAACAAATGTATCAAATATTTTACACAGCGTTTTAAACTGAATCACTGAAAACTGCAAAAAAAAAACGTTAAAAATATCTATTTTCTGTATATTTTTACATAAAAAAATTAAATAACTTCAATGCTGAATACGTTTTCTTAGACATTAGAATAAAGTAATTAAAAAAAGTGAAACGTTTTATAAGGATTTTCATTATTATAGTAACGTTAAAACTTACATGTTAACGAAAATAAGAAAAAAAAGCAATACAATCATTGGAAACAACTAAACATTATATTTTCCTGATTTTTCGTTTTCAAAACAATTATTTTTTAATTTCAGTAAAATTATCTACACAGTATTTTTTTTTTAAATTTAGACCGAAATATCTTGTATTCCTCGAGAAAGAAATATAAAAAAATGATAAAAAGATAGACACAGACATAGAAAACAATAATTAATATATTAAAAATTAATTTTCAATACTTTATCTGCAAGGAATATATGTTTTGAAAAAAATCTTGAGATCATCTAACATGAATTTGATTTGATAAATATATATTTAATGTACGTCAAAAACCAAAATTTAATCACTTTTAAACTATTTATTTAATATTTAAATAAGACATATACAGATCAAAATTAAGAAAAATCTCTCTATAAAAAAAATGAGAAGAATAATTTAATCAGATCTTTTGCATTTAATTTGTAAAAAAATAACATTTTTCTGTATTCAATATTTTCCTAGCTCAGCATTCTTGTTAAAACATATTTCTGATGACTTTTTGATTCCAAATTTTTTTCATTGCTTTTAAACCTAAATTACAAACCAGACAACCTTATTTTCATGCAAATCATTCTGTACCATTATTCATGAATGACAAACCGTAATGATTTCATTGAAATATTTATTTCATTTTGATCGTTTTTTCGTACAGAAATAAATTGTTTTATAATACTTATTTATACTTTCCGAACTTTATTTTAGATAATGTACCGAGAGCTGACGTCATTCCATTGAAAACAAATGCAGTTCCATTTATAACATTTTGACGTATGTTCTACACATTCTCGATCTCCACTTAACCTAGTAAAATATTTTTTCAGGTGATCAAATTAATTTTTGATACATCTTTTTAATTCGTATTACAGTAGAACACTAATTATTCAGCTAGATAATTATAACGCATTTATATATATATATATATATATATATATATATATATATATATATATATATATAATGTTCTAATGCTACACAAAGAGGAAGAAGAAAGAACTTTGCGCCAGCCAACAATTCGCCATGTTCATGCCATCAAGCCAATTAGAGATATGAAATATTTAGAAGAATAAAATGAGGCTAATAACCTGAAGAAAGAGGCTCTACTGGGATAAAATAAAAAATATGGCTGCAGTTAAACTACTTGCTTCCAAGAAACAAAAAGAAATAGCCGTTTTTTTTCTAAACCTAAA
The DNA here is from genome assembly GCA_034766995.1 of Acanthacorydalis orientalis. Taxonomy (NCBI): domain Eukaryota; kingdom Metazoa; phylum Arthropoda; class Insecta; order Megaloptera; family Corydalidae; genus Acanthacorydalis; species Acanthacorydalis orientalis. Next base: position 14,526,960 of record CM068313.1, on the reverse strand, counting down.
AACTATGTATAATAATTACACTCTTCATTACATAACTCAAAGTGTGTGTGCACCTTCATTAATTCAAAATCCCATACAATCTGCTTATCGGAAAATTCCATATTCTCAAAATGCCCTCTTTTTAAATTTTAAATGTTGTTGAACTTGTGTGTTGAACTCTTAAATATATCTGAATTTGTATACAAATTTACGAAACACTTTTATGGGACATATTTATTATATATCAACAACTGTCCATACGTACAGAGATACACTAATTGTCGTTAATTTTTTAAAAAAAGTGTCCTGTTAGATACCTTTATCGTTGTTATATACAAACGCAGATACAGGCATGTACGAATGACTGCATAAGACTATCAAAACAGTAATTACACTGTTTTTCGTCCATTTGTCATCACGTTTCATATGTTTGAAACGTTTAATCTTGTCTCCAAATTCAATTATATACCGCCGACGAAATCTATATTATAATTTTATACGTACGGCTACTGCACGCGTGTCTGTGATTTGAATATGTACTCGACTAAGTACTGATTTTAAGATTAACTACATGGTATAGTTACATGGACAATAACGGTGTATTGCGGTGACATACGTGAGTAGTTTGATACATGTATTATATCCAAGAACTGTTATGTTGTCGACTTGCTTTGCCATCGCTCTGTTTATACGTACACATCATCTTGTTCTTCCGTGCGCGCAAAAAAAGTGTGTCGTTCGATCTGTTTGCCCGCAGGTATGCGAATGAGACTACCAACGATTTAAATACTGAAGAACACAATTGCGTTTAAATCTCGATGCGATGTTGAGAGCGTTGGATTTACACGATTTTCTACCCACTCGATGGTCGTCTTCGTGAATTCTCTTTGTAATCGTGGTGTTATAATAAGTACAATAACCGTTACACCATAATAACAATTATTATAATTCAAATATAAAATCGTTATTATCAAATTTAATGATAATATTATTTATAAATAACATTAAATTTTACATTTCTGTAATGTTTATTTTAGGTGTTAGTTATTCAAATTTAATAAAAAGAAAATTAATTTTTTAGCACATAAAATATTTTTCAAGCAAGCAATGAATAAATTTACAAAAGTAAATATTCTTTTATAAAAAACTAAAAACATTATAGTAAAAAAATGATAAAAGTTAACAAATAATAAATTAATGAATAATTAGACTTGAAAGACGAAAACTTTCTTAACCCTTTTCCTACCTTGCAAGTTTTTTATGTACCGCACAAAAATACCTTAGAAAATATGCATTTTTGTAGCCGTTTATTAAAGTTAACATATTTTTCTTAAAAATAAAGATAACCTCGCGCTTATTTTGTATTTTCAATTGTAAAATGTATGTAGTTTTACATAAGAGAAATAAAAATAATATTCTCTATAGATTGAAAGGTTGTAATTAATGATTAAAAAAAATTCTCTAGAAAAATTTTCACTTTTATACAAACATTTTCATATTTTTGTGGAAATAAAAACGGTTGTATTTAATGGAATACAAAAGTATATACACTTTTTAATAAAATGATATAAGTAGAAAGCTTATAACGAGTGCACTGAAATACAAGTCAACATGTGAAAACCGATGGTGTTAACTTCGGGTATTTGCGCTTATCTGAAACGAAACTTACTGAACCATGAATATTCCTATTCAGTGGAAATATTTGCTACTATGCAAATTCATTTCATAAAAATAAAGCTTCATTGCATGGATTAAAATTTGATTGAAAATAAAAAGCCAATATAAGATATTAAAAGGGTATATCAGTATACAGACACAATAAGCAAGTCATTTTAAATAAATCAGGCTAGTGAAAGAAAGTTTTTTTATTAAAAATGACCCTATATACAGAAGAAATTATTATATATTTTTTATCAAAAGTTAATAAACATATTTCAATAGTTTCTTCTTTGATTTGTAACAAAATACGACTTAGCAATTATAGTTTTTTGCACATGGGATAAATCCACTTTCACAAATAAGTTCTCCATATTCCCCCAGTAAACACATAAAATGTTCAATAACTGATCACTATTACATGATACAAAAAATTGTTTAAATTAGAATTAGATATCTGTACGTTTCTGATCTAAGGATATTGCCATCGAAATTCTTGTAAGTAACAATTAATATAATCAATTACTAACCAGAAAACTTTTATTCGGTGTTATGAAAGAATGAAAAACCAATTTTAAAAACTATAACTCAATTAATAGATTTTTATTCAGGATTTAAAATAAAAGTGCCAACATTTCCTAACTAGGTTTTTTAAATAACGAATAGTTTGTGCATTAAAATAATTTTAATTGATTTCTTGTTCATAATTTTCCATTATTACATAACACACGTATGACTGAATCTTAGAAATTATTTTTTTTTTTTTTAAAAAACGACTTAAAAATAAATATATTCATAAACCAACAGAATTTAAAATCGAAAACATTCACAAAAAGTACACTTGTACTCAATATAAAAATAACTTTTAACGAATTCATACCATTTGATTGACATAGATTTCGGTAATTCTTTATGAAGAATTTCTTGAAAATATGTTAAGTTGATTATGTCGTGATTTTTATAAACGCGCCTTTGACATGAATTCCAATATCACTGTATATTTTATTTGATATAATTTTACACGTACACATATAACAATATATTTCAATGAAACATTTTAATACATCTTATACATAATTTATTTTGGCTTTTATTTCCCCCTAGTAGACACGGCAATGTGAATATATACATACATACATACATACATACATATATATATATATATATATATATATATATATATATATATATATATATATATATATATATATGATTGTCGTATAACTGCTATATAGACCGAAAGGGCAAAAAAAATCCAACCGTACACTAAGAGCGTGTGAAATAATTCTTAGACATGTTTAATGCCCTACGAACTATAATAGCACCCTTGAGAAAAGATCAACGAACATTAGGGGATGAAAGACGTACGTCTTCCGTTAATCCTCTTGATATATACCTATTTAGGTTTACCCACAATTGCCCTTCATTATAAATGTGATTACTGAAAAACCAATAGTGATATTTATAGATTCTTTATTGAAATACTAATTTTTAGAAAAAATAGTTTAGTATATAAAATCGAAAAAAATTCAATTATAGGACAAACACTTCATAAAGACATCGAACAAAGAACACGTCTTAAGTGCATATTGACGACAAAAAAATGTCTCACCGCGTCAGTTATTATGCTGACGTTTTCAAGTGAATATCTTGAATATAATAAAAATGATATCATACAAAAGGAAACGTGTATTTGATGATCAACGATGTACCTTAATTAATTTTATTTTTGATGAATATTGTTTAAAAAGTGTATAAATTTTCTAAAACGCATTTATTTGTTCGCTTAAATGAAAGAGTTGCTCAATAAACACAGATTATATTCTTTAAAAAATATTATTCATAAAGATAAATATTATTGTTACTGATAATATTAACCGCAAAAAAATGTGTGTAATGAAACAAACTGGATTTTCTTTAAATAGAATTCATAAAGTTTCATAAGTTTTTTAACCACAATAAGTAAATATATCTACATGTAAAATTATTCATTTTAGTTCAATTTTGTTCGAACGAAAAGTTTCGCTAAAACTGTGTTAAGATGAACTTTAAAGATTGTTGATAATGCAATAAATTGCACTTAAAATAGAAAAAGATCAACTCCAAAATCAATAAAACCGAATCTTAAATGTATTTTGTCATATTTTAACAAGTGCACTTTTTTTATAAAAATAAACAAATTTTAATCAGTGTACTGATTATAATCATAAATACGGATAAAAAATGATCTCATTAATTATATTAAATCAACTTGTTTAATGAATGTGGATAAAGTAAAAGTTAATATTTTCATTATATCACAATACAGATTTGATTCTCTGTGGCTAATTTCTATTTCACAAATAACTTTTTCACTAATCATCCAACCCTCAACACTTTTTTCTGATTAAAAATTATCAATAATTGATTACTACTCATTCACATTTCAATTGCGAAGCCATCTACCTCAGAGTGCGAGGAGCAGAAAAAAAGTTTTAAAAATACCCTCCCCTAATATTTTGTATAGCATTGCTCAATCTGTCAGGTAACTGTAGAATCGCTTGTCGGCAAAAAGATGGCGGCTTTCAGTCAATAAAGTCATAATACATTTTCAGATTTCTTCCACTGTTTTAGTATATTTTGCATGTTTTATGAATCACGACACCTTCCTCCAAAGCTAAACAAATAATTCCCGCAGCTCCGGCAGCATTTTTTTCAACTGGAATGCGAAAAGTATACAATGTCTAATATGATGCTTTCACTACTGTTTTGTGAGGTTATGCAAACTACTTATCCATGATATATGGTGCTTTAAAATATTAAGATTGGCACTTCAAAATCCTAAAACGACGAGAAAATATTTTAATTTAAAACAAGAGTTATGACTGATTCAATTTAAAGGCACAGAATTAATTTTTACATTTAATAATAAATCGAAATTTCACTTGTTTAATATTTTGCGAATTGCAGTAAAATATGACAAGGTCAAAGATAAAGCTAGTAATTAAATTGTTAATTTTCTATATCTGAACAAAATAATACAGATTGCTATAAGACGTGTCAACTAATTTTTCTTTCTCTCGCCCTTTCTTCGTGTTATCTTCTATTTCATTTTTTCTATACTGTAAAAAAGCTGTCACCGATGAACTATGATTAAACATTATTATAGTGCGTGACTTTTAATAATCTAAAAATATGTCCAATACCGCAATTCAAAATTATAGATTTTTTTATATAATTCAGTCGAAATTAATTACACGAAATATAAAACTGGTATCAAATATCTGTTTGTATTGGTCATTCCGCTTATTAATTCAATAAAAATTATAGATTAATTTTGCAATATGTGACGTTAATATATTCTTATAATTATTTTAAATTCCAAATAAATAAATCCTTATCCTCACTACTTATGCATTCACTTTGATGATAATATAGGGAAAACTGATACACATTTGCAATAATATGTAAACAGAATTTAAATGATTTTATAAATATATCTATTTTCCGTACAGTGTCACCCACTGATAAGATGTTACATCAAAAAATTCCGAGTAACATCATTTGACCTCATATTGTTTTCAGTCGAGTGCAAATACTGAGTGGACATTTCGACCACAAGATAATATAATAGTCATGCGTAACCAAAGAAAACATCGTCTTGTTAGTGAGTCAAACAAATCCTTATATAGTATAAATGTGCTCTATCGATGGTTTTAATTGCTAAGTGTTTAAATATTAACTTTATTTTAACACTGAACGGTCGAAGATCATTTGATATGAATGGATTTTAAATAATAAATAAATGTACGAGTGACAGTCGACAGAGATGAATTAATATCGGAATGCATACATGTTGACATTTGCATTATGGAATTAAATTTAAATGTACATGTTCGTTTAATATTTATTTGAGTATATCCTGAAGTATATACTCAAATAAATATCCTGAAGTTGGTAATCAAATGAAATAAAAATAAATATTTATATAAATAATAGACTGTATTACAGAATTAGTTAGTCAATTTGAAATATAAAAAAAATGTATAACCAATAAAACTGTAAAAATTACATATTTATTCCTATAACTAAAGACTAAAAACTGACAAATAAGAAAGAACATATGAAGAATGAAAGAACATGCTAAGTCGAGAACTTAATTTAATTATACACTTCAACATTTTGATTTTTTAAAAAAATGTCGAACTGTAATAGTCAAAAATTATGAAGTTTGAAATACCAATTCTAGTTTTCAAACCAAAATAAAAGTTTATAAAAATACATTCACTATTAATAAATGAATATCATTTTAAAAAAAATAGTTTAGTAAATATTCAAGAAACAAGTCAGCACTAGACGTTGCTATGCTAAGACTGACTATAGACTATATGGAATGAAACTTACAAGAAAACCAGGTGGCATGTGGAGTGTCAAGATATGGTTTTATCAATATACTACTCTGTATGCAATATGGTAATCACTTCCAAAACAAAACTAATATGACGAATCAACGATGAGTAATCTTTATTGAAATTCTTTTCGCCTTTGTTCAGATTACTGATCTTCACGATGCACTTTTTTTACATCGTGCAGTACATAAAGACGTTGGTAAAAAGAGTTGTACGAACATTCAAGTCAATAAAGAATTAACATTTGAAATTTTAAGAATTTCGCATTATTTTCATTTTTAGTTATGTAAATTTATTATTATTTTCAATTACTATATGGGTTTTCAATTGAATATATCCTATGGAGTAAAGTAATTCTTTTTACACGAATAGAAATTTATTATAACTATTCAATTAAATACGCAAAAAATATAAGGTAATAGGTGAAATACCCTAAAACACCTATCATTTCGTGTGATTTTGTATTCTATACTATATATATATATATATATATATATATATATATATATATATATATATATATATATATATATATATATCTTATAAATAGATAAAGAATATTAATGAGACAAATAGTATGTATATATATATATATATATATATATATATATATATATATATATATATATATATATATATATGCATACAAACATACATACAGTCTGTTCAGGGTCAGGTGTCACTAATTTTTAAAAAATCCTACAGCGCCATTCCTTAATGAGCGGTGGGATTATGAAGCTTGACATTTTAGCTATGGCCACCCACACTTTCAAGCGCTAGCACAGTGTGACAGTGTTTTATTGGCGCTCGTTGAAAAAAAACACTAAGGTACAAAAATCAAATATGAAATTTTCTGTTAAGCATGATCAAAGAGATAGCAGAGTATACCAGGCAAAGCTATGCTACGAGCGGCCGATGTTGATCCGGATTTCATGAAAAATATCGTAACAGGTGATGAAAAATGGTGTTTTCAATATGAACCACTTACAAAAAAGCAGAATACGGAATGGCAGAACTCAGAAGAAACAAACCGGAAGAAAGTCCGAATCAAGACATTGTTCACCATTTTCTTCGATTCGAAAGGAGTCGTCCGCAAGGAACGCTGATTATTATTTGGCTCTTCTGAATCAGTTTGTGGAACAAGATTCTTCGAGTTCGGCCTGAATACCGAAAACAAGGGTTTTGGTGGTTTCTGAATGAAATTCGATCGGCTCGCTTCTAAATAAGTAATAGAACGCAAAAATGCAATTTTAATCTAATATTATTTAATGAAACGGGTCGTTTAAAATAATAATATTCGAACTGACAAATTTTCAGACGTTAAAAAATACATAAAAAAGTGTTCGTTATAAATTTATTCTAAAATTGATAATAAATTGCGTTACTAAGTCAGTACAACTGATATGAAATATATTATCACAATCAACCACAGAACTATCGAAGCAGCGCACAACATATTTTATACAAATATAGAATGAGATCCCTTATATAACTATTTTGTAGTTTTATAATCTTTCATGCAAATCAATAAAGTACAAACCAAATCCACAGTGCATGACTATAACATACTGGCTAACTGTAATTGTATTCTTGGAATTATGTATTGAACATTCATTAGTAAATACAAACAAAGAGAATATGTTTATCATTTTTGTTTGTTTGTTTTTATTGTATTTTATTTGTATTTTGCAAAGTAAATTATTATCGGTAATCCAAAAATACACGAAAACAAACAAACGCACAGACCTACGAGTTCTGTGTGTGTAAATAAAGTACTTATTCATGGTACGCTTTACTCGTTAGCACATTTTTCTTAAAATCAACAGTTAATAATTTACACATAAAAAAAATGAAAATACATCCAAATTACGTTTCGTTCACAAAAACTGACTAATTTATTAAATTTCACATTATAAAACGGATATTACAAGTAATATAGTGCCGTTTATAGTAAATACAAATTTAAACATATTCATAACATTAATATTTTAAATAAATATCGTACACATTTTGTATATCTGAATAAATATACACATGCATCCAAGTATATAATGTATTCTTTTTTCAGAAATACGACTGACAAAATTATAAAAAAAAATCACTATGCCGATCCCAGTCTGCATGCAAACACACCCGCAAACATGATACAGTTGCTCGAGCGTGAGGTCCGGTAATCCGAATGGGTAACCATGAATGGACCGGAAGTTTTCTGGCGAAGTCGATGTCGCGACCATTAGTCAACAAATATGCACACATTTATATGTAATCGTATTTATGTCGACATTTATCTCCATGACTTTATACCTTTTAATATAAGATAAGCTCTTTCCACGTGACATTTTTATTTATTACGATATTCAATGGTATCCGAAAACGATTCAATTCAGTTTATATCCAGCTGATAAATTTCATTTTATTAGTAATCAAACGAATATTATTAAAGGTATATCTATTCTAGTTCAATATGTACGTTTTTATTTCATTTTACATTTAATTATTTCTTAATATTAAAATAACTTTTTGTCACAAGTGCTGAACAAAAGTAAATAGTATCACATGATTTAAAATTAATAGCTATGTGCCTTTGTGTAACTTCTTCAATATCTACTTCAAATATGACAATATTAAATGCATACAAGTAAAACGCATTAATGAGAATCAGTGCACTTTTTCAACAACCATGTAAATAGCATATGAATGAAAAATATAATTTGAAATAATTACCAGCTATTCCACGTAAGCTATCGCTGTCATTGGTTCTTTTAAACATGTCCATATGAACATCCTGTTTTATTTAAATGAACGAATATACATAGGCGAAACAATATTTATTTTAAGAGAAATTGTTTGAACAGCTTTATTTGTATTAATTCCATTGTTAAACTTACTAATAACTTGTTACAGTTATATTTGCAAATAAATTACAAGTTAATGTTTACAATAAATTTTTAACGTTACAATAAATTACAATTATTAACGTTCATCATTTACGCAGTGACACATTAATTTCATGTAAAATCGTCCACGAATAGTTAAAAATAATAATTCATACTAATGAATATTATCTTTTATCCGCCTTCTTTTTAATTATGCTTATAAACGCAAATTTTAATTGAAGATATAAATTATATAAATAAAATAAAAGTACAATATCAATAAGCAAAACTCTGTTCATTGTAAATACTAATTTTATTTATATTCTTTTGATTACAAAACACAATTTGTAAACAAATACTGCACCGAAATGTTATGAAAGATAATAAAATATTATTCTTAAAATTGTGTATAAAAACGATATTAATTATTTTCATATAACATGATATGAAACAGAACTGTTTGTCCTATACCAGATATTAGTATTAGGTGATTAAAACAAACATATTTTACATTTAGCGGATATATGCTTGCAAACTGTTCTCTTATCATGCAAAATATGTGTTTAAAAATAAATAATACTATAAATCATTTACAACTCATTCAAAGTATCTAAGTAAGTAATAGACAAAACATTTTTTTTATTTATAATAAAATAATAATTAATTTTCTGATAGTAAATTCAATTAAATACTTCATACAAATGAATCTAATGAATAAATGAATGTGCCTTATCTAACGATTTTTTGTCATTCGCAACATACGATTATTGCATAATTAAAAGTGTACTATTATTAATATCAATCATTTTTTTTCGTTTATTAAACTGATTAAAAATGTGATTAAGTAAGTGTTTAAAACAATGTTTTTAAGTACTAAATACTAAATTAAAAACTAGAATGACCATTTAATATTGAAATATGCTGATTACAAAACTAAAGAATAAAAAACACCAAAGAAGTAGGTGTATAAATTAATTCGGTACCCTTTTTATAGAAAATGAATGTTAATGCAAAAATGCAATACATTTCATCTTCAAAATATCCCCTTTTATTTTATACAACTTTGCTCCATTTGTCGTGTAACTGTCAAATTCCCTGTCACAAAAAAGATGGTGGCTTTAAAGTCGTAATGCATTTTCGGATCTCTTCCACTGTTTTAGCATTTTTACATGAACAATGTAAAAATGTAAAAAAATATTTTTTTTATTTACTGTGAAGGCAATTGGAATAAAGCTATAACTTATCAAGTCTTGACAAAAGGAGAAAATAGTAAATATGTTTAACATATTCTAGAGCAGAGGTTCTCAATCTGGGGCCATATTGCTCCAGGAAATCCCAGGATATTCCGAGGGGATCACAGATTAAAATCACCTATAAGGGGGGCCAGAGACAAAAGTGAGAAATAAGGAAAACAGAAAAGAAAAAGAAAACAAAGAAGTGACCATCAATAGAATTTAAGAAGCGTTCATAGAGTTAGAGCAATATAGTAGCCTAAATAACTTTCAATCAAGAAAAACACAATTTTTGGATCAAGAGTACAATACGTGTGAACTATTTACACAGCCTAACGCGGAATCGCCTTAATATAATGGATAGAAGTGATCTTCAGTTATTTCCTCACAGTAATAGAATCGGACATAAAAAGCTTGTTTCTGGTCATCAAGCACACGGGTCACATTGATCGAGAAATACTTAAACTGTAAATTTTTATTTAATTACTGTATCTTGTATAAATTATAAAAATTAGAATAAAACGTGTTCTATTTACAAATAAAACATTTAAATAGTTACATTTCTACTGGTGGGACACGGAGGCCACAGGAAGGAAACAAGGTCGGAAGGGGGCCACGATCGGAAAAAGGTTGAGAAATACTGTTCTAGAAGATGAAAAAAAACGCAGAAAAAAATCAAGTGTTTTGAAACATACTGAACCAAAATTGCTGAAATTTTAAACGGAAGTAGAAGAAATACCAGCTACCAAACACACAATCAAGGCTTATCAAATAAAATATATCATAAGCTCGTAACTACATCTGCCCAGGATTTGATTAAACAGGCCTCGCATGTCACCATTATACAAATAATAAATAAATGCACTGTTGCTACATGAAATAATCGTAAAAATATGCACGCCGCCAATGATAAATCATTACAATAGTATTAGCTACTTTTTAATTGCACACTCCGACCTTCATTCTATAGAATCATTTTATGGTAGCTATTGTTGTACCCAAAATGTGCATGACATTGCAGAAGGTGACAATATTTCAATGCAACATTACAATCACGTACAACATATGAAAATACTAATTCTTTGTAATAAGTTTTAATCGATATGTATCACATATATGGTATAGTGAATGCGTGTTTGTCTCGAGGGCAAAATTTATCTGAACTAGACACGAATTCGCAATGACGTTCAGTTTCCCATAATTGACCGTGGACAGAAAAACAAACAAATATTTATATTCGTGTGTGTTTGTTTGAAATAAAATTATAAAAAAATATTACACGACCTTGTCGGTATCACATTTAAACTGCGAAAACATCTACATAAATGTAAACTAATTCAAATGGTTGTGTTTGTCATTCGCAATTGTTTTCGAATTATCTATACACGTACAATTTCAAAGTACTAATGGAAATCATAATACAAACAATTAAAATTACGTATCTCAATTTATCTCACGATTAAACTGCGATTATATTCCACATTTTTTTATATAAAAATAAACATTTTTATATTTGATTTTTTCACTTGACGCTACTAAGCAACTCTACTAAGCACTTGACTACTAGCAACTAAGCAAATCGTTACATTAACGAATTTTAATATTAAAACAAGTAACACTTTATAGGATTTTAAGCTTTCTAAAAAAGTAATCACCAGATTTTTTCTTAACTACATTTCATTTCGATAGAAACAATTTCATATAAATCAAGACGTCAATTCCAAAACAAGCGAAATGAAATCTAAATGCATTTAATATTATTTACACAATATTTTACAATTCAAAAAATGATCAACAATCAGTATATATTTTTAAGTAAATTTTGCTATTAATAATTATGAATTTTCATAAAAAAATACTACCGTTTTTATTGACAATTATTTAAAAAAATGGAATTTTCACATTTTCATGGTTTTAGTAATAACACGAATTTAGTAACGATATTTATTCTTTTTTTATTCTTTATGAATATCCGCTCACGTCACAGTATGGAAGCCAACTACGATTTATTTTTCAAACTAAAAACAGTATTTTTGAATCGGAGTAATTTTAAGAGATTTTTTCTCTATTATTTTTTCAAATTTTTAATATATTCATTTTTTTTTTCTAAATAAAACATCAGGTAAATAGATAATAACTATATTCGAAATGATCTTTTAAATATATGTGTTAATGATCAGTCAACAGAGGTTAAATCTAATTTTTGGAATTCTAACAGTTCATTCCCTTTTTCATTGTAAAAAAATTTAAACGAATGTTTACTTAGATCATAATATTATGTTTCATAATAAAAGTTTCATATATTCTGTACCTTAGTACTCTGAGGATGATAACATCGTCATCACAATGCGTTCAAGTAACAACCAAAAATTATCAATAGTCAACTATTTGACATTTTCGATCAGCAAATTTTTCTGTGGTTTGTAGGGTGAGTGAAACATTTATTTCTAAAAAATATTTTTGATTTAATTAAACGAAATGAAAAAAACGTTGAAATCCGCAGAAAAAATGATTTAATCACATTTGAAGTGCAACCAGAGATATAATTCTTGTATAAAGATTGTGTACTTTTTTTATAAAATATACATTTATTAAAACAAACCGTAATTTTATATAACAGCTATTACTTTACATTTTTAATCATTTAGTTATTATAATCGTACTAAGGCATTTACTTCATAACAAATTAATTAATTAAATTATCCAACTAATATAAACATTATTTAAACATATTTTTTCGATTCGATGTTAAACACAATTTACTTTCAATTACAAAGTGTCAAGTAGATATCATTCTTCAATCTTTAAATTCAAATGAAACAATCGTTATCTTATCTGCTCTACTTAATAAAGAAAGACAAATAAAAGTATGACTTAACAGATAAGTTAAGGTTGTTGACAAATGGCGTATAATTTCATATATATATATATATATATATATATATATATATATATATACATATATATATATATATATATATATATATATATATATATATATATATATATATATATATATATGTGTGTGTGTGTGTGTGTGTATATATGACTATCTTGTTTTTAAAATAATAAAAATATAAAATCCCTAAGTAATCCCGAATAACATAAAATTAAATTCAGTGAATTAGATAGCAATTGTATCAAATAAATTTAATTAGTATTTTAAAGAATTAATTATTTTTTATAAAAATAAAAGAGGATACAATTTGAAATTAGCTCTATACTTGTTTATATTCTTGACTATAAAAATTGATAATCTGCTGGACAAACATGAAAAAAGTATATAAAAAAATTGCTCATGAATGAGCAGAATAGTTAATCTAAAGATGTTTGAAAATCGATTATATCTATTTTTATTAAACTTAATTTGTACAGAATATAATTAATAAGTAAGAGGTTTTTAGACAAGCAACTTAGTTATAAAAGGTCTGACCTAAATTAATATAACTTTTACTTTTATTTCACGTTGAATAAGATAAATTGTACCGACATGTACAGTTCCGAGTTTGAAACATTATGTTCAAATGAGATTATCTTATTATTGATATTAAATTATTCGTGTTATATTTACATATATTTTTAAAACATAACATTTGTTGCATAAGTAGATAATGAGAATCAACTTTCTGATCTCAATTTTTAAAACATTAACATGTGTTTAAAACACGAGATATATTGTTAAAATCATGTTACGATTATTAATTTTTTTAAGAAATTGTACAGATTAAAACAGCATCGTAATAACTTTAATGGAATAATAAATACAAAATATAATTTAAAAATGTAACAAAATGGTAACTGCGATAAACTTGATTATTTTTTTAATAAAGAAAAGAACTAAATTACACTATTAAAAATCAATAAAGCGTGAATTTAAAAAAACATCACACTACTAACAATAAAATATTTTTAAAAAAAAACGATTTAAAAATATAAGATACAATAAATTCTCGATGTCACTGACCTGAGATTTAACAAGCAGCTTTTTCATTTTCGATTTTATCAACTTTTTTAGGGCTAAGTGAAATTACAAATTAATTAATTTTTTTACAGAAAACATTATAGGTTCTTAAATATTAAATTTCTTCACATGGTATTAAAACATAAACATTTTTTTAAAGAATGAAAAAAGAATCGTTCATTTTTATAAATTTGATTTAATATTCTACAAGAAAACCTCAATTATCCATGGCTGGTTTATCCGGATTATTCATTCACTGTATTTCTGTAAAACAACATTTCTACGCCAAAATTGTTTTGAGAACACCATTACATATAAAAAATTGAAAAATTCAATTTCGCTCTATTTACTATGTCTAGTATTTTACAGAATCGAAAAATTCGAGAAACGTAAATCAGATAATTGTCATAAACCACAAGTTTGTTAGTTTAGTTTATGTATTTACTGTGTTATATACTGTGTGACACTTGTTTTAATGAATATTTTAATATTTAGTACAATAAACAAAAAAGGAGAAAGTTTCGTCGTAAAAATCTTAACTTAAATAGAAACATCTTAAGTAATCAAGAAGTTTGATGAGGGACACTCTGGGAAAAACCTACCAAAATTTATGAAATATATGTACAAAATATGCCAAAGATTATGGAATAGTTGTATAACATCAACAATTCTTGTTTGATCGTGTAGAAAAATATTTGTTAACATCGTACAGATATTCCTTGAAAAATATCAAATAACGTTCAATATTGATTGTTAAAGATATCAGTGAAGGATTCGATTATTACAAGAAAGTTATGAGATTTTCAAATCGTGGACGAAACTGATATGTTAGAAATTTAATAAAAAGATAGATATTTTTGTATCTTAGCCCTCTGAGAATGATGGCATCGCTATCGAAGTACACATATGATCAATAATTATTGAATATGTTTAATCAAAAAAAATATATATAATCTGGGGTATGAGTGACAAATTTGTTTGTACAGATTTAAATGATTGCAAGTGATGGAAGAATGGTAAAAAATAACATTTCAGATTATATGAATCAAAATCAATATGACTAAAACTTTATCGCAAGTGGTAAAAAATTTGAAATATAATACAAAATTAACAAAAATTCTAACAATCCAAAAGAAAAACCTTTTTCCAATTGAAAAACACTTTTTTTTCTTTTTCCGCGGAATTACTAGACTAATTAACCTGTATTAATATTTCATTTAATTTTGTATTTTATTAAATATACTTACAAAATATACATACGAGTACATGCTTTGTAGTAGATAATAAAAAAAATGTCGGAATACTTATTTTTCGATTATCCAGTTTTACTTAAACTCTGGCATTAATAATATAGGTTTTAATGTATTTATTTCTCATTGTAAATATTTATAGCAATAAAAAATATAACTGCTCAAATTTATCTACGTTTTTAAGCTGTAGAATGACACTTAATTTATGACGATAGTAAATAGATATAGGGGCGTGTGCACTTGTTATAGTTACACAATATGTTTATTTACAGATTATTGAATTATATTCTTTTCAATATATAAAATAATTTAATAACAAGTTGCTTGAAATATATATATATATATATATATATATATATATATATATAATCTAATGCCCCATATGCATGGGCGTCCATTTCCCAGGAAAGATGTAGGCAATTAATCGATACTATGCCAATGCGATATTCAGCTGTCTTGGCTAATAATGGCCACACAACATAATACTAGATTATTTTATTATATTTTATGTGTAAATTTTACTTTTAATTTTAAATATATATGATACATAGGAACACTTCTATTTTTTGCACACTAATATTTGTGTCTTTCAAACTATAATAATACTAATTCTTTAAATGAGAAATAAAATTTAACTAATATTTTCATAAAAGTTAGGTCAATAAACAGAGGTTAATATAGCAATAAATAATTGAATTTATAATCAACAGACAACTATTTGAGTTCATCCATCAAATCATACACAAAGCACTGCTATTTTTTGCACACAGGTATATATATATATATATATATATATATATATAAAATAAAGAGAATACATGTGTTTTAAAATCATCACATGATACTGAATAATTTTATTTAAATTTGAAAATTACCGATTCCATCTAGAGAAATAAATAGGCCAGTTAGCTATAATCAATAGTAAACAAATCTACGATTTGCTTTCATTCAAGACAAAAAAAAAACTCACAGTCACTTATGACGTAAGTACATTAGAATTTTAGAATTCTCTTTTTATGGCATAGATACTTTTAACTCGCGATCTTTGTATCAAAGAACTGTTTCTAATCAAAATGTCACCTGTTTCAAGAATGAGTCCCAATATGACACTCGTACGGATATCGTATTATTCAACAGTCGATCTCGGGCATACGATATCTCGATAAAATAATGCTTATATTATAAACTAATGTATTGTTGACGACCTTGGTTTTATTCTTACCTGTGCGCACACACCTCTAATATGTGTGTACATTTATACATAGTATTCAAATATACGCACAAACTAACATTAACTCATTATTTACGTTCGCAGTTCACACAGACTATCAAAATATAACGCTATGTAGTCTTGTGATTTCAAAATATTAAAAATTCATTAAGTCAACTTTTAAAGTTTATTCAATAGAAAAGTATGTGAAAAGAAAACTCTACAGACTGTTCTTCAAGGAAAAATATTGAACACTATTCAATTCAACACACATGTGCAAGAATTTAAATATTTCAAACATTAATACAAATACGCAATTTGCGTTCTATTAAATGACTAAATTATTTTGAATATATATATATATATATATATAAATAAATAAATATATATATATATATATATATATATATATATGATTTTTCTACACGTTAAAATGTGCAGAAAAGAAAATGTCAAATATTTACATTAAATTAATTTTTATGTTTTCGACGAACGGTTTTAAGATAACACTTGTTTAACTTTCTGTAAGTGTTTTATTAAACATCATAAAAAACTACGAAACATTGAGATAAATGAAATGCGTATTTGGAAATGATTGAAATTACAGATAATTATCAAAAATAAAGTAAATAAAGAAGTGAGGAAAAATATGACACTTTCATGATTGAAGTTAAATTAGATTTGATTCCAATTTACACGAAGCTAAACTGAATGGAGGATTGTAATTTTTGAATACTTTAAAACTGGAATATTGGAATAAAACAAAGAAAGGAAGAAATCTTAGAATATAATCAATGAAAAGGTGTACTTTTTCTTTGACATAATCGCCAAAATTTTCAATGCATTTCTGCCAAGTGTATTCAGTGTTTTAGAAAATATAGAGTAAATAAATTATAAGGGTAAAAATTATTACTGTTTTGTGTGATGGTGCCAATTTATTCGCGAATATATACATATATATATATATATATATATATATATATATATATATATATAGTTTTTTTAAATATTAAAGTTGACACTTCAAAATCCTAAGACAATGATAAAATATTTTAATTTAAAACAGAGTTATGATTGATTCAATTTAAAGGTACAGAATTGATTTTTACATCTGATATATAATTTTGTTCTATATTAAATTATAGTTTACTTTATGATGAAATTTATGAAATACTGTTCTAATTTGTATTAAATGAAATGAACTTACAATAATTAACATTATAGACTTCAACAATAACATAACACCTATTAACACCTATTAACATAACACCTCAAAATCAGTTTTTATATTCAAATTGTAAGTTTTAATCTCGATAAAGTTGTAACAAAAACACAAACTCCGTTATAACTCAACCCAAATAAATTTATTTAAAAAAATTGTAATACTAAACTACATAGCTAATACATTTATTATTTATTATTTTGTTTATGAAAATGCACTAAATTCGTTTGCAAAAAAAAAACAATCAAAATCTAAACAAATCTAGAAAATAATCGCAATAATAGTTGTAGGCGATGTGACTAATTTCATATCCACAAATGAATTTTTCACACCCTCACTCGACTTTTTGTCTGATTTTAATCATAGATCTGTTTGGCATCTGTGTCTCGTATCTCTGTCAGGAGTTTATGTTCCCGTTTAATTCGACAATAAACCAACATTATTTTATACACGTTGGATATTTTTTGGGGTCCTTTCATTTTTTCTGCTCGAAAATGTCTAAATGATTATTTATGATTTTGATTGTTATTTATTTGTATTTTAATGGCAACTTCATATTTCTTACTAGCATAAAATGTGACTTGACGCTCTCAATTCTAATTACCATAAAAAGTGTATTTCACACCAATAAGATAAAATATAAAATATACCAATAAAAGAAGTATTCTTCCTATGGATGACCGGTTGGAAAACTAAATAAAAATTGATCATAATTTTACGAAGAAGTATACAATTTTTAAAGTAAATAATAATCCTGCAAATTAAATGAAATAACTACGAGCTTTGTTTGAAAATTCAAATGTATACAAACATAATTCCATTTTACAAATGAATCAGACAATGTCATCCTAATAATTGTTAAATATATTACATATACCTGATTCTAACGTACGTTCGTTAACGATCAATTAACATACTCTTATAAATTAAGTTACTCATCGTTCGTAATTACATCAGGGAGGCGAGCGTTCGAATTAATTACAATTACAACTGACTGTATGTATCTCTGTGTTTGACGTAGTTACGTTTTGATTGATTATTAGATTATCTGCATAATCGATCATGACAGAAACGTTAATTCTTATATCACAACTGTAAAAGTTAATTTTTATATCACATTATGCACCTTTCACCGAGTGAAAATATCTCTGAAATTATTTTCTGCATAATAAAACAGTTAAATAATCACTGCATTGTTTACAAATTAGTATCCGAATACAAATTGTATCTACACCTGTCAAAGTTTAATTGTACTTGTAACACATTTTTAAAATATGTAAATCGTACAGCAAAACTATAATTGTATGGAATAGCTAGACTCATTCTCAACATTTTTTTTTCATGCGATATTCTTTGTAATGGAAATTGTTCATCATAAAATCTCTACTAATGCAAATATGTGTTTTTATTGGTCACTTATAAATAATTACCGATTACTACGAAAGTAATAAATACACCTGTAGTTAATATATTGTGACATACACTTAATAAAAGAAAATAAATTCGATAAATGATTTTTCCACACCCCGCCCTAAGAAACCACAATAAAAAATGTTCAGTCGATGATTAATAAAATTTTTTTGTGATTCTTATTTGCATTTCGATATTAAAATCATCAACCAAAGGCACTAAAGAAAAGAAAAACCTTCACTGATTACAGATTTTTCTGGTTTAGATAATGAGGTACAATATTTTCTGTATCTTAGCTCATTCGGGAAGATGGCATCGATGTTGAAATATGTACGAGGAACGATCAATAATGAATCAATTAAACATTTTTGACCAAAAAATTTTTTTTTTTGGAATTCATGTAGAAGTAACAAATTAATTCATCATAAGCGAATTTAGTTGCAGTCTGAAAAAATATATTGTGACGTTGTAAATTGGTAGGTATATTTTAAACTTTTTTTTGCGAAAGAAAAAAAAGAATAGAAAAATAAAATTTTATATTCTATATTTTAGATTACAGGTGTTTAAAAAATGAGAAATGCTATTCAGATTAATAAATATTAAAGAACTTTCCGAAAAGCTAATATATGACATAAGTTTATTTACAGAATGTTTTAGATTCGCACATTGTAATATATAAATTTATATACATTTTTTTTCTTACAGTAAATTTGTTCTTTAAAACTAATAACATAAACTATAACTTCTTACAAAAAAGTTTTAATAATATGTAAACTTATTATTTCGGTAACAAACTTATCTATGTAACATATATGCACCTCTCCACATCAATTTATCATTCCAAAATTTATATTAATATACTATTTCATCCCCTAGTTCGAAAGAACTGTGTTTCACATGATATTTTTTCTTTTTTCGTTTCCCCAGACCAAAACTATTCAAGAATTATAAACTCGTGTGCCAAACTATTCAGCTATATCTCGCAAATAAAAAATAAATATTTATGATACATCTGATAATTATATTTATTTTAAAGTAATGTAAAAATCAACATAAAATTTCGACTAAAATAATTATAAAAATAAAACACTCAAAATATGTGAACTAAAAGTTCAAATTATATTAATATATCTGAACTATATATCAATATTAATTCAAATCTAACTTGATTGAATTTTATCAAATTTCATGTTGTGTAAATTATACATGTAAGAAACATTTCTTATCATTTATTTTACAAGCACAGAATAATCATTTATCAATTAATTTTCGAACGACTATTTATATAGCCACGTTTTAGATATTTTATATCATTACTTAATTATTTTATACTTAAATAAAGTACACATATGTTTTGAATGTTATCATTTCTCTTATCGATATTGTTTTTTTAATTACATTTATCAAGTATTACGATGCTATAGAATGAAAATCAATACGTTTTTAACTCATTATATATATATATATATATATATATATATATATATATATATATAGGGGGGGAGAAGAAAAAAATTACAGGAGACATGCCATTTAATACAATTAATGACAAACTCCGATTTTTTAGAACAAACATTATGAAAATTTCTTTAAATTCCAAACATGTCTATCAAAATATATATACAAAACTAAAAAAATCTGTAATTTGAATAAATGTATGATTCTAATAAACGATATAAAAATATAGAATCAATTTATATCACCTTTTGCCCTCCTAAACAATGTGAATTTCGAAACTACAGTATCTTGCGTACCGAAGAGGTCAAAAGCGAATAATGACGAAGAAATGTCTCATTATGTATGCGAATAGTAACGTCAGCATACCTATAAGCATGATGTGTATGTTGATGAACGCTGGTATTGATAATCAAAACATATGGAATTATGTTCGAAGCAAACTTTTATAGATCAACCATCTGTTTTAGTAGATGAGATAAGTTATTGTTCTTTTAATGAAATATTTTTGATTAAAATCAGGAATTATTTTTGTTCGAAATGATCGATTGAAGATTTCTTGAAAAACGACAACTAGAGATGATATAGTAAAATTATTGA
This sequence comes from Acanthacorydalis orientalis, assembly GCA_034766995.1. NCBI lineage: Eukaryota > Metazoa > Arthropoda > Insecta > Megaloptera > Corydalidae > Acanthacorydalis > Acanthacorydalis orientalis. The sequence continues at coordinate 14,505,721 of CM068313.1, read as the reverse complement.
AAGAAAAACAATACTTTTTAACTAAAATTGGAATACTAGGCAATAAACTGTTTCAATATTTTTTCGAATAGTATTACAATATTCAGTATAGTTCGTATCGATCCGATAAAAATTAATTTTAGAATGATGATAATACAGAGAAGATGAAGATAGCCCTTATCACTAAATACACAAAAAGTAATCAATTATATTTGATTAGTATTTGACAAGCCCTTCATTAACCAAATAATAATATAATACAAAAAATAAGTAAACAAATATATGAAAAATAATATTTTAATTTTAATATTTTGGTTTATGAAACTTTTCTATTACACTTAAAGATGAGTAAACTACTACATACGAGTTTTTCAAACAAATTATATGTGTGAAATAAAAAAGAATTTTATCAGAATTCATAATCACGGAACAGTGGCGCACTCACAATTTAATCTTGAAGGGAGGGGGGAGTGGCGACTAGAAAAGATATTTTTTTTCAATATGAATTCAATAAAATTCATTAGGTGATTATAAAAATTCATTTAAAGAATAAAATCTAGTTTTCTTTTCTTTTTACAAAGCTCTTGAATTACTTCAGTCGTGATCACATTAATCTCTATGTGTATATATGAGCATTTTCGCGAAACGATTACGTTTTGTTTTCTATTGTTTTTTCCCGTTTCCTTTAGGGAGTGTCAGAGTCTCTTGCCCCCTCCCCCCGGGTGCGCCACTGTCATGGAATACCACATAACTATCTTGCAACGTGTTACTTTAATCAAAAATGTATAGTCGTAAAGGTATTTAATCCTTACAACTACTAAATATGAAAAAATAGTCAACTATATTTGATTAAATATGTCAACACATACATAACATTCTGTACACTTATAAAAGTTTTTTATTGTATTTAAAATGAAATTATAATATTGATTATTTGATTGCAAAATTAAAATTAAAAAAAATGGATTTGTTGACAAAAATAATTATTAATTTTAAACTCTCAAAAATTCCTTTACAGTAATAGTTTTTGGCATTGTATACAAATTCATTCACATAAATGAACTTTTCATTCTCCAGAAGAATGAACAGAAAATGTGGACTCCGATTTTAAAATATTCGATCAGAAAAAAAATGTTTTGACTTGTAGAAGATCAAAAAATTCATTTATTAAAATAAAATCACTTTATTTTTTAAATTATTCTCTTATAATTCAAAAAGCTAACATGATATCCAGATTTATTTTTCAATCAAACAATTATTACTTGATTTAGATATGAACAACGTCTATTAATTTAAACATCATAAAATAAATATTATCAAAAAATACATATTTATGTTACCTTATTGCAACTGAAAATGAATGCTCATATTTTACAAAAATAAATAAATGGCCGTGGCCTACATGCTCACGACTGAAATTGAATATCACGAGTGCAAATTCCAAATTGCATAAAATGTTTAATACCAGATTTACTTATTATTTTAAATACCGAATTACTTTTTGATCTAAAAAGGAAGATAGATCCTTTTCGTAATTTGTATAAAAAACAAATAGCTCTTAATACAAAAATCCTGATATTATACTCATTGAAAAGTTTGAGTTGTAATATTGTTTAAACATTATGTAATTATATACATATCGTTTAGTAGTGTGATATTTTTAATTATTTCTGAGTACAGTTTGGCTGAAAATAAGCAAGTTGTAATAAGTGCTTATACATTTTTCATTTTCAATGATAACATATAAGACCAGAAATTTGTTGATATGTTCATGTTTATTTACTTGATAAGAATTCTTTTTTCCATGGGGAATTACAAAATTTCATATTTGTTTTTAACCATTTTGAAATATCACGTTTTATCTTAAGAAGTATAAATTGTTATATATATATATATATATATATACACACACACACACATATTAATGTTTATCTTAATAACACTCTTAAAACTCCATGTATTCTGTGTCAATACACATTCCATTACAATCATATCAGCAATACTAATTAATATTAACAGAATTAGTTTCATGAAATTTAATAATTGAATTCATATGAAACTAAGAGTAAGTTAAATAGATTTTTTCCTTGTCATTTATTTTAGGATCGGGAAAAATACGTATGAGAAATAATCTGTTTCAAATATTTTATGATTGTTTTAATTTCACGCCAATATTTTATTTAAATATCAAATATTATCCAAAAACTACATTATTTTCCTTTGTTTCACAAAAAAAAAATGTATTTATTAATTTTTGTTGTTATTTTTGTTTATTAATTCTTATACATTTTTCTTGAAAGAAATGAACTAATTAATTTATTTAATGTATATTTTTATGAATTAAATTTTGTAATTTTTTACCTATGAAATCACATTAACTAACCGTTGGTTCGTTTGGATTTCCATTTCAATAAATTCTAAAAGAATAATAGTAATTCGCACTGTGGCTAAATTCGCTGTACCCAATGAATTTATCACCCTTCTCACAAATTACAAAATTATATTCTTATCAAAAATGTTCAATAATCGATTATTGATCACATTCGATTGTTGTTGCGATCTCATCATCCTCAAAGCACTAAAGTATAGAAAAGTCGGAATACTTTAGCGCTCTGATGATGATTTCGCAGTCGAAATCTGAATAAGTAAGAACTCAAAATCAAAAATATCCAATTATTGAACACTTTTGACTAAACTTTTTTATGATTTGTGATCTGAGTAAAATGTTAATTTGTGAAAGATTAATAGTCAAAAAGAAACGAGAAAAACATTTTTTATTTTTATTTTTTAGAAGATTATATAAATGTTAAACTTATTAAATATATAGTATACATTCAATTAAAGACCTGTATTTATTTATGGATTAAAAAAATAATGTTTAGAATTTTAAACACCGATGTTGAATAAAAATGTAATTATAATAACTTATTATTTTTTTATCTAAAATATTTGCTGAACATCTTTTGTGTTAATCAATATTAATAAAAAATATTTAATTTAAAAATACGTATACGTGTATTTGTTTGTTTTTTTTCTCTACTATTCAGTAAATTAAAATAACTTTCTTTAATTGGTTTTAATGTCTTTAATAATTAATAATCCCACTCTTGGCATTAATTTATAAGAACAGCTTATGTCAAATGAACAACACAACGATAACATAGTTACTAGTATAACCAGCATCTCAAGTTCGAATCCAGTCATGTAAATCGAAAACAACCCTTAGTGATCTACACTATGTTTACAACCTAACCGATGTATCATTAAAAATATACGAATTTTATATAATGATCCATGAAAAATCTACACTTATTTACACTTGAAAAATATTATACTCGTATCTTATTTATTCTTCTTTGTCTTAAAGTCTAATTTTAAGTAATTGGTAACAGAAATTCAATTATTTTGAGGGATGAAAAATATTTGATTTCAGTACATGAGTTCAATTTTATAATAAATTATGAAGTTATTTATTTTAATAAAGTTTCATGTGGTAAATTGATATAAAACATATTTCTGAATTTTACACTCAAATTTAGATAAATCCAAAGTCTACATAATCTGTTTTATTTCACTTAATACGATTAATTTCATAATAATGAATTACTCGAGTATTAAATTACATATAAAAATAGACAATCAGTAAATAAAATGAGTATTTAACGTTAAAAACACTTTTTTACTAAATATTTTCAATCGCTTATATATCGATACAGGTTACATATTTTCTGGGCCTACTCTCTGGTTTCCAATGACTCATGTTTGAGTATAACATTGATTATTTTTACCATATACATTTGTCCATTATATATTACTTTAATAATTAAATATTTAAACAAATAAAACTAATCCAATTGATACGGTTTTTTTCTTAAAGTTAACGTTAAAGGCACCACAGATACTCCGAGTGCAAAAATAAAAATTAAAATAGTAATAATTATGTAAAATTGAAATAGTCTGTTGGAAAATTGATCTGTTTTTTTTACAAATCATACTTTTTATAGGAATATATTTTATAAGCATATGTTAACGGGATTTTTTTAGGAACATTTAATCAAATAGAACATCATTATTTTAAACTTGAAAAGAGACATTTTCTAATATTAAATTCAATTTTTAAGTATATTTTTTATACGTTTTTAGGAATATAAATAAATATAAAGTATTGTATGATACCTGGTTACTTTACCACCGATACATTTTTAAGCTCCATTAGTCTACTTAATCAAAATCTCATTAAGCCTCAAAACTCAGTAAACAAGATTACCATTCCGAATATTTTATAAAATAATAATATCGTCAAAATGATTTTTGATTAGGGGCATTATAATTATAAGCTGCAGGCAATCTTTTCAAAACCAAGGTCTAATAGTTTGTTTACACGACACCAGTTATAGTCATGGTGTTACTTAAACTAGGACTATCAAGATAATACTGACTTTATAAAAAACAGTTTCATAAATCTTTTATGCTAAGGACTACTGTATTTTATTATCTCATATAAAGAAGCTATTGCAACTTGTTTATAGGATAGTAAAATCAGTAGGACAGTAAGGTTTATGTAATGATAATTTTTGAATAGTATCTGTCGTGACTGACCTGTCATATTGAGCTGTCATTGTGTAAACGGAATATAAGTCTGTTTGATACATATTATATATATATATATATATATATATATATATATATATATATATATATATATATATAATGAGAAATGAATGGAACTATATCGTTTAAATTGGAAATAGGCTTTCACCTGGCAATGGCTCATCAAAGGCTAAAGATGAGCATAACAATTTAGTGATGATGTAATTTTAAGAAAATATAAAATATAATCAGTTATTGATCAATTTATTGTTACATAATAAAATGATAAATACCAGAAATAGCACCTTAAACAAATGAATATTCATTGTTGTATTTTTTTTAATTTAACATTTTTATTATAAATATGTTTGAACGTATCAATTTACATACTTAATTCTGCAAACTTAAATGTAAATAATTGTTGCTTTACGTTTTGGCATTACTGGTATATAATTATTAAATAATTGTTGAAAATTCAATTATTGACCAGAATACTTATCGCTACTACCTTTATCGTTACTAATTAGCATAACAAAACAATTTAAAGCTTGCAACTCGTGTATGCATAGAGAAGAGTCTCTGTGGATTTGTTTATACGAAATAAACTTACAACGGTAAATAAAACATCCATTAAAAACAACTTTGACTTACTTCTAGCTGCATGTAGAAGATCTTTCACCTCTTTTATTAGCCTTTTAATCTGTTGACTGGTTTTGTGTAACTCGTTTTCATGTTTATGAAGATTCTCGCGAAACAGTGGACTATCTGTTAAACAGTCAGTAAACTCTAATGGTTGTAACTCCACACCCATCGCGAAGTTAATAACAATTCAATTTATATCACTTTTAAACACAAATACGTACGAAATTGACGTATAAACAGCACATGAACTTTTCTATCACATCCTCACTTAACAAGTGTCAACGCTTAACTGAAGTTATAAAACAATTGAATGTTGCGATCGCAGAGACCTCTACAGCAATATAAGATAATATGCAACCAGAAGTATTCAAAATGTAAATAAACGATTTTTTTACTAGTATCAAAAAGAATGTTTATCTTTTAATTTAAAGTCAAACAGTAAAATATTACAGAAATATTTAATACAATCGACAGACATTATTAACTGAATGATTATAGAACTATGTGTTTAAAAAAAATATATCATTTTTAAATATTTGACTACTACTAAGTTTATCAATATATCATAGACGGACTTTTTGCTATTATAATAATATAAATATATCAACAACAATGGCAACGTAAATAATAAAAAAAAAACTCTATTAATTTAATATTAATAAAATTTGAATATTTTCTAAGGAAAACAGATGACAATATCAAATTATCTTTCAATTTTTTATTTTATATTTTTCCTTTTAAAAATTTCTGTTACACCACTGCAATTTATACGAATGGTAATAACTCGATGTTTACATGGACAATATTTCTGCAAACAATGTAGAAGAAAATGTTTTAACATAAGTTCTATAAAATTTTATAAAAATTTTAAATCCTTATGTATCGGTAGAAATACTTGAAGTTATTCGTTTATCATCAGTTAATTGGATTTTTTTGTTGATGACGTTTAAATTCTAAAGTGCAATATTGCACGTGTTTCTTTCGTAATTTAGTTACGTGTAAAAATGCCGAAAAAGAAAACAGGTCAACGTAAAAAAGCTGAAAAGCAGAAAATGAGACAAAAGGAAATAAGAACAGCAAAGGATAATATGTCTCTAGCACAATATCCTTGTAATGCTGCAATGGAATGTGAAAAATGTCTAAGGTATATTAAGGTTCCAAATTATAAAAGATGTCAACTCGAATGTATGTATGTATATATATATATATATATATATATATATATATATATATATATATATATATATATATATATATATATATATATATGTATGTATATATATACACAGAATCATACATAACACACATACATATCTACATGTTTTATGTATATTTTTTATGCATAATTTTTTTCTAGAAAGCAAAAAAGTCGTGCATTTTGTTATTTTTGTCAAAGTATTCAACGTCTTCCAATTTGTGCACATTGCGGTAAAGTGAAATGTATGTTAAAGACAGGTGATTGTATTATTCGTCATGCAGGTGTATTTACAACTGGTATGGGAATGGTGGTATGTAAGATTATTAAATCTAGTTGAAAATTAAGCATAGTTATTTAATAACATTTAGATAAAACATGAGAACATTTTTTTTGTTTATAAAAAAATAAAATATAATTCACTTTAGAAAATAATAAATTCACTTTAAATTATGTATATAAAATAATTAAGTGTTTTTAAAGCTTTTAGAAGTATAGTAATTTTTGTAAATAAATATAATTACACCAAATACTTTTTACTCCATTAGGGTGCGATTTGTGATTTCTGTGAAGCATGGGTTTGCCATGGCCGACGCTGCCTACAATCTCACGCATGCACCTGTCCATTACAGTTTGCAATTTGTGTAGAATGTGAACGTGGTGTTTGGGACCACGGTGGAAGAATTTTTAAATGTTCATTCTGTGACAGTTTTCTCTGTGAAGATGACCAGTTTGAACATCAAGCATCATGTCAAATTTTAGAGTCTGAAAATTTCAAATGTAAGTGATGTAAATGGAAAAATTAATTTACTTTGAGTACAATGAAAAGTAGAATACAAAAATGAGAATTTTATTCGGTATACAATATAAATCTCTGTATACAATATCTGTATATTTAAAAATTTTAGGTCAGTCTTGTAATAAACTGGGTCAGTATTCTTGTCTTCGTTGTAAAACCTGTTACTGTGAAGATCACGTACGCCGAAAAGGTTTCAAATATGAAAAAAATAAAGCAATTCCATGTCCAAAATGTGGCTATGAAACATCACAAACTAAAGATCTTAGCATGTCAAGTAAGAGATTTCATTTTACTGTTTTTCTTTTTTTAATGTGCATTTTTGTGTTGCATTTTTAGCTCGTAATCATAAATTTGGAAGACAAGGACAGTCTGTCAATGATAGCCAGGATGATGATACAGGAGCAGGATATAATTATTATGGTTCAAATGATTATAGTTTCAATGAAAATATTTCGAATGAATCTGATGATGAAACAGATGAGACCGAAGAATCATCAGAAGAAGATGATGATGATGATTAAAATTCCAGAATCTTCCAAAGTAATTAATTTCAGCATATTATATTATTGTATTAATTGTATGTATGTATATGTACATATACGTACATATATATGAGAATTTCTAATAAATGAATTTAAATCATTTTTTTTTAATTGTACACTGAAGTCAGTTTTTTTAGTAATAATAATGTCAATTCTTACTGTAGTTTTACTTTAAATACCGTTCAAATATCTCTTGAAAATTTCTTTTTAATAATTTGAACTTATAAATATTTAAAATAACTTTTAGATTTAGTAATTTATTAAAAAACAACATTGCCTTATTTAGGAAAAAGGATGATGTTCACAAAATGAATACATAAAAAACTGTAATTAGTTAAATGTTACTAAAAATTGCATAAAATCTTACCTACATATTTATACAAAAAATATTTTAACATTTAACACAAAAATCAATTTACTGATATATCCTTGAAATTTACATCTCACCTTTTTATTATCTAATTACAGTTTTCAAATAATAACACCATATATCAACTTAAGTATTTCTTATTTTTATAAAGATATATTGGTATTTATAGTACATCCAATGTATATCAAATAAATCCTAACATCTGATAAAATATCTTTCAAGAATCGAACATCCTATACATATACATATTTTATAATTGCATAATTATACTTTTCAAAATTATGCCATAAAAAAGCACAAAATATATACTGTATATTTTCTTACAAAGAAGATTAATTAAAAAAAATCTTGTAATTCAAACTGTAACATATATTTATTAATAACTTTTTAATGAAAATTGTAAAACACTAATTAAATTTCACTGTTTTTATTTTCAATTAAAATCTTTGAAGATTGATACATAAGAAAAAATTAATTTATTATTGTGGCACAAATTTGTTTATCCTAAATTATACAAATGAAAAATTACATTATTAAAAAAGTAATCCACAAAAATCATATTTCTTAGCTGTTCATAAGTACAATAAATACAAAATACAACTTTATTAATAATATAATTTACAAATAAACAATGTATGTTTGTTAGACTTTTTTAAAAAAATGTACATAATATATATTTTGTGATTTTTTTATTAAATGAAATCATATATATATATATATATATAAACCAATATTTAAATCAAATTAAAATAGTCACATCTAAAAGTTTACATTTCATCTCACATAAAATACAAATGAACTTAATCTAATATTTTTGATTAAACGAAAACATATCCTCAAAACTATATATAGAATAAAATGCACAAATTCGTAATTCTATTTTAATAAATTACACCACTGATATGATTTCTTTAAAGTAAAAATATTAAAAATATAAATAAACTATAAATGTTCTAAATAGTTTACTACATTCAGAACGAATATATGAAACTCATAAAAATTTCAAACAAGTTAAATCTACAATTTAGTCTCCTAATGATAAGTTATCATAAACTACTATCTAATTTGTAGTCTTTTTATATTTATAATTTAATAACTTAAAAAAAAATGTACTGCTGACATTCGAAAACACTTTAAATATTACTATCACTACCTACTATCCATAATAATAGACATAATAACAGGATATACAATACACATTCTGCAAATACTGAGTACATTCCTAAATTATATTCAAATAAAAATAACTTGACCCTCGACCTATAAAAATATATTTAAAAATGAAAAACAAAATCATACCTCTCACTATTATCAAGATATTTTCAATTACTGTGCAATTTGTATACATAAAATGAATATCAATTTGCAGTTAAAAAAGAAAAATATTACTAAAAATCTAGCTTTAACAATGAAATTATACAAAATAAAAAAACAATGGTAAGATGAAATTAATTTTTCAATACAATATATACTAATTTACTAAATAATTGTGCAAGAGGTCTAATGTGTAGCAGCCTGTTTACTCAACATATTGCAATTGGATGAACAATTTAAAATTTGAATAATTCCACTATTTCAGATGTTCTAATTTCATGAAGCAATTTTTATAATTAAATTAGTTTTCACAAACTATTGGCTTAATCTTTTTTCCAATGTAAATCTAACATACATAATTTTATTGTCAGTATAATAAAAAAAGTATTAAATATTTATAACATTTTGCAATTAAGATGCATTATAAAAACAAAACGATAAAAAATATAGTTTTTTTAAATCTATAAATAAAACTAAAATTTCAATTTAATAGTTTTCCAATAAAAAGATTGATTTAAATACATATTTTATAAATATAACAGAAAATGGTACATTATTAATTTATTACATTTAAAAACAATTTATTCTATGTTATAGTATCTACTTACATGTCATTTTTACTGAAAAATTATTATTTCATCAAACATATTTAATAAACGGTTTTTAAAAACTGTTATTTTAACGTTTTGAATTCGAGAAGAGACTAAGATATGTATAAGTAACTTTATATACATTTTTTAAAAAAGGAAAAACACTTATTACTCATTAATGACATTTATTGGTGTTCTTATAGACCATTGTTTTGGAAAAATATATTATTCAAAAATAAAACAAATTCATTATACAATGGACTCTATAGAAATTTTAATTTGTACTATTATTCAAGTCTATTCTAGGGTCAAGTCATTCGTTTTTAGCACTTCTTCAAATTATTGCATCACTTTCCTTGTCAAACATTTTCAAAATTTCCATATAAATTTATGTAATATAGTTAAAATTTTTGTCACACGTGTTACATGCATAAAAACTTTAAATGGCCATAAATCCATGCGTTCAAGTGAAACGAAATGTGGATTAATTTTAGATTCATATAAATTTATGTAATTCTTTCTGATTGTGGAAATTTTACATACAACTTACAGAGATAATTATTAAAATGACATTTATAAAACGTCTCATCCTAATATCAGATCTAAAATTGTTCACTTTCATACAAGATAATGATTTTAGCTAACATTACAAATGACAATTATTTATTTATTCTAGACCGTTTTCAGAAATTAGCTGAAGGTTAGTGATTTACTCAACCTTACGAAAACCTTAACCACCAAATCAAACCACTATTCTTTCAATGTTTACTAATAAGTCCAGAGAAGTATTATGAGCATATACATGTTTGTTTATATACATCATATGTATATAAACATATTCATATGAAGTACAATAAAAAGACAAAATCTTTTTGTTCATAAAACCTATACTATGAAAAAATATAATTCTGATAAAAAAAATCTGACAGACCAGATATGAAAAACAGATAACACAACCATGAATAATAACAAAATATTTTAACTACAGTATATTTTAATTTTCATAAAAATGGTTAGTTTTAATATTACAATTTATTATATAAGTATTACTAATGTTGAACTGCATTGTTTACATTAAGATTATTAAAATTACTAAAACATTATATTTGGTTCATTGTATTAAAATTATTGTATCAAAAACTAATATATATTTTACATTTAGGAATATGTTTAACAAGTTATATCATTGAAGAATTGTTAATAAATTAATAATTTTTATATTTGGGTCTAAAACGACCTTTTTATATTAAATTGTAAAATTTTGCTTTTTTTTTGTTGAAAATAAGTTGTTTATACACGTTACATAATTATTTATAAAAATGTTTAGAAAGTATAGCACCATTTCAACAATACTGATTGATTTTTTTAAATTTTAAATTATTAGATAGACAAGAATTTATTTATACATATATATGTATACATATATATATTTATATATACATACATATATATATATATATATATATATGCTGCAAAACAGAAATAAACATTTCTTTGAAACCTCGTTCACTTTTCAAATGAGATTCTATTAAAATACTTTTAGTACACAATAAGAAAAATTTTTTTTGCATTTTACAATAGATTATTAATGATAAAAATAATGTGTAATCATAAATGTATGTTTTCTTGCATATTATACACTAGTGATTATATTTTAATAATTTTTACAATTGTTTTGAAATTTTGAAAAGTTCTAACCCTGTTGTCTGTTAAGCATTAATTTAAAGATTATAAAAGTTAAATGTCATTTATAGCTTGTGAGAAGTGAATATGAAGAAAATTTTATAATTCATAGTTTTAGTATAATTCACAATTTTATTTCTTTAATATAAGGTTTCCGTAAGTGATTTGGTGAAATGGTCTTATGTTAGCCATGTACAAATATAAAACACAATATAAATGTATGTGCAGTCTCATGATAAAATTAAATATTTTTAATGGGTGGGTGATTATGATAAGTATTTGTGTAATAAATACAATTATGTTAATCATATCTTCACAATAAACAGAGAAAAGTCATATTTATTAGTGCTGTGACAACGTTAGGTAATAACAATTTTTAAAAATTATATATATGAACATTTAGGAACCATAAGTTGTACAGCGACTAATAAGTTTTTAATTATAAGCGTACATTTTGTTGTTTTTTCTTACGTACTGAAAAATGTATCTTGTTTTCGTTTATCTAATAACAAAGTCAACATGGTATTTATTAGAATTTTACAGAAAAAACCACATACTTTTAAAACAGATTGCGTATTACTGAAAAAACAAACTCTTTTAAACTAAATTATGTGTAAAGATATTACTGTCATTATTTTGGTTTTTTTTTAAAAACAAATATACATTCTCTTCATGAATAATATTAAATTATGTCAGAATAACTATAGAAATGAAAAACAAATTTGTCTTCACAACTGATTACATAATATCTAGTTCTAAAAGCTGAAAATTCTTGAAGAAAGCTTACAAATATAAAACGTAGCTACTGTATGACACAAAATAATTTTATTACAATTACATGCTACTTTCTTTTATGAATAATATCTATTGATGATGTATTCTTTTTTGTAATATTAGATGTATAGATGTAAGCATAAGTTCAGTATTATCAAAAATAAATAGAATAATATGCACAATTTATAACACTAATATTGCTATCTATAATGAAATTCAGTATTGGTAGGATTCTGACCATATAAAATGGCTCACTTAAATTCTCGTTATATTTAAGAGCTCGCAATATCTAAAACGATAAAGGCGGATTCCTTACTGGCTCTTATACCAATCTTTCCCCATTTGATTGTTTGAATTTTAAGTCGGCATTGTAATAAAACTGACAAAATCCAACCTGTTCGGTCTTGTAAACCCGTCAATGTTTTTTAAATATTCATTTCAAGGACAAAATTGCGTATCGCATTTTTCAGTTTGATCACATGAAACAGTTTCAGTTTCTGGGATCGGACTGTCTGACTCCGACTGTCATTCAGATATTATTCTGCGATATCGTTTCAGTGGTGGAAATAGATCACAGTCTTCTCGTAAAGGATCCTCATATGCATATGCTGGTAACCATTTTTCTAACTGTTGATCGAAAAATTCTTCAAGTCGTCTGGCATCATTATAAACTAGGGAATTACGCTACAATATAAAATATTTTTATTATCAAGAAGCACAAAATAAAATATATTTAAAAAACTGCCTGAAGATTAGGTCCATTCAATAAAATTTAAATTATTACAGAATATATAGTTACATTAATATAGAAAATATAATTATATTCATATACTAATCATATCACGTACCTCATTAAAAACATAAGCATTACGAAACATTAATCGCACATCTCCAATAAGATCCAAGATTTCTCTATAATGGTCAGGAGAATTCCAATCCAATTTTTGACGTATTATGTCTAGTGATATTGGCTTTTTAATTTTTGAATGATAATCTGCATGCTTTAAAATAAAATAATTTTTTTTTGATGTATATTCAAATTAAACATTTTTTTTATTTTTCACTTTGATAGAAAGGAATTACACAACAATAAACTAGTTTTTTTAATATTTATAAAAATCATATGTAATTTACTTAGTATACAAAGGTACCAAAAAATTATACAATATTTCTGTTTTCAATTAGATTTAATATTTTACTTATAAATATATTAAATTTTCAAATATCTCACCTCTGGTCCAACAATCTCTCTGAAAGGTAAACTCGGTTCATACTGACAATAAAGTTCAAGTACAATTCGTTCAGCAATTTTTTTCTCTCTAGGTGTAAGACCGGGTTCTTTCTTTTCTCCTGGCATCAAGATAGGAATATCAGCAAAATTCATACACAATAAACATTGCCATGTATCACTTTCTCTAAAACCAGTACGTCTAACGGTTATCAGCCATGAATATGCTTATTATCAAAACATTAATGCCACTTATATCACTTGTTAGTTTGTTAGTCAGCCAATTTAGTTGTAAGTTATTAAAATGTCTGTGGTTTTGTGTATTTGTGCATGTATGTACACACACAAACACATATGGACTCGTACTACCCACAAAGCATACACACATACACACAAATAATACATACATATTAATTAAGTGATAATTTGCTGACAATTACAAATCATTAAATTAGCATTACATTTCAAACATCTAAATCTACTGAAACAGGTAATTTTATTCTAATACACTTTTTAAAATAAATACATAACAAATGATATAAGTGGCAATATAACAAATACTCACTCTTCACTGAGATTCGGAATATGACAATTTTGATGAAAAACTTTTGGACATTTATCACAACAGACAAGTTCACCTCCATCCATACAAACAGCACACCAATCTTCATTTGGGTCATCTTTTTCAATTTCACCACCAATTTGACTTTTCATTACTCCTGATGGTCCAGACATTTGTAATTGTCTTCCATTCTTATCAGTAGAACTATCAACATGTGGTGATCCTCCTTTTGGCCTATTTCCTTCTGCAAGAACTTGTACACCATTACTATGTAAATTTGCTATGGTCGCCATTAAATCATTTACAGAATCTTCACAATATTTATCAAGATCACGTTCAGTATCATCAGATTTGCTTCGGGCACTGTTTGGACTAGGTGTTTTTGGGATTGTAGAAGAAACAGTTGCTGATACTGATCTACTCTGAGCATCCGGAGACGGTCTTGGAGTAGGATTTTTCAAGGTGATTTTAAATGAATCATCAGGTTTTATTTGTTGTTGAAATCGATTTGGTACATTTGAATGATGCACATTTTGTTGTGATACAATAGCACCTACACAAAAAAAAATAATACTACTAAATTCAACAAAACAATAAATAAATAACAGATGGCTGTGTTATTACTAAATAACATGTATAATGATATACTTTTTTACAAGAATATGCATCTTTCAAATTAAATTTTTGATATTTACGTTTTTATGATACCCCATAATTTTTCAATACATATTTAATTTCACTATTCTTACCTCCAGATGATTGCTGGGGTATATGCCACTGTGCAATAAGTGGTTGTTGTGTTATGTTCTGTTGTTGTTGTTGTGGTTGCGGTGGTGGTGGTTGTTGTGGTTGTTGTTGTTGTTGCTGCTGTTGTATATGTTGCTGTTGTTGAGCTTGTTGTTGCTGTTGAGCTTGTTGCTGTTGTTGTTGTTGATGCTGCATCATATATTGTTGTTGAGAATTATAACCACCATTATTCATCATTTGTGAATTCTGTCCTCTTTGCATCATTTGTGGCTGTCTCATTCCCATTACATGCATCTGATTAGCAGAGATGATCATTCTTGGTGGTTTCTGAGCCGGTTGTTGGTAATAATTTTGATATTCAGGGACACTTGTAAATTTAACAGGTCTTTGTGGCTGCTGAAAATTATTATAATTCGGCGGTGGAGGTGGCTGACGATACGGTTGCATTCGAACGCGCATAACTTGACCATTTTGTGTTGCTGCATATCCGGGCTGGTTTCCGTTGGGTACATAGCCTTGAGGAACCTGTGGATGAGTTTGTAATAATCCTCTTAAACTCTGATGAAGACTACCATCAGGCCCAAGAGCTTGTGGATGGGTAGATGAAGTCACCTGTTGAGTGTTTGTGCCCGGTAGTCGCATCATAACTGAAGGCTGAACTTGTGATACCTGAAAATATTTTTCATTTCTCATTAAAACATGAAATAAAATATTTAAAATTACAATGGAAATATTTTACCTGGGGATGTTGCTGTTGAGAAATAGGCCCATGTTGCTGGTGTTGTTGTGGGTGCTGTTGAGGATACGGTGGACGGGGCAAAATAACTGGAGGTGCACGATTCAAGCTAACAGGATGCGGTGCTCGTTGGGTTTGTATAGGTCCTCCTGGTCGTACGGGGCCAAAAACTTGAGGAGGTGGTCCTTGTTGTTGGTTTTGAGACACAGCAGTAGTACCATGCCCTTGAGATATTGGACTTACTGAAGGAACTGATTGAGGTGATGGAGACTGGTGCAAAGGTGTGTTTGTAGGAGGATAAAATTTTCCATCAACAACAATTGCACCAATCGATGAAACAACTAAAAATGAACAACCACTTTAAAAATAAATATATATGCAAATTATAATTTTACATATAATTTCTACTTAATTCAAATTGTTATCTAGAAAACAAAGACTATGTATATATATTATATATAATTTTTTTGGTAACGAACTCACCATTGGCAAGTCCTTATGTAAGCAAAAGAAAATTAAAAAAATTTGAATACATGTTTATTTTGTAAGTCAAGTATACACTTTAATTGTAAGTTTGATTACTTCTAAAATTTTTATCATTATTTATTTAATATTTGATTTTTATAAAATGTACACAGAAAATAATAATGTATAAAATAAAACAAGTCTCAATCTTTCTAGAATAACATTTACTAATAACATTTTGTTACCATAATTTACAAATATGATTAAAAATCCATACTAAATTATTTAATATACTATCTTGCCACTTAAATGAAGTATATTTAAAAACTGCTTTAACTAACTTATTTGGTCTTTTAATTGTACTACTTAATATACAAGAAAAAATTACAAAACAATCATTAAATATTTAATGTAAAAAATGTTAGAATTTTCAAATTACTTCGATATTGCGCACAGAAATAAATAACAATAATATTTGTGACACTGTTTTAATTTAGAACAATAATTAATTATATACTTAATTTAATAAAAAGAAAAATGTTTACTACATTCCTTTTTATTAGTAATTATAACTACTCAAAGATATTACTTTTTTAAATATTAAAATGTTTATATATATAACAGTTGATTTCTGTTAATGTTTTTTAATAATTTAATACAAATTGTACATTATTATTTTAAAAAATTATACGAGAATACATTTGCATAGAGAATTGAAAAAAAAATGTTAATATACATTTCTTATCAAATACTATTAAATGAATTTTACATTAAAATACATTACTGCATTGAAAAGTAATAATTTTTTTAAAAAATATAAAAATAAATATGTTATCATAATAAATATTACAAAACAGAGGATTAAAGTCTATGGATCTTCATCTCAGTAAGATTTGTATACACTAACCCATTGGATTATTGCCTATGGGACTATTTTACGGAGAGTTTCAGGTCTACACCACTCAACAAGGATACTTTTTAAAAAAAATTCCAGAGAAAAGAAAAAGGGTAATTTCATGAGAGTTTCTGAATTTTATTAAACATCTATTTGAGATTACAAAATAATTTTTGGTTTTTAATTTTTTAAAAAACAAAATGGCATCGGGCTGGTTTTTGTAGCGAACCTCGAACAAATCTTTTTTGACGGTGGGATGTCTAGCTCTTTAAGTTTTGATGAGAAACAAACATCGAATGTATTCTTAAAGAGAACAAAATTTCTGAGGCAGTGAACCTCAGAATTCCAAAAAAAAAAAAAAAACTTTTTTTGACAAAGTTATGACATTTTAAAGTCAAAATGCATATTTTTGCCATTTTTTTTGTGTTATTCGACCCCTTAAAAAATTGAAATTTTTAAAATATTTCCAAATATTAAAGGTTTACTGCCTAGCAAAACGTTTTTCCTTCTTCTGTTTGAAAATGACGTTTCGAGAAAACACGTTTAAACTTTTATGCTACGAGGGTTTTCCTCATATGCCGGTCGCTACTTTTAACGCCTATAACGTAGGTAAATTCTCAAATTTTAAAATTTTCTTGGCAAGCGCACATTCTTTAAATATTAAAGAATTGCAAAATAAAAATAAAAACATTTTTTTGAAAGTTCTAAATCGGAAACTCCCCTAAGAGCTTTGTTTATGCGCGTACAGCGAATATCTGATAAGAAATATAGAAGAAAATAAATAATAATACAAGACCATTATGGAAAGAGTGGGAATATTTGAGAGTTCGACAGTTTTTAGAACATCGAATACAAGATTGTATTTTAGAAAAAAGCTATTTTGATTATTTTCCGTAAATTTATTCAAGGTATCTCTGTATTTCGTTAAAGATGAAATCTATTTTTTAATAAAATAATAAATACATTTCAAATAAAATAACATGAAAAAAATCTTATCTACTGTAAGATAAAAAGATCCCGTATTTTTTAACAAAACTTCAGAAATTACATACTTATAAAAATCTTTTTGTTCATTTTGCACTGCTGAACGAACTTATATATAAATATAAGAAACCTGTATGCGACATTTTGTTATTTTGTGTATATATATATATACGCGTACGAAAAAATAGGCTACCTTAAAATTCTTAGTATTAAGTAATTAGGCTGTGAAAATTTGCCGAAAATAAGTTTATTATCCTTCGGCAACTCTTATCTATTGTTCTTTGTAATCGATATTTCTAAGAACCACACATTACTCCCAATAATCATTCTTTAAAAGAAATTCGATGAATGATCATCTTTCAAAGAAATTTGTTGAATTTTAGCAAAATAACGCAGAGTATTTTGAATGTTAGTATATAAGTAAATCGCAGTACCGTTCAAATCAGGTATAACGGCACGCATACCTTTCCTGTACCGCAATAAAATAATAAAGTTCTCTGCTGCGCAGATGAACTGCTAATGGTTATCTCGGGTTTTCCCGTAATTAAAAATAAGCCGTGCAGAACTGTTTTTCGGCAAGTACACCAAATTGTTATAAAACCTTTTGTGCTCCCTTTTTCCCTTTCCAAAGGCCAAGCAATAAACTAAGCAATAGTTTTTGCAGCGACGCGCTATAGAAGCGTCTCTACCGCATTAAATCGCTTGTCGAATTTACTTGAGAGCAGTTGTCGAGCAAATCTCTCTGTAACTCACAACTTGCCTACATTTTTCTATCAATAAACTCATTTTTATTTTGAAGCTACTTAAACTCTGTTGCTTTATTTGTGTTTTACCCAAATAAATATTCAACAAAATTCAATGCGAAGAAATGAGGTGTTAAATAATGCACAGAAATGATTTTACACTTCAATTGTGTTTGAGCTGTCGAATGCTACATTTCTTTATCGATCACATATAATAAAGTCGCTGAGAAATGGCTCTCCCTGAAGTTAATGTTACTCGAATCGTACTCATAACGTATAAATAAATTAAAACAGTTTCTTAATTTTTTTAGTAAAAACAAAACTTACCTTTCATTAAATCGGGAACCTTCTCTAAAGCAAGATGAATTCTGACAGGAATCTCTGGGTTCGGTATATCGGCCCGTTTGCATTTGATTTTATTCAGATGGCTAAGAACAATGCTTTTACTATGTAATAATGCCATATCGCTGCCTTTTTCTAATGCATGCTGTGCGAAACTGACGCAATGATCAGTCAACATAGATAGTTGGTCCAGTGCTTCCCTTTTTTCGTTTAATGTCTTCTGTTTTGATTCGCATACTTCATTTAAACGCATCACGAGTTGTTTACCGCGTACATTAATTGTATTCGTCAATCTAAAAAAAAAATACTAGTTATATTTGGTGCAAAAAAAATCTTATAAAAATCGCTACTACCATAACAATTAACGATCATAAATTTGTTACCAACATACGAAATTTTTGATTTGCGATGACCCCCTACTTACAACTCTTTAACTTACGAATATTTATTTTCAATTTTCTGTACTTGTATGTAGAAGTATTCTCTGATTTGTCGCATAACTAATAAAGTAATACAATTTAAAAGATGTGGAAAATAATAGAAAGTATTTATAACTAGTATGTAGTCTATCAAAATTATCGACAAAATAGAAAGAAACATACAAAGAAAAAAACTGTTTATTGATTTTTACAGCATAATTATAATATATTTAAACATAAAAAATACCTAACAACGAAACTTAATGAATTAAACTTGAAACCTATGAGCTGACAAAGCAAACATTTCTTGTCATCATAGAAATGTGGGTTTTTATTATATAGATACTCGGTGATGGTGCGGCTTAGTGAAGAGCGGCTTTTAAACACGTTTTTTCGCTTATTTTTTTTACAAAAATTCAGTAAAATAGTATAATTTCATTTTTTACAAACTCCACAAACAATCTAGTATACAAATCTTTTGAAGTCTGGAGATTACAATCGTTCAGATCATCTGATAAAAAAAAATTTTTTATTTATAAAGTACACTTAAAAATAAA
The DNA here is from genome assembly GCA_034766995.1 of Acanthacorydalis orientalis. Classification (NCBI taxonomy): domain Eukaryota; kingdom Metazoa; phylum Arthropoda; class Insecta; order Megaloptera; family Corydalidae; genus Acanthacorydalis; species Acanthacorydalis orientalis. The sequence continues at coordinate 14,485,565 of CM068313.1, read as the reverse complement.
ATATGAGAAACTAACCAACATATTCTTAAAGGTCTATAGAAAAATACTGAACGATTTGTTCGTGAAACTGATTAATATTTTCTTTGTTGAATTACAGGGGAAAGCAAGTAGTAAAAGCATCACAATATAGTTCTAGCCATAGATAAGGACTCTTCTAGCACTGTAGCAAAATTCACTTTCAGAAATTAATTTTCACTTATCCCACAAACCACAGTTTTTTTTTTATACCTTATTGATTTTTCTATAGCTTAAAGCTCTGAGAATGATAGCAACGCCATCAAAATCAAAATTGATCAATAATCATTTATTGATTTTTTTTTTGTGATTTATAGGGTGAGTGAAAAAGTCATTGGTAGAAATAAACATAAATTTAGACTAGTCGGCATTTTCAACATGTACTGATATTTAAAACTTTCTTATTTAATATTTAATTTTCAGAACAAATTGCGTCGGATTATGTAAATTTTAGAATAGACATTTTACAAAAGATTTATAAAACTCAAATTTACTTCGTATACAGAGATGTTGAGAAGCCAACAAAATTTTAAAACAAAAGGACAAAATTACAATGAATGTTTAATTTAGAATATACTTCCAGTAGCTTTATGTGTTTACATTTGAAACAATCCGTGCATTATTCAAAACTGAAAGTTTTATCGAGCTTAAATGTAATCTCTTTGAACTACACTCTACGAACTGTTATTTTCATTCATTTTTTTCTTGAAACAGGATTCACATATTTTATACATCTTGATGAAAATTTATTCTAAATCTAAAATGATAAAACAATTGTGCTTTTTTGAGAAGTATTTCAATTTTTATATCGAAATATAACAAAACAATGTTATCAGTAAAAATTATACAAAAGTTATAATAATAATTTATTATTAGTAATCAGTAACTTAAGGATTTTTTAATAATGATTTGCGAACTACAAAGAATCCATAAATATTTGTACAGAGACGTTGTGTTTAAATGACAGTACATACAACTTCAATGTGTCCATCGTTCAGGTCTCTGACCTGAAGGCATAACTTGAACGTCATGTTATCAATATATGATAACGGGATTGACGAACATTACAAGAAAAACAAGTTACTGAATCTCGTAGCAGCACTTATTCGTGAAAATTTTTCAGTAATGTATAAATTTCGTAATAGTAAAATAACAATAATTGTATTTTTAATTAAATACATCAATTTATAAAAAATACATATCGGAATAAAATAAGAAATCGATAGTTTTCCTCGTTATTATTAAAATTTTCTGGTAAATTTTACACATTATTATATAATAAATAAAATTTTGATAACTGCACTGAAAAGTCCGGCCTTTTTATTATAATATAAAATGGATAATTATATATTTCTTTATATTATTAAAATATAAATATTAAAGCATTGCGACTATATTACTTTCTACAACTTATTATAAAGTATACTGAAGTTTATTTATTTGTATACTTTTTATTTTAACGACCTGGTAACCTCATTGTACAAATGTATTACAATCTATGTATACTTTTATAAGTTTTATTCCGTCCGGTAACAAATTCACATCTTCTATCTGTTAAACCTGCCTTTCTCTTAGGAAATTCAGACGTGATCCTCGTGACACGGATATTCGTGTCATCTATATATATATATATATATATATATATATATATATATATATATATATATATATATATATATATACACATATATAGTAAATGTATATAAAACTTAATACACGTATAATAATACCATTCAAGTTTTCATTTTCTTTTTCTGAAGCAATTACTTCATTCCCTGAGGAGTAATATTGCAATAAATGTAGTACGATTTTATAAAACCATTTATTATCATGAATAAAGAAGATAATGGCTGTAATGTTTATTGAAACTGAAATCTTTTATAATTAAAAAGTAAAAAACTATTTAATTAACAAATTAATGAACCATTAATTATGACAGTTGCCATTTTAAAGTTCGTATTTCCGTTTAAAACTTCTGATAAAATAGTATTTTAGACGCACAAATTAATTCAGTGCCTTTTTTATAGAAAAGGCATGTTTATGGAAAAATGGAATACATTTTAATCCTCAAAAAACCCTCCATTATTTTGAACAACTTTGTTAAATCTGTCGGGTAACTGATGAATCCCTTGTAGAAAACAAAGATAGCTGCTTTGAGTTGATGAAGTCGTAATGCATTTTCGGACCTCTTCCATTGTTTTAGAATTTTTTGCATGTTTTATGCGTCATAACACCTTCCCTCAAAGCTGAACAAATCATTCACGCAGCTTCGGTAGGATTTTTTTTCAACTAGAATATGAAAAGTACGCAATGCCTAATATATTATTTTTCGGACGCCATAGTGTTCACTACTGTTTTTCGAGGTTATGCCAAATGCTTGGCCAAAATATATAGTGTTTTTAAGTGTTAAGATTAGCACTTAGAAATCCTAAGACGACGAGAAAATATTTAAATTTAAAATAGAGTTATGACTGATTCAATTTAAAAGCAGCGAATTAATTTATACACCTAATATATTATTAGTGTACTTAGCAATATTTTACATAATTTCTTAAAAAATTTTATCGCGTTTAATCTTATCATTCATCATTGACCATGAATAAAGGTTAAACACACAGCTGCAAATTGAAGATTTTATTACAATTTTATACTAAATATTTAGAAATAACAAGCTATTTCTTTGTTTGATTATAATCTCAAAAAAGTGCCGTCTAAAACTTCGTTTTGCAACTGTGAATACAATTTATTTTCTCTTTTTTACATAATTCACTTTCTAATTGTTCTTTAAAAACTAAAAAAATATATGATGATGTAATTAAACTCACTCATTTTAAATTAAAAATGTATATGATTATTTTTTTGACATTTTACACAAAAATAAATTTACTTCACATAATCTATCTATATATAAAAAAATATTCCGTAAAATTTCAAAAAATGGACAAAAAATTTGAAAAACGGTGTAGACATTTCGTATTAAATTATTATTAATGATGACGCCCGAAGTTACACGAAATTTTCACGAAAAATTATGATATTGGTATCATAACTAGATTTTTTTCCACGAATTTTAGTAAAAGTGAGAATTATGTTATGGTATGTTTTCATTTCTATGGTCGTACCTCGGGGTTGGGTGTTTCCCCAAAGTCAACGTTCGTTTCATCTTATTGTGTATTGTCAGTGTATGAATGCGGAACCTGATTCGTAGAATATGTGGGAAAGCTTTCAAAAACCCACATAGCAATAGTGTAACAACTACAATGAAATCTGCGACTTTATAAAACAATTACGTTGCAATATAACTGCGAGGGTGATTACAGACATACTAACATATATATATATATATATAAGTTGCAATATATCTGCGAAAATGATTATATAGTCATACTAACATATATATATATACATACACACACACACACACATATATATATATATATATATATATATATATATATATATATATATATATATATATATACATATATGATATTGAGCGAATATATACGATACTGAAGAGAATCGGGGACGAAAACGAAGCAAGTGCGTGCGAAACCATCCAGGGATGAGCGAGTGTAGGGAATAGGGGGAAGAGTCTCCTGGTAATTTATAAGAAAATTTTGTGTGCAAAAATTTGTTCTAACGTGGCAACGAACAAAGCGGCGACTTAACCTGTCACGATACAAAACATCTGAGTAAATAATATCTTTAATATGTCGGATGATAACGTTATCATATAAGTGTTGTTTGTATTAATTATTTGAAAAAATCTTTTAATTTATTTCAATTATTTTTCTTATTATTAACAACATTTATGTACTACAACAAGAGTGTATTAATGTATTCATTCAAACGTATGTGTATCTACGAAAAATCGCCTACAACGAATACGACTTTTCTTTGATGTATCGATTGAGAAAGAATTGGATCTGAACTACCTGAAGCTGGGCACATATATGACATGGGGAAAGAGATAGGATGTACGAATTCTCGAATGTGTACGTCAACTTGAGGAGAGGTAAACAGCCTCAGGCTCTTCATTACACGATTCGGACAAATTTTGATCAGATTCATTCTCATTTTAGAGTAAACACATGCATATTAATGCATTTTTGTTTTAATTATTTAATATTGTTCATAATAATAATTAAATTAATTAATAAAGAATCTATATAATAAAACTCCACATTTATCGTCACTATGTCTGCAGGACAAAGTCCATAGTGACGAGGAAAAATGTTTATCTATGGCGAGGAGAAATGTTTATCTATGGTGACGGGAAATGTTTGCTTTCTCAGCTCATAGGTTTCAAGTTTAATTCATTAAGTTTCGTTCTTACGATTTTTTATGTTTAAATATATTATGTTATAAAATCCAATAAAAAGTTTTTTTTTCTTTCTAATTTCCCGTCAATTTTGACAGGTTATATACTAGTAATTAATAAAAGTAGCACTTAATGAAAACATTATTATTAGACAAACTGACGATATTGAAAGTCAGGTATTTTATATGGCAGCGGAGTGAACAAATGGATCGTTGCCTTGAACAACTTTTTGCTACAAATGAGGTGTTCGTATTGGTTCATTTGTCCTCATTCTGTCCTATGCGCATTTATATTCATATCTAATTCGTATACCCAGTTTGAAACTATTTCTTGGATACAAATTTATGTACACATTCAAGCATTCGTACATCTTCACTCTCTTTTACAACTCTTCGTACTATATATGTACCTAACTTCGAATTTAATTTTTTAACGATACTAATAAACGATAATATAGCGATACTTACACTGTTACTAGTAACATTTTCAGACTTTCTGAAATACATTTTACTAAAATTTACTAGTCAATAAAAACTAATAACGATGTATGTCTACTTTGGATAAATTAGTTAGGGATATCCTTCGAAATAAAACTATCACTTGTAATAATTTCTCTATTTTACCCTTTTACTAAAGACAAGAATTAAGGAAAGGAATAACTCCAGGGTGCTATCAAAAAAAAATTTTTTATACAGTATTACAGCCAGTGCACAAAATATTTAAAATAAAATACATATTTACATTTTTTTTAAACATTCGTAATTTTAATGTTTAGAAACATTATAATTTTTATAAATGCATTCTTAGTGTAAGATCATTTGATATATTTCTCTAAAATGCCATTAAAATTTAAATACATGCAGTATTAATACGAAAATATTTATTTTTACATTGCATATTTAGACACACATAAGTGGGCACTTGATTAAAATTAAAACGCAAATGAGGACCAATGTGGGCTTAATTTACATGTATTTAGGTGGATATTTTTTGAAGGTACAATGAATTTTATGTAGGTGCAATCCCACACAATAGTTTTAATGCGTGGAATAGAGGAATTGTTTTTTTTTTAGAAAAGCCATATATATATATATATATATATATATATATATATAAGTATTGCAATATTATATATCATTTTGTGTCACGTACAGTTTACGTGTTAAAAAGATACTATTCTATATTAAAAAAAAAATCATTCGTATATTATTTTGAAAAAGTAAACCATGATTTATTAATTCTAATTATAAAAACAAAAATATTATCATTGTACCAATGAATTATTGTGTATAGTAAAAATTATTTATTTCGAACTTTTAATTAAGTTTCTATAGGCAACTTTTCAAAGCCTGTCTCATAAAAAAGTAAACAATACCACTTTTTATAACGTCCAGATTAAAATTAATAACAATACGAATATAAAACGAATGCGTTACCTTGTGAAAACACGTGTAGGCAAGCTATATACAATTTCAATTATGTACACGTTTAGTGGGGTTTGTCAAAAGGGTGTTCAATTTCAATTTCGTACTCGTTGATAAAGCAATTCATTAAGTTATTTAAATTAGAAAAGTTTTATTACATTTTTACTCGGATAAAAAATGTAAGTAGGTAAACGACAAGGCTACATGTATTTCCTACAGTATATATTTACAAGATTACAATATATTTTTATACCCATGATATTTTTCATTTCAATAACACCATGTACACTTTTCTATATAAAGAAATATTTTTCACAATATATACATTTATCTATCTCCATTTATTGTATGTACATATATAAAGTTTTCCAACAAGGACGCAATTTTTTAAGAGGTTATATTTCACAGATGTCAAACTGACACAGCAGTATTTTTTGACATTTGTTAAGTTTTAACATTGCCATTTTTAGTTATAGCTTCGTATACAACAAAACAATGCAATGAAATAACACAATTGTATTATGAAAATGGTTGTTCCATAAATAATACATTTCATAAATTACATGATATTTACTCTCGACATACGCGTCCATCTGAATCAACAATTCTTCGATTAATGAGTAAATTTGAAGATGCTGGATCAGTTAATGATAAAGAAACACCAATACGTGTCCGTAATGTTCGTTCTGAAGGAAACACGGACTTGGTTCGTGAAAGTGTATCGGAAGAGCTAGAAATGTCAATTCTACGACGTTCACAGCAATCGGACTTTCAACAAACCACATAGCATATTTTGAATAAGGATTTATTGATAAAGTTTTTTAAGATTCAAATACAAGAATTGAAGCCAGGAGATCATTCACTGCGTCGGATATTGGAATAACACAATTTTTGTGGAAAAGTAATCTTTAACGATGAGGTTCCTTTCGTAATCTTTGGCTACTTTAACAACCAAAACCGCCGAATATGGGGTAAAAAATCCGAAGGTGATCGTTGGGAAGCCACTGCATACAGAAAGAGTGACTGTGCGTACTTTGGTCCGGTAGAGTCATTGGTCCTTACTTTTTTAAGAATCAGGTTAGCGATTCAGAATGGCTTAAGCGATTACTACGAATTAAGAAAGATATCGAAACATAATAACCAATTTTTATGGGCAAAATTGGACGATAAGACAGGTGGGAAATACAATGTAGCAAAAATTTCTGATAGAGTACTGACATCTATATATTTGGCTGTAAACTTTCCAAATTGCCTTCGAATATTCTGCAAAAATTTCTTTAAAAACATTCATTTATTTTGTAATAGCAGTAAAAGTGTTTATTTTTACAAATTTATTTTGTTACTCGTCATAATATTTTATAATTAAAAGTACGCCCAATAGGGCGTACTTTTGATTATAATCTTTGTGGGTAATAATCCATAAAGAATATAAGCAACAGAAGCAAAATTACAAGCTTCTAGATTTTTTAAAATTTGATACAAAAGCATTACATATAGAAAATAAAACTAAAAACCAATAATATTCATAACAATTGTCATAGAAAGATAAATTACTAATCTTGAAAATTGGTTCATTTAATTAGTCCAAGAGCCAAATTATCACTATCTGCTTATTGATAATACATTGAACACTTGGTAAAGTTACAAACTCAATTGCAGGAATATACGTTGCTATTATTGCACTTTATATGCTTACCGATTACTTATCATTTTTACCGATAAGAAGCACTTTCGTGTCCATTAACTGCTTTTACTATTACCGACAAAACACTTCCGGTTGTGCGGTTACTTCCCGGAAATTAGGCGCAATAAAACCAGAGAAAGCGGAAATTAAATTTTGCAACGTGAAAAGTAAACAAATAATAAATTAACTAAAATTTCATTGCAAAAATATATATAAAACATACTTTTTGATAAAAAAAATACAACTCTATTCATGAAAAGATCTAAAATGGTCTAATTTAAATTTTATGGGGTATAATCTAAAATAATTTATCAATGTAGAGCAATTATTTTTCTACCTGTACCATGTAAAATTCAGTACCAACTTTATTTCTCACTTATTTGAAAAAACATGTGAAGTTGTCTTTAAACAACTGACAAATATGTACAATCGACAAACATTTTTCATAAAATACCTATAAGATGCTATAAACAGTGTATCATTGTTTAATCGAAACATTTTATACAAATTAAAAATAAACAACTGGAAGAGTTAAAAAACGTATTTAACTTATAAAAAACTTTGATGGAAATATAACCAATATTATCACTTATAATCTATTCCCAAATAATTGCCACTTTTATAAAAATTTCTGTATTTACAAAAGAAAAAAATACGAATTCTTCCATAAAGCTTTCTGGTTCAGGAATTATTAATTTCAGAATACACATATGGTTAATCAGGAAAAAAAACAATACAAGATCTAAAAATCTAAATGATACGGTAATAACAGTACAATAATGAGACATTTGGGAAGTAAGTAGGCAGATTGGAAATATATATTCTTAAACGATACTGCTGATCATTTTCAGAGTTGCATATGCTGTATACGATATTCTGTAGGAACATACACCTTATAATGAACTATAATAGAATGTCATTAGTATTTGACCATGTAGCTAAATTTACATTCATACTAAAAATTTTCACTCCCGCACAAACAATAAAAATATTTTCGAGTTAAAAATTATATATAAATTATTATTAATCATTTTAATCGATTTGTGAAAGTAATAATGTTTTTTTGAATAAAGTATATTATTGTTTCATGCATTGGGTAAGACCTCATACAAAAGCAATATCTGAATATTACAAGAAACACACATTAATATTTTTTGTTGATAAATAGATGTTTTATTTTTATAGCGTGTTTTTCAGTCAAAAAAGCCAATTTCTCGATCATTTCGTATAAATATAAAAAAAAATTATTATAACAACTGACTCAAATATGTATTATTTTGTAACATACAATGAGAAATACGGTAAAAATATTCGAAGGTTTTAGTTAAAAGCTAGTTCCGTGCAAAACACTGATGATCACGTGTAATTAATAGAATATAATGGGGTTATTTTTTTCTCTATAACTCGCAAGACGGTAAATTAGATTTTTCTGTACCTTAGCGCCCAAAAGGACGACATTGCTATATAAATGTGCAATAAGCAAAAATAAAAAATGATCAATTATTGAATATTTTTGATTAGTTTTTTTTTGCAATTTGGGAGGCGAGTAAAAATTCATTTCTGAAAGTGAACTTAGTCACAGTGCTAAAACTATATTGTGAATAAATTAGAGCGTTCTATAATTCAGAAAATATCTATATTATTTGCATTTAAAGCTACAAAGTTTAAATTTTTTCAGTACATATAATGTTACTCATTGTTAAGTAATTTAACTGTAATACAAAAAATAATTAACTAATTTTAAAAACATTCAGATTTACTGCCATTAAAAAAATAAATAAACGGATACGGATATCCTATACGAGTCACTGTACAGGTTCTTTTATAAAATAATTGCGGTCTGCGGATGTGAATGTGGTGTGATTATTTGAGCGCGGGTAGAAAAAATAGACTCGTGCGTTAATCCTGCACGAGTAAATAGGACAGATTTGTTTTTACTAGATTTTTTTTAATTTACGTATACAAAATCCATAATCAATAAAATACAATTTAAATATACTTTCTTATTATACTCAAATACATCAGCCATGTTTGTATTTTTTTACAGTTTGTCTTAATACATAACAAAAACAAAATTTAAATACTTTTCCACAGCATATACATCTATCTAGGCGCTCGTTATTTTTTCTTACACGACTGTTTTCATAAACAATCTTATAAACTCTTCCATGAGTACATTTAAAGTACACATTTTGATTTTTATGATAAAGTCCGGCTATACTCGCGTGTGTACAATAGGTAGATGAATATGCTTTTTAAAAATGCCTTCAGGTCAAAAACCAGAACGGTGGACACGTCGTAGGTATGCTTACTGGCATGACGAACCGCTCTGTCTGTTCGTTCATTGCCATTTAAACCTACCTGACCGAAGTTTTACTGAACACGCATTCAGAAAGAAAAATCATATCTCACAACATAATATAATGTTAAACAGAAATCAGAAAAAAATATGTGCGTTCAAAAATTTCAAAATTTAACGATTATTCTAATAATTTATTTTCGAACTTCCCTTTCTATTTCATACCTTCACACATAAATCAATTTATTTTAGAAAAGTTTAAAATATTGAAACAGTATAAATGATCATTAGAAAATAAAAAAAAAATAATAAATAATAAAACTAATGCAATTCAAATCCGATTCAAATCGTCAGTGAAAAAATGTACATTTTAAAATTAACAACATTTCACAATTATGAAAATATGACCTTCAAGAACAAATACATGTAAAAGACACACATGGACAAAGGTAATCATAATAAAATTCAAAGACATGAACCTATCAGTGAATAAGCAATATTGACTTTGTATGTCGATAAAATTCTTTATGGGAAAAGGTTCAGTTCGCAATAACTTATTTATCGGATTTAGACAGGTATTAGCTTTACTTGAATAAAGACAAATTGTTAACAAACAAAAAATACCTTTTATTGATTTTCAATTGGAACTAGTAACTTGGGAAAAACTTTTTTATCTTTAATTAATTTCAAACTTTTTTTACGTCCTAAAATGTTTACCTCAATAGTGCATTTGTAAGGGTAAAGTGTAAGCCATAATAACCTTATTCAATACAATTTAATTTTATACGTGTTGTATAATTGAGCTAAAGTATATATATATATATATATATATATATATATATATATATATATATATATATATATATATATATATATATATATATATATATATATATATATTATATATATTAGGATATTAAGTATGAAATGTCCGATTTCTTTAAGTACTAAGTTTGACAGCTGCCATCTCTGACATTTCACTTTGATTGACATTTCCTGTTTTTTTTTTTATTGTGAAGGTATACATCCTCATTCTTTCAAACGCACGTTTTGGCTTGTGTTTAATATTCAATTAATTTTTGGGGCATTTGTTTTGCGAAACCATGGATAAATCAAAAATTCATGTTATTTTTGAATATGAATTCCGCCGTGGAACAAATGCAGCGCAGATAGCTCGAAATATAAATAGTATTTAGGAAGGATGTGGCTAATGAACGCACAGTAAGTCGATGGTTTGACAAGTTTCGTTCTGGTGATTGTAACCTTGAAATTATGCCACGTGGACGACCCGACACCAAGGTGAATAATGATGAGCTGAAAGCTGTAGTGGAATGAATCCGTCTCAAACTACACGTGAATTAGCAGCAAGGTTTGACGTTACTATTCCAACAATATTGGACCATTTGAAATTCTTATTTGATACCACGTATGAGTGATTTATAATGAATGCAACAATAAATAATCCCGCCAGCTGTAAGGTTCGTGCTGTGATTCGGTTTTTGTTTGCAAAAAACAATAATACTGCTGAAAGTCACAAGCAACTGTGTGAAGTGTATGGACCAAGTATTATGAGAGAAAGTAAAGTTAGGTAATGATTTCGTTTATAGAAAGAAGGACGAACGAATATTCATGAAGAAGAGCGTAGTGGCCGGTGGTGATGTGATGATAGATGATTTGATGGAAACACAAAAGTTTGAAAAAATCGTCATTTTACAATTGTCTATTGAATTTCCAAAAGTTTCATGGCCAGTGATTTATGACATTGTGACAGAAAAGCTAGGCTACAGAAAACTGTTCGCTATAACGGTACAAAATGTTAACCAATGCACACAAGCAGAAACGTGTCGAGTCAGCTAATCAATTTTAGCAACGCTAGAAAAATGAAATATAATTGCTAACTGGTGAACGAACATTACTTCAAAAATGAACCTCGTATATAAAATAAAAAATATGATCAATAATACTACTACAATTATAATAATTACAATTAAATTTGAAAGTTAATGACGGGCCAAGGCACTTGGACAAAATATTTTCATAATAAAGGTTATTCCAGCGACAAATACGTCCGTAATGTTCAGGTGTTATTTTCAGACTTTTACTTTTAGGTGAAATTTATACCTCAGATTAAAATTAAATTAAAAGAAAACCTGTATGCCGAACTAACTTTATGTGCCATTTAATAAAAGATATTAAACTAAGAATTATTTAAAAATATTCATATTAGATGCAATCATTTATAATTTCACATAACGATTTTTTAAAAATTGGTGCCAATATATAAAATCGATTAAATCACGCTATAACATTACTTCTTTCGGATATAATACAGTGCCGGATCAGTGGCACTTTGAAGAAATATCTACTTATTTATACTCGATATAGTCCAAATTTAGTTAATCATATACTATTTCAAGTACTTCTTCGGTCACATTGCGCGGTTTCAATGCTTAAAAAAATTTCTTTTTGTATTTAGTGGGTTTAAATTCGGTTAATATAAGTACCATGAAAAGTTAATGAACTTGAAGATAGATCAAAAATTCTAGTGTTATTGTACAATGTTCAATACAGTATCAGTATTAATTGATGAATAATGAGGCGAGAAATATTTATTTTAATACATGCATATTTCAAAACCAGAGATTTGCACATAATTAACTAATTAAATTTTAAATCACTCAATAATAAGTTTAAAAATTTAACTGAATTTCATTATCTAATGTTATATTTAATCATCAAAGTTATAAAAAGTAATTTATCTACTACTGATTATTTTTTCATTTGTTATAAAAAACAGAATTGCAGAAATCTTCTTTTGTATTAAATCTCATATATATATATATATATATATATATATATATATATATATATATATATATATATATATATATATGAATATATAATAAACTTACTTTTATTTTCAATTTACCATTAAACATATAAAATTATCATTTTTTTAGTTATGCTGATGTTATAAATGACTGAATTAGTGTTTATTTTGAAATAAAAAAACACACGCTTTCAATACATGTTCAATGAATATTGAGTCAATCGATTTTTTCTTATGGTAAAATTTCAATTTTTCATTCGGATATAACCCTTGGTTAAATATTATTTTCCATCTATGTATTATATGTACAAGTAGGATTAAATACGTAGATACATAAAAACCTACCGAGTCCGACAGAGTGCTTACGTACGGAAAGCATCAAAGCCAATTGATTCCCCTTTACACAAAATCTAATTTCATTAAAATCTCGAAATTGGTTTTCAGCGTGAAACCAGCAAGCGCTTAGTACGGAGGAAAATTTAAAAAAATATATAGCGATGTAAAAATGTTCTTATATTCGTGAATCTCAATAGATACTATTATTTTATTTATTTTTTTTACAAAAACAAATAGTGTTTTCTTTGTAACTATATTTTTAGTATACTAACAATATAGTGCAAGATAGAATTATACTGAAAATTTTATTTAAAAAATTATCTAAATATATTATATTTTAAATTATATGCGGGTCTACAGCAACCAAGTAGTTTACTGATTGAGCAGCTAAGTAAAAACTCCGCTCAGACTGAACAGGAACTCGCTCAACAACTCGGAATTACTCAACAAACGATGCTCTATCGTCTACAACGGTTGGGAAAATTCATAAGCTAGGCCGATGGATTCCACATGAACTCAGCCCGGAAAAAAAGAAAGATAATCCGATATGGTTATGTCATCGCTCATACGATTCAAAAAGAAGGATTTTTTGTATAAAATCAAGACCGGAGATGAAAAATTGATTTTGTACGGCAATCCTAAGCACCGAAAATCATGGGTTACGCTCGGTGAACCACAGATATCGAATCCGTAATCAAATATTCGCCCCAAAAAAGTGTTATTGTATATTTGAAGGCACATTAAGGGTACTGTATTTTGGTGGAATATTATGAGTTGCTCGAACCTGGTCAGATTGTAAATTCAGAGCGTTACAAACTACAGCTCATCCGTTTGTGTGATTTATTAGAGAGAAAAAGACCATTCAATGGCGAGGGAAGGAGGCCACCTCAGAAATCAGATTGATCTTTTTCGATTGCTGTTTTTATGCATTTCAATTTACGATTCAGATGGCGATACCATTATCACATGAACACTAAAACACAGAAAACTCTTATTATTAGATTTTTCTGCATTCTAGCACTCTTAAGATGATGGCATTGCCATCTAAACATACAAAAGAAAACAAAATCAATTATCTATTACTGAACACTTTTGATTAGAAATCGATGTGGGTTGTGGTCGAAAAATATATTCGCGAAACTAAATTTCGCAACAATGCCAACACTATTAGGTCGATAGGAAAATAATTGCGGTTTGTATACGAATTTGAAAGTCATAAACCATTTTCCTACCGACCTAATACATTGGAATTTTTTGTTGTTTAAGAAAACTGGAATTTTTTGTTGTTTAATATAAATAAAATCAACCAGTAATCTAATAACACATAATTAAAAAACATAATGAATTCAACGATTTGAATAAATTTACATTATTTTATACAATTGTGGAATAAAATTTTCCCTTCATTTTTAATATTACCGGTACTTTTCAGTAATGATGATAAACAGCAACCTGTATGAGGGAACTTACTGGTAACCCGCAATGCGGGTGGAACCACAACATAAATCTGCGGTTTGCAACAGGCAGGACAAGTATTTTTTACACAACGTCGAACCAAAAAATGAATTTTATTGAAAAATTCACACTTCACGACAAAATTAATGTTTTTTTTTATTATTATTCCAACAAAAACAATTAAACGTATATACAGAAATTAAAACCTAAATGTATATACTGGAGATGATTTATTATTTTTATTTACCAAGCAATGAAATAAAATCAAAATTATATATTTTTAAATAAATAATATATACTTTTTTTCAATTCATTTATTATTATATATTATAAATTGATAAAACTTTTTAATAATATTTTCATACAAACTTGTACTTTCATTATTTTAATATTTTATTTTCTCAATAAAAAACAATTATTCTCATCAATCATTTTTCATTTATTTATGAATTAAAAGTACAAACTTAAAAGCACATTTTATGTACTATCTTCTTTAAACATAAGAATTCACTTAAAGACGATGGAGTTATACATAGTGATAAAATCAGATGAGAAATTTTCAGTACAAAGTAAATGAAAATCAAGAAAAAATAATGTCTGTAAGATAAACAAAAAAATCATTACCAAATGATGTAAGTGAAAATGTTAATGTATAATAAAAAAGTAACCCATTTGTGACAGTTAATAATTTCATTATAGTTAAAAAAAACTATCCGTAATTTAAGATTTATGATTTAAGATTGATTATAATGAAAATATCTTTCTATATATAAAAAATAATTCTATCGTAAAATTTTCATAAAACATTTTTTTTTATTTTTCGTGTAGACCAACTCTTCGCAACGCTGCTCCCCCCGATACACTCTACAAAAGTAGAACGTTAACCATTTCCACTTCTAATCATCAATAATTGGTTGGTGGATATCGGGTGGTCTCTGTCCTGATTGGTTGACATCAGTCACATGTATGTAGCTCTCTCACAGTGTACAACGAAAGAGGGTGTATACGATTTCAGTATAAAACTGATGACATTTATTAAAAACATTGTATTCACTAAAGCTTTAGAGTAGACAAATTGTTACACATTTTAACATTGTATTTTGTTGTTAATTTTTCTAAACTTTTCCAATAAAAATTTTACGACTTACATTTTATGCAAATTATTTGTTAGGGGAGGTAGAGCGAGCGTCGGTTGTCCCGAGGGTTGGCGAGCGTAGCGAGTAGGAGGCAGAGTCCACTGGTTTTGTAAAAAATACTTTTAAATTAAACAAATAATTGATTTAAAAGTTATGCACTGATTAAAAAATAATACTTTTATTTCGAAATATTTGAAGTATGCTCAACATTTGTTGGTTACAAAATTAACAAAATAATTGAATATAATAAATTATATTTTAATAATAACATATATTGCCAATGTAAACTTCATTGTACTAAAACAGATAACAAAATTTACAACTTTCATTTAAAGTTTACCAATTGTTCAACTAAATAATTTTCTTTTTATGATTTAATTCACTAAAATTCAAATACGAATTAAAATGACTGCATCTTATATTACGGTATTCGTTGGATGTATTTTAACTCTTAATAAATGTTCTAAAAAACCATTAACCCATTTGACATACGCACATACGAAGGTGGGATGAAATTTTCTGGCCTAACCAACAGATGGCGCATGTTTGTCATAAGTGTTTGGTTTTGTGCAGTGTCATCCTTCATTAGTTTGACTTTGAAGTTTCATAAAGTTATGTCAAGTAGTTTGTATTTGACAATTTGTCAAAGTGAAGAAATGTTGCGTTTTGAAAACAATTGAGAAAACCGAAGTACGCGCAGTGATAAAAAAAAACTTCAATATTAAGGGTTTATCTCCAACCGAAATAAAAACTGATCTGAATTCTACTTTAGGTGAATCTACTCTGTTACGGTACTGTTTTGGTGCTTCTCCTTGGTCCACTGTGATGAACATTTTCGATTGTTATAGAGAATCCACTTTTTATCACATGTGACAATGCGATCAAGAAAGGGGTCATTTTCGTTACGCAAAAGAAGCGCAGAACAGTTTCGTATCGCTGAATTGCTTGATGTTCGTTTAGTTCATACGGCACCTACTTATCCAGCTTTTTTGTTTTTCCAATTAGGCTCAAATCTCAAACAGTTGAATAATCAACACTGAGTTCATCTAACCACCCCTTGAATAGGTTTGCTTCAATAACAGTTCTTAAATGATTACTGTCTATAGTTGAAGGACGTCCATGTCCCTCTTCATCATCAAGGATTTCGTTTCCATTACAAAATTTACATTCTGTTGCTTTACATTCTAGTTTAAACTCGTGCAACAAAATCGCGGGAAATCGCTTTTTTCCATGACTAATTTAAGAGATCATATCCAACAATACTTAAGAATGAAAACAATAGACATAAGCTGAAATCAGTAGTGCTAATTTCATTGTTTACAATGATGTATCACATGACTATAACAAAAGATAATGGTAACGAGAAAAATCGGCGTTAAACTTAAAATGATAAAACCCGCAATTATTTTCGTACCAACCTAATATATTAAGGTCGTTGTATATTTAAGGATTCTACTATCGCATTTATCGTAATATTCTGATTTTCCTTAAGTCATCAATCAAATTGATGCGCCCAATAGCATAAAACTTCGCGGCGTACCCGGTCTTCAAAAACATGCTTCATCAATCATATGATTTTGACCAGTTCGCAACGATTCTATTCATTAATACATTTCCTTTGGGCCATATATTCTTCATGGTATTATACTAACATTCTTTTATGAATATTTGATGGTTTTTCATCTTTACACTTCTAACCACAAAAACGAATGACAATACGTTGTTTTTTAAATGTATATAAACTGCAAGTGGAGCAGCCATAATTACATTGTAACTGCGACAGTGACTGAACAGACGGACACCCAATTTTGTATCAACAACTTGTAAAAGTATGTAGTACGATTTCTCGCTATTAGGACGTATTCTAATTAATTAATCGAAAATTATGATCGCAATACCCTTATTTATAAATACTGTCATAATGCCAATTTTACATCAAAAATTGTGTTTAAATTACATCTTATTTTATCACAAAATTAATTTATAAACAGTGCCTAAATGGTCATAGATTGTATTTTAACTGTAAAAGCATGAATGTGCATATTGTACATAATAAGATATTTTTTTCTCTAAGAAAAAACACATTCTCTTGGTTCGTTATTTTTTTTTTTTAAAAAAAAACACATTTACGAAAGGTATTCACGATTTTTTTAATTAATCTATTTCACTCTCTAATAGTGATAATTGTTAATCCGAGATACATTAGAAATTCGAAAAAGTTACACAAACTTCTCTGCTTCCGAAATTAATTTAATTTTCATGTTTCTTACTTTTAAATACATTCTCTCCATATACTTTTAGTAGATAAAACAGCACTAATTAATTATTAATAGGATACATATTTTTAATACAGCTTATATATTTTTTTATTTAAAAGCATTGATTAAATCACTTAATTATCTTTGAAATAATTTTAAATTAATGAAGTAAACAAGCATTCATCTACACGCGTTTTTTAATTACGATTATTTTGTTATAAAAAAAGACACAATTTTTTTTGAAATTATCTTACATCTAAAGTGAAACAGGTTTCTATACTAATTTTTCCTATGTGTATAGCAATTTCTAATTTACTATCCTTCAAATCGATTTTCTATGTTAAAACTACTGAATTTATTACGATTGTAGTTTTTTGGTAGTTTGAAATTAGTTAATTTTAAAAGCTAACTACTAACATTCGCGTAAAAAATATCATACCATCTGAAGCTGTATTTCAAATCAAAATTGGTTGAAAGGACTTAAACAATAGAAATTTGATGTAAAATATAAACTGAAAGGTCAAATATTTCTAAAAACAATTCTTGATATGACAAATACTAATTACATTATAAAATTATATCCTGTGACCATTATGATAAGAGTTTTATCGTCTAGACATTATGATAATAGGAGAATAGCCAGAAAACCTCAAGAATATTAAAATATATTTAAAAAGACATTAAAATAAAATCATAAATCTGATTTAAATGAATCCAAACAATAAAATACAACATTAAAAATCGATCATACTTCGAGTCTAATTTTTTCAATCCATAAGGATTATAATTGTACTAAATATTTAACAAAATTTAAACAATTAAAAAAAAGATTTTTTACAAAATAAACCTGAAATTTTATCAAAAACAAACATTTATATCTCGCAGGTAGCTTTAGATTTTTGTTTTTTATTTGGATTTATAATCAAGAATAAATATTGATAATTCTTATATTGTAAAAATGCATCTGTTATTTATTCTAATGATCTTTAAATATAAATTATCATTAGGTTATTAAGTGTGAAATGTCCGATTTCCTTAAGTACTAAGTTTGACAGCTGTCATCTCTGATATTTCACTTTGATTAATATTTCCGGTGTTTTTTTTATTGTGAAGGTTACATCCTCATTCTTTCAAACGTATGTTTTAGCTTGTGTTTAATTTCAATTAATTTTTAGGGCAATTTTTGCGAAATCATGAATAAATCAAACTTCGTATTATTTTCGAATATGAACTCCGCCGTGGAACGAATGCAGAGCAGACAGCTCGAAATATAAACAGTGTTTGGGAAGGATGTGACTAATGAACGCACAGTACGTCGATGGTTTGATAGGTTCCGTTCTGGTGACTTTAACCTGTTCATCACCACCTACTTAGAGACGATAACATCAACGGTTCAGTGTTCATCACCATATACTTTGAGATGATAATATAGACAACGGTCCAGTTCTTCATCACCACTCACTTACAAGGGGAGGATACGCTCTCCGAAATTGAGTTTGGCACCAAACTTCGTGTCCCAAAGGCATTAATATAGTAACGTACTAATTCGCAATATCCAGCCATTTTCGAAAAAAAGGCACTAAACTTTTCGCAGCGGCTTATGAAAGATTTTCTCCCGTAGTCAACTAGCTTAACAGCTAGGCAGTAGCGTACCGACTTCACGTGTGAGAGGTTGCAGATTCGATTCTAGCTCCAAGCAGTTTTTTTCTTCATTTGAATAATTATTTAATGCATTTTTTGCAAAAGAAAAAGCTGCACGGATCGATCGATCAATCTAACCTGAAACCTCCGACACATGAAGCCGGCACGTTACCGCCTAGCTATCAAACTAGTTAACTACGGGAGAAAATCAGATGCGAATAATATTTCAGATGCTTCATAAGATGCGAAAACTTTGAAGCCTTTTTTCTCGAAATGACTGGATAGTGTGAGCTAATACGTTACTATATTAATACTTTTGGGGTACTCTACCACTACACGAATTTTGGTCCCAAACTTAATTTCCGAGAGCGTATCCTCCCATTGTTACAAATGATAACATGAACAACTGTTCATTGTTCATCACCACCCACTAGAGAACAGTTCGACTAACCACCACTAACCGCTTAAAGAAGATAACATAGACATAAACAACCAAATCGAGTGATAATGCCTAAATCCAGACCTATATAAACGCTTCATATTTACATTAAACTATTGTATAGAGTAATCTACGTAATTTTACAATAAAACTCCACTTATATTTCTTTTAGAACAATTTTCTGTCAAGCCTAAACACAAAACTGGAGCATACTTTGCTTAATTGTACTGCTTCATGTTTGTGATATAATGAACGTTTGATTCGAAATTGGACATTTCATATTTAATAACGTAATATATATGAGATACATACCTAATGAAAAACATCTTTATTTTAAATAAATGTTCACTGCAATTAAATTGTCTTGTATAATTAACAACAATCACAATATATTTCTCAAAATAATACAAAGTAAAAATGGATATAATTTTTATAAATATTAAAAAATGGGAGAAAATTAGTTCATAAAAAACAACGATTGAATGAAATGTATTATGGTTGAAAAATACTATATAAAAAATAAAGTTAGTTTCAATATTTAGAATTTTCTATAGTCTTTTGTAAGCGTGTATACAGATTTTGGGATGGTAAATGAACAAAAAAGGTTGTATAAACATATGGTCTACTATGCTTCATTAGAAATATGACATACGATGTTTTACTCCCCTCTCGCGTGTAAATTATTTTTTTAATGAACTTTACGTCAAGTATGTTTTGTTATTTTGATTTTTTAAAAAGTATCATTAATGAAATTCAATTCATTAAATAAATTTACAATACACAAAAAGTTATCTTTCTAAAATACGTGCTTTAACTCGATGTTGCAGACTGGCGAACTTTTTCAAATATTTCTGCTTTCATTTGAATAGTTTTGCATATGTTATTTATTCACACTCCCAAAGTTCTTTGATATCGTACATACATAAACTAATCTCTTAAGAAGGCTCTATAGATAAAAGTTCAAAGGATTAATCTCTGAAGATTTTACTTACATAAAGACGATCGAAAACATCTATATCTCTATAATGAAGCGTCGAAAATATATGTCTATACAAACTTTTCTGTCCATTTTGCAGTTCTTAATATGTATATGCAATTATGGAATATTTTGAAAAACCTCTGTATATTGCTAATTATATTTGAACGCATTTATGTATGCGTGTGTGTATGCTATATATATATATATATATATATATATATATATATATATATATATATATATATATAAGTATGGAATGATGCATGCTAGGAAAAATAAGAAGAGATAGAAAAAGAGAAGAATGGTTAAGAAAACAGGCAAGAATCACAGATGTAACAAGGAGAGTAGAGTCTGAAATGGAAATGGGCAGGACATGTTGCAAGAAGAAAAGACAATCAATGGGTAACAGAAATTATTAACTGGGAACCATAGAATATAAAAAGACCAATGAACAGGTGGGATAATTAAATTAAACATTTTGTTGGAAATTAGTGGAAAAGAAAGGCGATCAATCGTACAAAATGGAAAATCATGGAAGAAGCCTTTATCGAGCAGTGGATTGACAGAGGCTGCTGCTGCTGCTGAATATCATTATATATATATATATATATATAATCAAAATTATTCACAAAAAACTTTTTAAAATAACACGTTGCAAACAATAATCTGTCTGTGAGAATGTTTATATAGACATATTAACATATATATATATATATATATATATATATATATATATATATATATATATATATATATATATAAATCCATGACGTCGACTTATTTATTTGGAACGAGGTTTCTATGATACCCAAATATGTTTATTGTTTCATTCGATTACATGTCCATGTTTATAATTGATAAGTGGACAAGCGCAGCGAGTCCGAGGTTGACGAGCGAAGCGAGTAGGGGGCAGAGCCCCCTAGTATATATTAAAATGGACCTTCATTTAAAGAATTCAATCTTTTAGTACTTTTACTAAGACATTTTTTTCAATTGTTTGACAACAGTTCAATTTAATATGATACTTATTATTAAAATGGCATTTATTTTTTGTACACTGTACATAGTACATTCGGTACCAATAAAAAAGGGACTCAAATAATGATATTTATTTACAAATTTAAGTATTTAGTAAGGTAGTTTTGTCGCTACGGTGTAATTTTTAAATTTGCCGCTGAATGCGCAGCTTTTTGATAAGACTATTGTACTAACATATGCACCAGTGACTTTTATCGTAACGAAAGAAAAATTGAATGATTTAATGCTTTTTGCTTTTATTATTATTGGCAGATTTTCTACATTACAAAAATTTGATCCAATTATTAATATATTCTTCATTCTTTTTATTTTACTACTTAACATAATTTAATATTTGTTTACAATAATAACAAGGAATATAGAGCTCATTTAATTTAGTTTGTAACTAAAATGTAACTACATGTATAGGTACGTAAATGAAAAATGTGTGTAAATATATATTTTTTATATGGTTATATAATATATTATAATAAATTATAATGAACTAAATTATAATAATAAATTATAATGAAAACATATAGAAGACTTACTTGACAACCATTTGCGTAATTTCCCGTTCTAGTGCTAGCTTCTTTTCCTGTATGAGTTTTTGTCTATCATCGATAACCGACATAGCACTTGTTAATAACACTCTTTTATAACTAACATCTTTCAAAAGTAATCCCATTAAAACTCTAGTCTCTTCAGCAATTTCATGGATAAATTTATACTTATGTTCTCTATGCTCGGTCAATTGACAGTCACGGCATGTTAATTTATCACACGTAACACAGAACAAAGAGAGTCGTTCCTGTTGATGTAAGGTACAATATGAACTTTTAGGAACGCTACTGCTCGTCGATGCTTGAGTTTCTTGTCCAGCATCATCTTTAGACTTAATAGTGTGATCTTTTGTAATTTTCAATCTTTGGTGGGCTTGAACACAATTATCGCATATATATTCTGAGCAATCAACACACCAACTCGTTGCTGTTGCTTCATCACTACAACTACTGCACTTCACTTCAGCAACTTTATCTGAAACAGCTGGTGAGCCCTCTTCATTACTGATCATCTCAATTAAATACTGGTTTTCAATTACACTATTCGGTCGACTGATCAAGCCACACATTTTACAAGTAATTTGTCTTTCTGGAGGATTTTCAACATTTGCTTGATTCTGTTCACACTGCTTACTAACACAAGCCATACAAGCAGAATGTAAACATTCGAGTAATTTGGGTTCGTCGTTTATAGACGGTAAACGATCACAAAATACACATTTAGAGTTCCACACTCCGACTGTAGAGCTATCACCTGTTGTAGGACTTTCAACTGTGGCTGAAGAAGCACCCTGAATTGCATCTTCAACCGGCATTTCTACGCTCGCAACATCAGATGTTGGAAGAGAAGTTGATGAATTTTCTCCTTGAACATCAAGAGGATCGGTGACCTCCTCTTTAATATTTGAAACCATAGGCATATCCTGTTCCAAAGATGTCACCGAACCACCACCTGTAGTTACTTCCTCCATTTTATCTTCAAAATTAAACTTAATATTCAATAACACAAGTTCAGGTTACGTACGAATGACCCCCCTGGAAACACAAATCTTTCCATTTCAACACGATAAAAAGAAGCGGAAAGCAATCATGACCCGCCAATGCTGAAAAATATCAATGTTCAATGTTATAACTATCATTACAATGTCACTTGCTTTCAGATTTTTCAGAATTTTCATACACCAAATAAAGTATTAATAAACTTTCACACAGAACAACAAAAACTCATCAGTACACTACACTGAAACCTAACGAATGTTTTTTTTTCAACATGGCGAAGGACATCTTCTAGAAATAACCATAAAAACCCTAACAAATTGCCCTTCTGAAGACTTATTTAGAATAACGCGACAAAACATAACGCTCAAATGTGGAATGTTTTGCTAGGAAGAATAAAACATTTAATAAATTGTTTGTCTATATAATAACACATATTTTGCAACACTTCTTGTTTTTACTATTGTATCTTGATCCTATTTTTTTAAATATCTTGTTGAGAACTAATATACTTTGATTATTGGAAAAGAAACATTTTAAATAAACTAAAAAGAATAAAATAGACAATTATACAAAAACGAAAAAAACATACATTTTTTTAATATTAAAATATCCAATCATTTCTAATGAAATTCAAATAACTTTGTCTTTCTCTTTTTTTACTTATTTTATTATCTACATCTACATAAAAATTACTTAACATTTTCACAAATTAATTTTTTTTTACTCCACAAATCAAAAATTTTTCTGATTAAAAATGTTCAATAAATTATTCTTAATCATTTTTGATTGTTGCTTATTTGTATTTCAGTGATGGCCACCATCTTCTGAGCGCTAACGTATAAAAAAATAATATATATATATATATATATATATATATATATATATATATATATATATATATATATGCACACATATATGCATGTAAATTACAAATTAAAGTGATTACATAACCAAACCACCTGTTAGCAATATCATGCGCAAATAAACAAACGAATGCATGTGCCTAGGTCGTAATAATGAGATTTGTTTGTCTGTTTGTTTTAGAGGTTATGTGAAAAGTATACACATGATCAATCTATACACATGATAGTATAAGTAATAATTTGCACGATTATTGTAGAGAAATTGTATGAAAAATGGTGAGGAAAAAAATTGATAACAGAATTCGGGTTCTGATTGAAAATGGTGTTCATTTGGGCCATAGAACCTTATTCGTTGTTGTTGGTGATAAAGGTCGAGATCAAGTATGTGTTAAAGTATAATTTCAACACCTTTTCATATTTTTATTTGTTGATGGGTTTTTAATGCTATTTGAATTTTTTTTGATTTGAAATAAGCCAACCCTTTCTTGATTATTTTTACTTATTAATATTCTATCGTATACATACTTTGTTCCCATTCCAACTGTTTTCAAAATTCAACAATGTTTTATATTTTTATAAATTATATTTAAAATTTTTATGCCGTTAATATATTTTGACATTCATTTCAATTATTTTTTTAATTTCACATAATTCTGTCTTGTTATTTCTAACAATATATATATATATATATATATATATATATTATTAACGAGGTATTTATGACTTTCAGGTAGTAATATTACATCATATGTTATCTAAAACTACTGTTAAAGCACGGCCATCAGTTTTATGGTGTTATAAAAAAGAACTTGGATTTAGCAGGTATTTTTAAATATATGTTTAGTAAATATAGGGCATAATGAACATTTTTGAGTAATTATCAAATTTTTTCAGTCACCGTAAAAAACGAATGAAGCACCTCCAACGTAAACTTCAATCTGGAAAATTAAATGTAAATGAAGATGATCCATTTGAACTCTTTGTATCTTCAACTAATATCCGCTACTGTTATTACTCAGAAACACACAAAATTCTTGGAAATACTTATGGAATGTGTATTCTTCAGGATTTTGAAGCGCTCACACCAAATTTACTTGCAAGAACTATTGAAACAATTGAAGGCGGAGGTATCATAGTGATTCTCTTACGTAGTGTTACCTCTTTAAAACAGCTGTATACAATGAGTATGGATGTACATCAAAGATTTCGCACGGAAGTGCATAAAGAAGTTATTTGTCGATTCAATGAAAGATTTTTATTGTCATTGGCATCCTGTAAACGGTGCCTCGTTGTTGATGATCAGTTGACTGTGTTACCAATTTCTTCACACAATTTAGCTGTGGAACCTGTTTCAAAATCTGAAACTAAAACTGACAGTGAATTAGAATTAATTGAATTAAAAGAAAATTTAAAAGATACACAGCCAGTAGGTGTGTTAGTAGATTGCTGTAAAACAGTTGATCAAGCAAAAGCATTATTAAAATTCATCGAAGCAATTTCAGAGAAAACTTTGCGATCAACTGTATCTTTAACTGCCTCAAGAGGTCGTGGTAAATCAGCTGCATTAGGCCTTTCAGTTGCTGCAGCTGTTGCTTTTGGATATTCAAATATTTTTGTAACAAGTCCTAGCCCTGAAAATTTGAATACATTTTTTGAATTTGTTTTCAAAGGATTTGATGCTCTTGAATATCAAGAACATTTAGATTATGGTTTAATTCAGTCGACAAATCCAGAATTTAATAAAGCTGTCGTTAGAGTTAATATTTTTAGAGATCATCGACAGACCATTCAATATATTCATCCAACAGATGCCAATAAATTAAGTCAAGCAGAACTTTTAGTTATTGATGAAGCTGCTGCAATACCATTACCATTTGTAAAAGCTATGTTAGGTCCCTATTTAGTATTTTTAGCTTCTACAATAAATGGTTATGAAGGAACAGGAAGATCGTTATCTTTAAAACTTTTACAACAGCTTCGAAAACAAGCTGTTCCTATTGGAGCAACTAGTACAGAAAATACTAATAAAAAGGAGAATGCTGCAGCCACTGGAAGAACATTAAGTGAAGTTACATTAAATGAATCTATTCGTTATAAACCAGGTGACAATGTTGAAACATGGTTAACACAACTTTTGTGTCTTGATGCTAGTTCTGTGGCTCCTATCTTATCAGGATGCCCTCCTCCTGATATATGTGAACTTTATTATATCAACAGAGATACTTTATTCTGTTATCATCGACAATCTGAAATGTTTTTGCAGCGGCTTGTTGCATTGTATGTAGCATCTCATTATAAGGTGATTAATTATATACATACATATATATATATATAATAGCTATAGAAATCTTGAAAATTACAAAACTATAAAATATTTCAATAAATTCACAATAATATACGCACTGAATCTGTATTAACAAAGTTAGAAAAAAATTAAGGTTTGCTACATAGAAAGTAAATTGAAATGCCATTAAAAAAATACTCAAATTTCATAATTTGATCCTTTTACAGAATAGCCCGAATGATCTACAGATGTTGTCTGATGCTCCAGCACACCACCTATTTTGTTTACTGGGACCTGTTGATCCAAAAAAAAAAACTTTACCAGAAGTACTGGTTGTAATACAAGTTTGCCTGGAAGGTCAAATTAGTAAAAATTCAGTTTCAGACACATTAAGTCGAGGCAAGCGTGCTGCTGGAGATTTAATTCCATGGACAATTGCTCAACAGTATCAAGATCAAGATTTTCCATTGCTTTCTGGTGCTAGAATTGTTAGAATAGCAACACATCCCGATTATCAAAGTGTATGTGTAATTGTTATTTTATTACTAACATTTTCATTATAAAGATCGTTTTTTCAGATGGGCTATGGTAAAAGAGCTTTAGAATTATTAAAACAATATTATGAATTCAAAGTCCCAAATATTGATGAAGATACAAATAGGCAAGAGGAAATAGAACAAGTAGAAGAAAATGAAGTTAGTATGCTTGAAGAAGAAATAAAACCACGTAAATCACTACCTCCTTTATTATTGAAGCTCTCTGAAAGAATTCCAGAAAAATTGGATTATATTGGAGTCTCATTTGGTTTAACTGAACCACTTTTAAAATTTTGGAAACGTTCTGGATTTATTCCAATTTACTTAAGACAGACAACAAACGACTTAACTGGAGAACATTCATGTATTATGATAAAAACTATGGATTTTGAAGACAGCGCAAATGAGCAAACATGGTTATTAGATTTTTGGAAAGATTTCAGACGCAGATTTTTATCGCTGTTGGCATATCAGTTTAAAAGTTTTTCACCTGGACTTGCATTGAGTGTTTTAATTAATAAATCTGCTCAATTACCAAACACAAGTAGGTTCTATTTAGGCTTATTTTGTAGATATCAATATATTTGTTTTTTATTTTCAGATTTGACTCAAAATGAACTAGATGTTTATATGACAAAATATGATATTAAACGATTAGAAATGTATAGTAATAATTTAGTTGACTATCATTTAATTATGGATCTAATTCCTTCTTTAGCACGAATATATTTTCTTAATCGAATGGGTGACACAAACATGTCAGCAGTTCAGTCAGTAAGTAATTTATTTATAAATGGCTATATATTAATATATATAGAAAATTGACAATGTATTACATTAACAATTTTATATACTTCAGGCAATACTGTTAGGACTCGGATTACAACATAAAACAGTTGATGAATTAGCAACTGAATTGGATTTGCCTGCATCACAGCTATTAGGTTTATTCAATCGTACCATCCGACGATGTATTCAATATTTAAATGTTGTATTGGAAAAATCAATAGAAAAAGATTTAGTAGAACCCAAGAGAAATATCCAAATGACACCAGTTGTAAAGAGTATGCAACAAGAACTTGAGGAAGCTGCTAAGGAATTACAAATCAAACAAAAAAAGGAGTTGGCAAAATTAAAAAAGGAGAATTTGAGTCATTTTAGTATTAAAGGTACAGAAGAAGAGTGGTCCAAAGCATTAACAAAGAATGGAGAAGGAATTGTATCTGTAAAAAGGTATGATTTATAAGTCATTCCTTTTAAACATTTGCAGTAATATATTTAGAAATTAAAATTTGTATTTTAGTAAAATATAAATTTTATATTATAGTAAAAAATCGATAATTTATAAATAATAGTAATGTATTGCATTCAAAAAAAAAGTTTAACTTTTTTATGTAAAAGATAAATATAGCAATAGCAAGTCATTAGGTTATTTTCAATAAATTTTTTGATATTCAACTTTAAAAACCAGACTAATTTAGTGTAAATTAAAATTAATCATAAATGCTTTAAATTATGTTTGTATTAATATGTTATTTTTACTAAACAGCTGAAAACACTAAAAATAGTATAATTTTTGCATATTTAAATTAAATTACAAAATTTTTGTTTGCATCACATTTATATACAGTTTATAAGTATACATGTGCATATATAAATTATAATAATAAGCAAGATTATATACATTTACTTAAAAGTATTTCGTTATATTTCATTCTTGATATTGCATTTAAAAGTTAATTAAATATAAAAAAAAACAAATGTTTAAGCCATTCAATTTATATTTTTAGTGAAAAAGTTAATGAGTTTGATGGATCAGTGTCAAATGTAATATGTTCAAAATGTTAGTATATTGTAACTTGTATACATTTATTTTAACATTTGTTAACAAAATTTATTGCTTATAGTGGAGAAAAGAGGCTCGGAGATATGAAAGATGTTGATTTAGATGAACCACAAAGTAAAAAAAAGAAGAAAGGAAAAAAGAAGTTTCATAGTAAAAGTTAATGCATTTTGTGTAAATCAACTGTAATTTCTTTTTAAATAAAGCGTGATATAAAAATACTGTTTTTATTAAACATGATTATTGTTTATATAACACCCAAAAGAATGTTACGTATAAAAACAAATCTTTGTGTTAATGATGTATTTATTACAATAAATATATTTTTTTATATTATAAAAGTAAGCTGCAAAACTATATAATTAAAATATCCACAGAATCAATCAACATCTGTATTGGATTTACATCTTTTCTATATCAATGTTATGAATAACGTGTTCATATATTCAAAATCAGACTAAATAAAGATGATACTATTGAAACTTCCATAAGTAAACAAATAAAATATTTGTAAATTAAAAATACAAAATTTATATCTCATATTTCTTAAATTTATTTAATACTTTTTTTTTGTACTGAGTTATTTAACTAGTAATTATATGGTATAAATTTATTAGTTAAATATCAACAATATATTTAGGTATTAAAATCAATATTCTCTGAAATATTTGTATAATAATTTATTTAGGATTTTTCATATATTTTCAATCAGCATTATTCGTATTGTAACCATTCGCAAAAAAGAGAAGAATATAACATTACAAATATAAAAGGTTTACAAAGTGTTTCTAACAGTAGGAATTCTAAATACAAAAAATGGTCAAAATTATTTTAATGCATATTTTTCTCACCAATGTAAACATTACAATAATTCTAAGTTAAATTTGAGCGACCATCTTTTAGAAAATGCAGTTAATACTGTAACATATATGGTATTAAAATAATTTTTTACTTTGGACGCAACATTTTAATGATTAATTTTCATAATAATTATTTATATGTATTAATTCTAATAGGGACGATTTATGAACTATGTAAAAATTTTTAACTCTAGAAACTATGTACTAATTATATTGTAAGATTATTTTGTCATGAGAATAAGTGCCATACTATTTTAAAGCATTCTTTATCCGATAACCTAAACCATTAATAAAACACTTCATTTTCCTAAATGCATTATATATGTATGTATGTGTGTATATATATATATATATATAAATTTACTTTCAAATATCAATATACTTTTTTTAAATTTATTTATTTGCAACACATCCAATTATTTATATTTGAAAAAATTAAAAATTGATTTTTAATACTTTTAATTTCAGAACAGAAATCTTAATGTATTGAATTTTAACAATTCCAGCAAATACTCATCTTTTCATGTAATAATTTCTTTTTAATGATTTTAATTCATTAAAAAATATAAAACTGATTAACAGTTTCACATCATACATATTTTTGAACGCATTTTTAAAAATATAGTAAATTTTACAATTTGAAAAAGATTTTTTTCAAAATATGTATGAAATATTTTTATTGTATTAATTAGTAGTGATGTTAATAGTTAATATTTATAATATTAAAATAGTTTTATGCAAAAAAATCATTATATATTTTTTTTATATATCATATATTTTCAGATTAAAAATGCTTTTATTTATACCTGTATACCCGTCATCGCAATTTTCTCTTTGATTTCATCATTGGATCACTTGTTTTTACAATTAAATAACTAACCCAACGATTACAAATCAAAAAGAACATATACTTTAAAACCCAACAAAATAACATTCTTATCATAACAAACTAATTAATAATTTTTAGCTGATATGATTGGCTACAAAATGTAAGTGTATACAACTAAGTTAAATCTTACATAAAAAATACAATTATAACAAGAATTCATAAAAATACTTATGCATACATATGCCTTTTTTATATATTTTAGACTCATATTTTTTATAAACTCATTAAAAGACACTAAAACATTGTAGTATTAAGTAAAATCTTATTAAAATCATTGAATAAATTTGCTCACTTTATCGAGTTACTAATTATAACAGAAAACTTTTTCAAATATGGCTAAAATTTATTTATTTTTTAATATAATTAAAAATTAGTCAATATTTGTTTATCAAGAAGAATGTTATAATAAAATGTAAAGTATAATTTGACAGTTATAAATATTAAGTAAATAAGGTACAAAAGGTTTAAGTGTAATAAACATGTTACTTTCATTTTAAGTAATATTTATTAAAGAAATTTTAGGTATATAAAATATTCAAATTTAATACTGGACTAATTTTTTATCTAATTATTTAAAAATAATCAGTGTCTAAATTTTGAAATTGTATTTTTTAAATTAATGTTAAGAGCTTACAATAATTAATAACAAATAAATAGATACAATCATTTTGATATTCACTGGTTTTCAATTATTCGTCATACAACAAAAGTGTTCATTTTTAGATTTAAAATATGCATTAAAATACTAATGACCAATCATAAATGGACACAATTTTTAATGGAAACATTTTAGTTTTCTTTATATTTCATAAAATTACAATGTTATTCTAACCAATTCTATATTTCATCATTTAAATTGTAAATTAATCATAAAAATAATTTAACTTCAATGTTATTATTTTAATACACACTAATTTAATCTCAATATATTAATATAACACTAGTGAGAGTGAATACACAAAGAATATATGTATATATATTATAAAAAAATAAACAAAAACCTAACAATTACAAGATAAATAACAAGCATTCAATAATAGATGAGGGCTAATTCATGTCTTAATAAAAAATTATGGTAGTTAATTATAAAAAAATTTATTAAAATAAATTAAAATAATTCAAAATAATCATACATCCAGAAACGTATCATTATTCTGAAATTTAAATGTAAAACTAATAATTTTTATTAAAAAAATATAATCACAGGAAAACATCTAGCTGTTTATTCGATGCCACCCATTAAGACACATGCGCCACGGATACATTTTTGAACACATTTTTTTTAATACCGCTTTGATTCCTTTAAATACCATCGAGAGTTTTATTAACAGCGTACGTTTTCCCATTTTGAATAAAATACATATTTTCTAAAAAGAAAAAATACTACATTGTCGTACGGATGGTAGGTTGATTAAGCTTAGTCGCCGTTTAGGGTTTGATTTTTGATTTAATCCCAATCTCATTACAGCATTCGAAGATTCAACTGAAAAATATTTTAAAACAAAATTATATTTGAATTAAACTTTTCCTAATACACTACATTTTTATGATTTGTAAATCTATATTTACTTCAATTCTACTATTAATTTATCATATTTCTATCCGACGACACATTATCCATTGTTCGTTCTGGTAATCCAGCCATTTTTCGTAATTTACTAAGCCTTTCTAACCATTGTGCACAAACATCATCTGCATTTGATACAGTATTCGCATCACCAGCTCCAACAGATGGATTATTAGATTGATTTCGTACTTCTTGCTTTTTTCTTTGCATTTCAATATCCTAAAAATTACAAATATTTTCTTTTTTAATATATTAATTTAAATTCACTACTAGTTGAAAATAGATTTAAGTACTATTTTATTTTTTTTACATAATAAAATAGTGCTAACCTGTAACCCTGTTCTTATATATCTTTGAAAACCTTCACTAGATCTCTTAAGATATGGTTCAATATCAGCTTCAGGGTGTTGTTCTTTAAATTCATATAGTAATTGTAAGCCTTCTTTTGTTTCTTCTTTTTTACCAATTTTATTAAAAATTTCTGATAATAAATTATACATTGACTTAGATACTGGTTTAGGTGCAGAGTCCTTTTTCAGCATTGGAATTTGTTGTTTAGGACTATCAGTTTTTAAAGACTAAAAATATAAACAAATTTATATGTATATTTTAATAAACAAGGCAATCTTTTATAACAATCACAACATATTTAAATTAATAAAAAAAGAATGATTTTATGTAATTATAGTTCTTTGGAAAATGTAATTACCTGTAAAATTTTAATAAGGTACGCTTGTAGTTCTGATCCTTTAGGATTTGGAATCTTTGTAAGATGAGACAATAAACTCTTGCCTTTTACTTTTGCCATTGAATGAACTATTGTTTTGATTGTACGAATAGGAATATCAGATTGTTGTTGCTTCCACCATGCTGATGGGTAATGGCTAAAGAAAATATGTATTTCATATAAAACCGTGTCATAATCTATTTCATCTGCCCATGATGGAATCATCTTAACTATTTTCCATAAACATTTCATAACAAGTTCAACATAACGTGATGATGCATTACTGTCATTTGGAGCACAGTCGTGCAAAAGTTTTATAAGAGCACTGTAAGAAAAGACTATTTGTATCAATGGTTTAATAAAAAGACGCTAATAAAGAACATATGTGAAATAATAAAATGTCTTCATAACATCAAGATCTATAATACTGTTTATATGTAATTCTTTTCAACTTACCACGTAACGTTAGTGTGATCAGATCGTTCTATTAACCGAATACAAAGAGTATTTATAACTTTAGTGTACGCTTCACCATCTGGCATACTGGCAAGTTGTTTATCAGTCAACAAAGTAATTAATTGTTCTAACAAGCCTCCAAGGATTTCACGTGATATTTGACGACCTACAACTTTACTTTCATAAAACTGAAAAAAAAAAGATTAAGTTACCCTTGATAATTATAAAACATAAAATAATAAATATTTTTAAACACAATTTTTTATTTATATTCAATAAGAAAGTTATTAATTGAGCAAATTTATTTACCAATTTTTCTAAATATTTTCATTATATATTCTTTAAAACTTTATAGTACACTTATATTAAATAAATTTAAAAAAAAAAATTTTTTATGAATACATTTTGTGGCTATTTACTCCGTATCTGTCTACAATATGAAACTATAAATACTGTAGTCATCAGAGAGTATTTTTATTTTAGGAAACAATTGTGGCGATAGATAAAATTTTAATATCTATTGCGTATCTACAGTTTCCAGAAATTATTTTCCAAAAATCTTCAAACAACAACAGAAGAGAATATTTTTTATTTAGTTTTGTATTCCTCCATGTAAAAATAAGTAGTTTTTAATTTTTACTTGAATGTAAAAAAAAAAACTTACAGCTGCTAATACAGTCATACAAGCTCGGTATCCTTTTAATGTATCAGGGTTTTGCATATTTTTTGTACGTAATGACAGTAGTTGTTTTAAAACCGCACCCATGAATTGATCTTCATAGACAGCCATTAAATTAGCTTTACTTGAACGTAATATTTCCTCCATTTGAGAGATAGCAACAAAAGCAGTCTTATGATCTGGACTGGCCATGTCATTGATTGTTTTTTCAAGGAAATGTTCTTGACCAGAAAATGAAGTTATAGAACTACTTGGAGCAAGATTATATCCTAATATAGATGAACCAGTGATCGGTTGTATGCGGTGGGATGCAGTTATTTCTCTTGGATCAAGACGTTTCGGTGGTGATATCGGCATTACACTGTTATAAATTTTTCAATTTAAATCACTTAGCATATAAAAAAATTCAATACAATTCACAAATACATACGAATTTTAAAATGTAAAATTAGCACAGAGAATTTAAAATCACACATAGATAAAGTACTGTAATGTGTATTAAATATTCATAATTCAACTTAAAAATATTCTACCTTGGGTTCTGTGGTACTGAAGGTAAACTATCATAAATAAAATTGAAATCAAGTTCTTTCAAATTTGGTGCACTAAGTTTTACTGTATCTGATTCAATACGTTCAATAAGCTCCATATCCAAACTGAATGGACCAATGATTAATTGTTGTTCCGGTTGTTTTGCAGGACTCCTACTACAAAATAATGCAATTAATGCATGGTACTAAATAATTTTATAAATATATTCAGGTAAATGTAAAAATAAAATTCACACAACGTAACAAAAATGTTTAAACTACTTCGACAAAAATCACAAGGGTAACAAAATATGGAATATGTATAACACAAAATATATATAGACTATTCTGACCAATTAACTCAAATCAGTAAATTATAAATTTTAATAAAAAATTAAAATCAATGAAAATATGTGGATAATGTCTAGATCAAATTTTTAACAAGTTTATATATATATTTTTTTAAAATATTTTAAATAAGAATTAAGAAATTGAAATTATTTTTTTTTTAAGAATAATTAGTTACAAATGTCTTTTTTCCATGATAGTGTTCTTTTTCTAATTGTTTTAATGCAATTTATTTAAAGTAATTAAACTTGTAAGAAAAATGTTTTTCATAACATTTTTCTTTGTGCACAAATCATTAATATAAATAAAATATATTATAAATGATTCCTTGGAACATACTGTTTAAAAAATATAGTGAGATTTCTAACCAAAATATGTGTTTTCATGTTAAAAAGTCAAGTATAATGATATATAAAATATAGTTATGTAATTAAATAATACATATGTGTCAAAATAAATTTATTTAAAAGACATTGTATAAAGGAAACAAAAATATCACAGTTACAACACAATATAGCCTTTAAGTACCTGCCACTAATTACATAAACAGGGTAATTACAATACAAATAACCATACTATATATCCAACAACCCCACATGTTACAATATAATAAAGTATTGATACCAACGCTGAATGTGAATCCTTATTCACGATTTCATTACTACTATTTGAAATTTCTAATTTAGATGTCGACATAGCTTCTGATTTCATGACAGCACCATATTCTAACCTTTTACAAGTGATTGTTTCAGGTGAGCCATTAGTACTATCCGTAGAAGATACGACAGGTTGAATAAAACTTGTTTCATTCTCACTATATTTAAAAATTTTGAGCCAAATTAAGTATTTCAAATTCTATTGGAATAATAAAAAAAACTCGTAAAAAAAAGTATATATAATATGCAATTGGATTTCTATACAAAAAATTGGTAAATTAGATGTTTTTATAACAAAATACTTCAACTACTTATATAACTATTGTAAATTCATATTTTTTTAAAATATTAATGAACAAAAGAAGTATTTAATTGAATGTATATTATACAAACTTCTAAGATGTTAATGTTTATTATTTAAAATTTTTTTTATGTAATACGTTATAAGTTAAATTGACATTTTCTATTATTGTTAGAGGAAAAATTATACCTATTTTTTTATGTAACAACTCTAAAAATAAGATATATATATATATAAAGATATACAAATTCTGATTTTCTGTAAAAAATCTTTCAACTGACGTTCCCTTATACTTTTGTGTAATAAATATAAAATATCTCATTGAAATCATCTACAACTAAATATAAGTCTAAATATCAATTAAATATGATTTTTGTTTTGCATGAAAATTTACTGATTATGTTAAAAAAATAATATATAAAAAAATACTTACATGTCGAGTTTCTGTTCCGGTGATGGTGCTGCCATTTCTTCTTCTTCTTCTTCCTCTTCATAAACTTCAGGTTCGACTTGCTTTTCTACATAAACCGATTCACGTTTTGATGGAACATACGACGGGGCATTGCGTATTTGTTTTGGAGCAACTCTAATTTTACCTGCTCGCTTGATCCGTTCTTCCAAAAGTGAAGCATCCTTATCAGATATATGACCAATGATTTTGTATATTTTTTCACCTATAAAAAAAAACATTTTTACTGTTTTTTACAATACGTATAAAAAAAATAAGCACAAACAAATCAACTTACCTTCGTATCTATAAGCTTGTACAACACAATTTAAAGCTGCATTTCGAACAGAGTTATCCCTGTCAGAAATCTGCTTTGCAATTTCTTTAACAGCAGATGGTTGACAAACAGACATTCCAGATTCTTCGATAAGTGAACTTAACTGATCTAAACATTCAGTTCGTTGTCTAGCATTTTTTGATTTCAATCCATCCATAATATAGACAAATAACTTATTTACTGGATATACAAGAATTATCTGATTAATCAAAGCACGAACACCATTTCGTACCGCATCTTTAGGATCACCAATCTAAAATTATTCAAATTCATTTATAGGTAATTAAGGTTTTAATATTATTATTCAATATATACCTTTAAAATTAAATATGGAATAAAAGAAGATGCTTCAATTTCAATCATACTATATTGAATATCTACTAATAATGCAAATGCATTATTTAAATATTCAAGTCCCTTAAGTAATACTGAAGGATTTGTATCAAAAAAACGTAATGTCAACCATTTTAATATAAGATCTAAATTTGCAACAAGTGCATCTATGTTATCTTGTAAATCTTCTGTTAAAGATTCAATTGCTTTCAGATGATATCTAAAAAGTGAAATGAACTTAAAGTAATGTAAAAGATTAAATATGTAATTTTTAATCTATATACATAACATTTTTCAAAAATTTAATAGAAACATATATCTTACTTAAAATCAGAATGAAACATGTTTGCCATTAATGTTTTATTGACATTAGCAGTATTCATTTGATCTCTCAACAAATCGACAAATTCTTCACGTGGTGTTATAAAGTTCCATTTCAATACCTTAAGTTTTTGCTCATCAATAAGCCTTTGATTTTTTAAATTATTGCAGGCAAGAAGAGGAGAAGTATCAATATCTTCATCTTTTTTTCGTCCCCCAACAACGGGTTTAACAACACCAGGCTATTTTCAAAAATACTTAGTAATAGAGATTTGTATTCATATGTTTATATAATAAATTTTAATCTTATAGTAACTAACTTTGGAATAAAATGTTACAATATCTTTCAAGGCTCTTACATAATATATAAAAATTATTAAATAAAATCAAATTATCTAATTACAAACAAAAAGTAAAACTGTAAATCTTACTAAATTCAGAGAAAATATTTATTTTATATATAATTTTCAATTGTTTTCTAAAAAAACTCAACCTACTATTTTTAATAGTTCTACGAATAAGAATATTTAGCATATATAAATAAGTGTTTTTACAAACACGAATCATTTTATAAAAGATTACCTTCGGTTTATTGACTACAGCTTTTCCTGCTGCAACAGGTTTACCACCTTTTACAGATTTCACAGCCTCTTTTGATGGGACTGACTTTGCTTTCACTGTCGTTTGAACAGGTAGATTAACACGTGCTTTATCCAATGATGCTATTATGGCAGTTCGAGAGCCAGGCTAGAATAATAAATGATTTTAGAAAGTTATATAGACCTTGCTGTAAAACATACAACTGAAGCTTCCAGACAAAATAATTAAAAATGTATGTAGATACATGTATTTATATATATGTACACATATACCTTCAATCGTTCTGTATGTTTCACCATACATTCATAACCTAAATGTAGCATGAATCCAAAGACAGCATCTTGTGCATTTTTTCGAACATCAGCATTTCTGTCTTCAAGATTAGTATACAGAAATGGCAGACACACAATTAATTCTTCTTTAGCAAAAGATTTTGGTTTTATTATTGGAAGTTTTTCAGCTAACCATGTCCACAGTTCTGAACGTAATGTGGGAGAGCCCATTTTAAAAGCATCTGCAATCATTTCGCTTTCAAAGAATTCTTTGTAGCCGCACTGATCCCCCCAAGTATTAATGCATGAAACAGAGGCAGTTCGAATCCATGTTTTACTGTCACTCAACCCTAAAATAACAATATTATTATTATATAAAAAATGTAAAATGAAAAAATATTATTTACCAATATTTTTCTTATAAATTTTTATCTAAAAAAAAGCAAAATGAATATTAATCAAACCTTGCAAAAAGCCAGGGAACAGAACCCTTACATACTGCCTACATGGTGGTCCCATCACAGTAGCAAGGGTCTCACAAAGTGCTAATGTCATTTGTGCAATTTTTCCATTACTATCGGTTAATCTTAAGAAAAGGGCAGATGGAAGATCACCAATAGATGAAGTAATAAGTTTAGCTTCATTGACAATAGCAGATATCTTCAATAGTGCTTCATTACGCACTTTCCAATTTTTATCACCAAGTTCATCAATTAATGCTTCAGTAATTAGACCAGATATATCTTTTCTTTGAACAGGATCTTCAGATCGTGTGCTACCATCTTCAGTAATGTCATCATCATCAGCAAGTGAATTTCGACTACCAGATTTAGACAGACCTCGCGTTGGAGTTGGTGGCTTTTCATCTCTATATTTTTCGAATTCAGCATCTATTTGCTGTCGGAGAGCAGGTTTTTCTCCATCAAAATATGAATACAAATTGTCACCCATATAAAGATACAGAGTACCCAAAAGTGTAATTCCAGCTGTTCGAATTACTGGATTTGTTGCAGATACAGCTTTTTTAATATTATCCATCAATGATTTTGCATTTACACTGCAAAATATTTAATTATGTATATATGTATAAATGTATGTGTGTGTGTGTATATATATATATATATATTATATGTATGACATACTAATTTTGACATTTTTATAACTGTATAGAAACTTAAAAATCCATGACTACTTACATAAACCCAAATTCTTTAATTGCATTTGATAACCATAAACAAGTTTCTTGCTGAACCTTTGGACTTTTTTGATTAAAAGCAAAAGACATTACTTCATTAGCAACATATTCTAGTTTTGTTGCTTCTGCTATTGCTGTTAATGTTTCCGCAGCTATAGGTCCATTTTTTGCATCTCCAAGCTTATCAGTAATATCAGCCAATACGCAATCTGCAGTAATTCTAGAAAAGTGATTATTCAGAGTCATGTAACATATTTTTATTACTTTTGTTATTAATAATTTTAATAATTAAAAAAAAAATAAAAACTTACGTAGAAAATGGGTAATTTTCAGCCAACATTTTAATAGCCTCTAAGCGCATTTTCAAAACTTGAAAATTAGTATCTTTTAAGCCTGGTTTTTTATTTAAAACTTTAATCAGAACTTGAGTCGACATTTCTGCTGTGCTTATTTCTGGTACAAATTGAATAAACTGTTCAACAGCAGTAAGTCTTGTTTTCCAATTTGAATCTGTAAGTCCACTAACACAATCAGGTGGTAACATATTTGAAACCCTTTCTTCCACTTCATCCATGCTCATTTCTCTTTCTGGAGTTTTAGCTGCTTTTGTAGTAGTTTTTGATTTAGAAGTTGCTGTTGCTGCTCCAGCTTTTTTCTTTGCAGGAGCAGTTGCTGTTGCTGGCCTTTTAACTGGTTTTGCTGTAGAAGATCCAGCTTTCACAGTAGGAACCACATCTCCTTTCGCAGGTGCAGTATTTGGACGCTCTTTCTTTGGTCCTACTACTTTCACCAGTATAACTGATTTTTCACAACATTCTTTTATTTTTGTCATTTTTAAATTATCGACTTCAGTCAAAAACGGCATTATCTGTTTTTCACCAACCAATTTCAAAGCTGTACCAAGTGCTTCTGCAGAGCTGTCTCTCACAATAGGATCTGAAATTCACAAGCAAAACATAAGTATATAACCTTAAAATAAAATTTATTTAAGTTATTATACATTCAAAATATACAATTACAAATAAAATATATGAAAAATAATTACCGGGCTCATTCAGAGTTTTAAGAAGAGCTGTGGTATAAGCTTTTAATAATTTTTTGTTTAAAGCAACTGGTTGAGTTCGACTAAATGCACGTGACAAAAAAGCAGCAGTTTCAGCTTTCACAGCAGGATTTTTATTATTCAAAGCTTCTAGAACATCTTCTAAAATAGCTTCAATAGTTGTCTATAACAAATATAAATATACACAATCATCATTATTAAAAATATATATATATGTAAACATGGATGAACATTTATGTACATACAGAAAGAAAAACTGCATCTATTGCTTCTCTTAATGCTATTACCACATTTTGTTTCTTTTCACGAAATTTTTCCAGAATTGCAGGAACACACGCATTAGCATATATGTGAAATCGTTTTTTTAATCCACTTGCAAGTGCTGCAATACATTTTCCAGCCAAGGCAATTATCATTACATTCGAGTCTTTTTGAATAATTTTTTTTAATGCTCGGACAACATCACCATAATCGCCATTTTCAAGTTTTGGTACTTTCAAGAGTGTTTCGAGGCTTTCAACAGCTTCTTTTCGTTCTTGCCATTTTTTTGCTTCAACCTTCTCATAAAAATCTTTAGGTAATTTTGAAAGAATATCAACAGGATCCATTAGGTCATAAACATCTACTTCTGTAGCAACATCGGGTTCATCCTCTTCATCTGTTCATAACAAGTCAATTACAAAAATTATTTTTAAAACTTTTTTACTTAAAATTAAAAATTATTAAATACATTTAATTAAAGGTAATATATTATTCATTGAGTTTTATTATATATATATATATATATATATATATATATAATAAACTATTTACAACTAAAATGATTCAGAATTGAAAAGAATAAATAATATATTTACAACATTTTTAAAAAAATTTACCTTCATCAGCAGCTTCTGCAGCCTGAGCAGCAATTTTAGCTTGTTTTTGTTGCTGTGAACGTAAGTAACGATTTGGAGTAGACGTTCCTTTCACTTTTTCAAATTCTGCCTCTAACTCTGTCACTTGAACTGGTTGAAGAGAGGCAAGTTGTGGTCGTAAGGCTGCACCCACCCACCTATATTATGCACACATATTTTAGATATACAAAACAATAGAAATCATATGGTTGATAGCACAAGAAAATCAATGATCTGATTCATATAATCAAATGTCTTCATTATCTTTTGTATTTTACAACCTTAATTGACTTGTTTATTTGCACGTCATAATTTATTAAAAGCACTTTCGAGATAGTAATGTCTAAAAAATTAACCTGATATAAAAACAACTTCAATATTTTTAACAATGATTAAAACCTAATTTTAAATGACAAATCAAATTATAACTATTACAAAACATGACATACTACATATACACAGTTTGCATGTTTATATGTATTTAAAATGATATATTGGATACACTAAAAATATAATGAAGTCATACTATTCTTTTACTGTATGTATTTATACTGTAAGATTGATTGTGAAGGCAGTGAGGAAATGGGAGTGTTAGTATTTAAATTAATTTTTATTTTAATACCATTCAAGTAGAACAGATCTCATATATAAAATAATACATATAACTTGACATATATTGTTCTTTGTATTGCATGCACAGTCCAGATAATTTTAATTATATTAAACTTTTAAAAAGCAAAAATGAAAATAAGAATAGAAAACTAACAAGTGTATCAATGCTTTAGTTATAAAAATTAACAATGAAATTTAATGATCTATGTGTTTAAACAGTATCTAAACAGCAACAGAAATTTAAATATTTATTTTTCATGAAAATATTAAATTATACTTCTTTAATTTTACAAATATTTTTGAATTTAGAAATTAATTTTGAAGAAAACATTTTTCTTAAATTAAAGGACTGAAAATAATTTAAAAAATCTTACCTGTACATTTCAATAACCATAGCTTTTCCTTCATCACGGACAGTCTTATCACGATCTGCTAATATAACTGGAATTTTCTTCACTAAAGGTTTGATTGAAATTACTTTGGAACCAAATTCTTGTAAAGCCAATGTTGTTACAGAAATACACCCAGAAACAATTTTAGGGTTTTTCTGATCCATTCCTTTCAACAATTCTTCAAGCACAATTTCATGTTTTTCTATTTCAATGTACATTAAAATAACTTGTACAGCTAATTCTTTTGTTTTTGCTTTTGGTGCAGCAATACATTTAGTTACAATTCCTGATATAACTTCACCAACAGTTTTTCCAGCTACTGCAGCATTTTCAACAAAAGCTAATGTTGCCTCAAGCCCTTTTTCTTGAGCAAGTGCATTACTGTCAATCACAAATTTTTTTAATAACCCTAAATATTTATTCCATTCAGGTGACTTTTCATCATCTATTTGCCGAAATAATTTTGTAGCTTCTTCATAACCACTTACTCGTGCTTTCCATAGTTTATGAACACACTGTTCCTCTATTGGTAATTTTTTATATTCTGTGTCTTCTTCCATTTTTCAGTTTTGTTAAATATATCTGAAAGATTAATATTTCAATATTAATTTACTTTTTTATG
The DNA here is from genome assembly GCA_034766995.1 of Acanthacorydalis orientalis. Lineage (NCBI taxonomy): Eukaryota > Metazoa > Arthropoda > Insecta > Megaloptera > Corydalidae > Acanthacorydalis > Acanthacorydalis orientalis. Next base: position 14,442,536 of record CM068313.1, on the reverse strand, counting down.
CATTAAATATAAAATATAATGAAATACGTTTTACATTTTTTCATGTTACAGTTTAGTATTATTTTATAATTATATTAATTTAAATCATAAATTAATAAAAAAATGAAGTAACTAAAAACAAAGTTAATTCAATTTATACAAAGAAAATGACCAATATAATTGTTCTAACTAAAAAAATACATACACACTTAAATAAATCTACTCACATTTATGTTTTTAACTTAATAGAAACTGAATGTTTACTTTTGAGCTTAACTAAACATACTACTGACTACACAATAAGTATAACTTTTAATAAAGTATATTCTTATGACCTTTAATTCTAGCAGTAATTTATATTGTTTTCAATATAAAGTCAGATCAACAAATTAAAATTTTAATATACTTATTACATTAAGGTAATTATTGTGATTATTAAACCGTACAAAGCACAAAACTATGACCTAATACTAAGATGACATGATTAAATGTAGAAAGAATTTTATTTGGCTTCAATGATATCAAAACTATTGTGTTTTACACAGTAGACCGAATAGTATATTCATTTTTTATATATTCATTTCAGTAAAAAAATTATGATCAATTAAAATTGAAGATTTAAAAACTCACCGCATAACGAATGCATTTAAAAAGGTATATTTAAAATGTATGAATATTATTTTTTAGTTTAATTAATCTATTACAGTTTAAAAACTAACTTTTTTGAAAAATTGATTAAAATGCCTTTTTAATTTCTACTGAATAATGAATAGTTTTATACATGACAATTTATTTTTGAAGAAGAAACTTTAATCTGCATAAAAAATGTTACTTTAATAACACTGTTTATTGTATACAAATACATATATAAGTATATATAATACATTAATAAGTATACATTATATAAGTATACTTTATATATTAATAATATTACTATTGTTTCTTACTTATACTGTTATATCAATAAAAAAAATCTCAGTGCAACTCCTAAAAGCAATCAATGGTAATGAATTTAAATTATGTTGGTTCTAAACTCTTAATATATGATCATAAGAAATATATTCTGCTTTTTCATTACACAATTTGAATGAAATGAATAATTATTAATAATAATATTACTAATCAAAATATATTAACATTAACTTATTGATCAACTTACTGATTTTCAAGTTTTATTTCACACAAATTGTATTTATTCATAACTTATAAAAATATTTCTTAAACATTTAGTAACATTATTTAATTAAAAATATTAAATTAAAAATACTGATCAAATTTGAAAAACTATAAAATTTTAGTACACATACACATATGAATAAAAAATAATCGTAATTGAATATTAAAGTGTTTTATGTCAATCTGTTTTTTTGAGTATTAAAGATGTATAATGATGGCTGTTTACATACATCGCATTAATACGTAAATGGATAAAATCACATTAAGGAAATAGCTTTGAAGAAAAACTACATATGTGAATTGTGGACAAACGATAATTAATTAATTACATTGGTGGATATACAGTGGGTGTCCTCTAAATATGAATCACACTGCCCTAAATGGTTAACGGTTAAAACTGTCATGTACATCAATGAGGTCGAATTATTTTAAATGTTTAATATTTCTGTTGAAAATACATTATCATGTTAACTTACCGTTAAAACAGGTAAATAAAATATCTTTTTTTTGAAGATTATCTTGAATGTACTACACAACTTATTAAATGTTATCCTTCAGAACACACTTCAACGGACTTTTCTTATTTTTATACAATGAGTACAAACGTGAAATTAGCTACAACAGTTTCTAAATGCCATCAATGCCACCTGTGATTTCAATCAACTATATTATATAAAATCCCTATTATATATAGCAATTTCAAAAAAATCATTACTTTATTATTATCAATCAGTATGTTAAAATGTTTCAAGTTTTCAGAATATTCAAACATGTTTTACGATTCCTTATCGATATGTATATGTACACATATATGTATAAAATAAAATAAAAATAAATTTTATTGGTCATAAATATAATACAGGGCCGGGTTTGGCCTTATGATTTTGATTTTGTGCGGTGCCTTTACCGTTGCTGGTAGTTATCTGCTTTTAACAATTGTGGATGGTGTGTTGAGTTTTGGAAATTTTTATTATTGTCCATGCGTGTATTGTCCCGAAAAAAATTTCAAAAAACCGGGGTCACATATATGTACATACTCATATATGTATATATATATATATATACAATTCCTTATATATATATATATATGCATCCACACTCATGCCCACACATACAAAGCATATGTACATACAAATATACTGTATTTTATTACAATTAAATACTAAAATCATTAAATAAAAAAAACTATAAATAAATTTATATTATCAAAATAATAACAAATGATTTTCATAACAATTACATCTAATAATATATGACCAATATATATATATATATATATATATAATCAAAATAACAGTAACAATTATTACATTTTATTTTAAATACAAAATAGTTTTGTTTGTACAATTGAACATTACTTATATTAAGAAGTTCTAATGCACCAATCGTAAGCATTTTTAAACATTCGCTCCCAAGGCGATTTTTTAAATTGTTTCATTTCGAATGGTACATAAGGCCATTCAAACATGAATGCACATCGTTCAGGATGTGGCATTATTGCTAAATGTCTTCCATTATCTGAACACACTCCAGCCAATCCTCCTGGACTTCCATTCTGGTTCAGAGGATATTGTTCAGTCGGTTGACTATTATCATCAACATATCTAAGAGTAACACAGTTGTTGTTTTCTAATTGCTCAAGTATAGTATCATTCTTGAATGTAAACTGTCCTTCTCCATGTACTGCCCATACACCTAATATAGAATCTTCCATACCATCTAACATTAATGATTTTGATTTTTCAATGAGTACAGTAGCCCATCTGCATTCGAATCTACCAGACTTGTTTTGGTCAAGAACAATATCTGGCATTAATGTTTGTTCATCAATTGATCCTACCCAACCTATTAAACTCATTAATTGACAGCCATTGCATACTCCTAAACTAAATGTATCAGGTCTAGAATAAAAATACTTGAATTGAGCATTTACTTGTTCATTGAAAAGTATACTGGCTGCCCAACCTTTGGCTGATCCCAATACATCTGGAAAAATAACAAATATTGTGTTACAAACTTTATTACGATTTTATTTTTATACTTGTAAACTTATATAATTCAACAGTGAAAAAATCACATACTAACCTGCATAACTAAAACCTCCTGGAAACACAACACCTCTAAAGATGTCTAAAGTAATATCTCCCGATAAAATATCTTGCATAGTGACATCCCATACTTCAAACCCTACCAGCATCAATATTGCTGCCATTTCTCTATCACCATTAGTACCTTCTTCACGAATTACAGCTACACGAATAGTTTTATTTTTGTTAATTATTGAATGAGTATCTGGATCAAATGTAAGACGATATTTTGGTCCTGTTCGTGTCAATAAAGATTCATACTCTTCCTTAACACATTCATGAGCAGCTTGTTGTAACTCTAGATTATAACTAGTTTCTTCCCATGTGTGCATTAAAGGCAATACTGTTGAATTGAGGACATTTTTTCCATTTATAGAAATTTTAATAGGTGAAGTTATTCCATAATAGACAGAATGGCCAATGTTGAAACAAGGTACATTAAATTGTCTAAACAAGTCTAGACAAAAATCAACATCAGTCTCAAGTGTTTCTAAAACCCAACCTAACTCCTCTGCAAATAATGTTTCAATACAATCTGCTTTATGAACAATGTTCACATCGAGCCCACAAATTCCTCCAAATGCCATCTCTAATAAACAAACAATAAGTCCACCATCACTTACATCATGACCTGATAGTAACTTTTCCTTTTTGATTAATGTTTGTGTTACACTGAAAGCATTAACAAAAGTTTTTGGGGAATCCATATCAGGAGGAAGATTACCAAGTTGTTTATAACATTGTGCAAGTGCTGAACCTCCTAAACGTGACTTTCCTCCAGACAGATCAACATAAAGCAAAACACCTTTTTGTTTTCTTGCAGGAGCTTTCAAATCAGGTGTAATTACTTTTGTTACATCAGGGCAAGGAGCATATGTAGACACTACAAGGGTACCAGGAGCTTTAACTGTTTTATTTCCAACTCTTGCAGCCATACTAAGAGAATCTTTACCCCCATCAATTGCAATGCCTACAATTTGATAAAGAAATAAAGATTAACTATTATTTAATTTTATTATAATATATAAATTAAAATGTAAGTTAAAAATATACCTAAATCTTTCATTACATCACACATTGCTACACAAGTATCATATAATGCAGCTCCCTCTCCTGGTAACTTTGCTGGCCACATCCAGTTACCACTACATTTAACATCCTGAATATCAGAAATTGATGCAAATACTAAATTGCTAAGAGATTCTCCAACAGTCATTCTGGCACCAGCTGCATTATTTAAAAGACTTTTAATAGGTTGTTCTCCAATAGCAGTAGCAATTCCTTGAAGTCCGAAATATGAAATAGCTGTGACAGCAACATCAGCTAATGGAGTATGTAATGGTCCAACACACTGTTGTTGAGCTATTAAACCAGTAACACATCGATCTACCTTATTAGTAAGAAATCTTTTACTTCCAACAGATGGTAATCGAAGGACACGACCCAGTAAATCACTAAAAGTTTCTGACTTTGGTATTTTGAGCTCTTTTAACAACACATCTTTTCTTTCTAAATTAAAAACCTTTTGTGGCATTTTTCCTAACACATGTTCCAATTTTAAATCAAATGGTACATTTTGTAAGTTTTCATCAAGAGCAAAAATTACATGACCAGTGGAATGTACTTTTCCTACAAAATTAACAGGACATCGTTCTCGTTTACAAATTTTTTTTAACAATGAAACGTTTTCATCACAACACAGTAATGCATTGTTCTCTTGATACTCTGCTCCCCACAACTCAAGAGCATTTATAGTTGGATCTCCAAGTTCAAATCTATTACCATATATTATTCCACCAACAGGATCAACCAATTCTTTTAAAACATTGCCATTTCCCCCAGCTCCTTGATCATGTATGCTAATAATTGGATTATTCTTTTTTTGTTCAAGGCAAGCACGGACTACTCGATTTAATTTTTGTTCCATTTCTGCATCACCTCTTTGTACAGCATTGAAATCTAAATCAGACTTATTATCTCCTTGCACTTGTACAGAACTGGCAGCACCTCCACCGACTCCAATACGGTAAACAGGTCCGCCAATTTTCACAATGTGCATGTCCTCTTTTGGTGGTAATTTTTCAACCATATCGGCTTCCATTGTTCCGACACCACCACTAAACATAATAGGTTTTATATATTCTTTTCTTTCACCATTAGAATCAATCATACCAAAAGTACGAGTAAATCCACATATTAAGGGTTCACCAAATTTATTGCCATAATCTGATGCGCCATTACTTGCCTCTATTAGTATTTCTAAAGGTGAAGCAAAGTTATTTGGATATTCAAATGTTTTATCTTCCCATGGTAAGTCATAGTCTAAAAATAATATTAAAAGAGTTTTATTTAATAAAGTATAAATTATATCTTTTAATTAATAATTACTTACTAGCATAAAAAAAAACATATATTTGAAAATACAAAAAATAAACAGTCAATATAATTACTTTAATTAAATTGAATAGTTGATTTTAAGTTGATAATAACATTTTTAATATGTGAATTATGAAAATGAACTTACCTGGAATCAATAAGTTGCCTGTGCTATATCCAGCAGTTCCTGCAATACAGTAACCACCTCTACCTACAGCTTCAATATCTCTAATTCGACCTCCAGTACCTGTAGTAGCACCACTAAATGGAGCCACGCCAGTTGGAAAATTATGAGTTTCAGCTGTAAAAATTAAATGTGATTTTGTATCAATTTTATGTAACTCGCTAACTTTATCTGAACTCTTTGGACAGAGAGCCTGATGATTGTATCCTTCAATTGCACTAAAATTGTAAAAAATAAATGTACTGAAATTACTTTCATTTTTAAACTACTATTTAATAAAAAAGTATTCATTTATAATCTACCTGCTATTATCACTGAATTTAATAACATTATTAGGATTTGTATTTTCTTGAGTACTGATTATCATATCGATCAGAGATTTTTTATGTTCTTTTCCATCAATAATCATTTTCCCTTTAAAAAACCAATGGCGGCTATGTTCACTATTAGATTGTGCTAAATCAAAACATTCTACGCTGGTTGGATTCCTTTTTAGTACATTTTTAAATAAATGAGTATAATATTCTAAATCAGATTCATCAAATGCTAATCCCAATTCAATATTAATACTTTCAAGAGCTTTTTTCCCATACTGCATTACATCAACATCTTTTAAATCTTCTTTTTTTATTAATCTTTCATTGAAACTGTATTTTGGAATATTGTCTTCAGTATATACACACTGAGTCATACGATCATGTAGCGAATTTATAATTTTCTCTTTTAAATTTTCATCGATCGCCTGAGAAATTTCAATCAAATATCTTCGAGATACTTCTAAGCGTACGATTTGATGTAAATCGAGAGATTTGCAAATCGACACAGAATTACTAGACTCAGGTGTTGAAAAATTAAAACGAGGTCCTATTTCTATTAGAAAATTTTTACCTTGACGTTCGATTAATTGTGATGTTTGTTGTAACGCCGAAGGATTTTTGAGATCTCCTAAAATCCATTGCAATTTTCGATTTTCTTCAAATGTTATCTCTTCACCTAGTATCTCAACGTGATAACAGAGTTCTGTATCTAAGCTTCTAACTACAGATGAATATTTCTGTAAATTTTCAAGTAAATCTTTTGTTTTTTGAAATGATAATGCTGGTTTTCGATACCAACGAATGATGCTTGTACACGAATTTTGATCCATCATTAAACACAGTTAAATATTTAACTTTTAATATAGATGAGCATGAACTGAAAAACAAATGCTGTGTCAATAAGTTATAATACAACTTTATGTTAAAAAATCGTTGTTAGTACAATAATAAACAATGAACTTTTACAAAGGTTATCAAATTTCTAGTAAACAATGTACTGTATATGATGAAACAGATACTTAAATGCAATTGTATAAATATCATTAACAGTCTACGAAGCTGAATAAATTTAGAAGTCCACAAAAATTTAAGTAAACAATAATAGTCATTAAAAGTTTTCAATTTAATGAATATAATTTTAATTCTGATTAAAGTTAATTTATTACTTAAATTCAATTTATATGTGTATGCACATGTATGTGTGTATATGGATATTTATATGTATGTATATACATATGGATATGTATATGTATGTATGTATGTATGTATGTATGTATGCATATATATATATATATATATATATATATATATATATGCATATATATATATATATATATATATATATATATATATATATATATATATATATATATATATATATATATATACATGCAGGTTTAAATGTTACATTTAAAAATGAAGCAATTACCAAAAATGTCATTAATGAACAAATATTTAATTAATACAAAAAAGCGTAATTAATAATATATAAATATAACTTAATACAAACACATTCGTTAAAATGATATTACAAATATAACCAAATGTCATTCAAGTCACATGGACAAATACGGAATGCTACTTGTTGATTGTTTGCTACTTCCGAATTCGATCAGAAGAATGTTTTGGAATTCAATATTTATTTAGCACTAAAGAATAAGTCATAATTAACTAGTACAATGCAACTCTTATTTGATTATGCTAACTGAATTAGAAATAACTTTTATCTAACTTTAATGAGGTTATAATATTGTATGTACATATAAATGTATTATTTTACAGTATCAGAATATAATTCCACTAATATTATTGAACAGGGAAAAATATCTAAGATTTAATATATATATATATATATATATATATATATATATATATATATATATATATATATATATATCAATTAAAACATTAAATTTTTTTTAAGGAACATAATTACTGTTATAACGAAATTATTACTTTCTTATTTTATTTAATGAAAATGATTATATATATATATATATATATATATATATATATATATATATATATATATATATATATATATAAATAGAGAGAGAGAGAGAATTGTATTTACGACATATTATTTAGTCGAACATAGAAATCGTTCTATTAGATTTGTTTTATTTTAGCTTTTAAATATTAAAAAAATGTAGAAAAAATCAAATATTTTTTTATATAATACCTGATGTTCTAAAATCAGTTAAGATATAATAGTTTAAAATAAAGAATGTAATGTGTTAACAAAGTATCAATTCAATTTTGAAAACATCTTTTATCATTCGGTTGTTATTTTTTTTTTAATTAATTCTATTACACACAATTGAGTTTTACTTATCTTAAAGGTTATAGTAATTAGTTTGCAAATATATTTTTATATTTATTGTATACATTTCTATGACCTCAAGTACTAATTAAAAAAATTACCGTATTAAATATAATATATCACTACAAATATTTTCTAATTTTCTTGAAATATCAATAAAATACAAGTTTAAATCTACTTTTCTGTATTAATTGTTTTGAAATTAGAAAGATTCACTGCTTTCATAATATTTTATTAGCTTATTTTTTTATATTAAAACATCATTAAATGTCAAACAATTTAAATGAATAATAATTAAAAAAGATGTGGATATACTTTTGTAAAATTGTACAATTTTAAAACTGAAATGTAGCTCTAAACAGTAGTTTAAGTCTTGTCGGTCGTAAGAGACAATTAAAAACATTAAAAGAAAAATCATCGATTGTGGTTTGCAACGATCTCCTCTGTAATTTAAACATCGTCTTCAGTTAACAGACGGCATTAAGGGAAAAGGCACCCTCTTGCTCTTGGAGTGAGAATTTGGTCCTGTGGGAGGATAAACCATTTGATTGATCGAGACGATACAAAAGAAAAATGGAAATCAGTATTAAGATCTTTAAATTTCGTAAAAAAAATAATTCATAAAACAAATCTATAGTTTGACAATCGGTGTATATATACATTAGAAATTATTGACAGGAAGTTAAGAAATGTAAAGGTATGAAAGAGAACAATGAACTGATGAAATCTAGATACAACGAAATACTTTACAAAACTGTTTTGAATAAGAGAAACACTGAATCGTTCAAACTGTAATAACTTGAGTGGCATTTATCTATTAGCGGATATTTATAGGTTGAAGATAATATATACACACTTGCACATTTTTCGAAAATTATCATTGGGAATAAAATGCTATTTAATCTTACAAATGAAATATTGCAAAGGGTTCTAAAAAATGTCATATTCATATTTTATAATTATTCTTCAATAAAATCGTAAGAAAATTTGTTTATATATTTATAAACAAATATATATTGCTTTATTTCTTTATATTTGTTTATTATTGCACATGTAATATATAAAAATTAATTATCAAATAAATAATATTTACATATTTAATATGAAAGCGACAGAAAATTATATACAATTCAGTCTAGATTATAAGAATTAGGATGGATACAAATATTTATTCTACAGATAGATAATAATTTATCGGAATTTATAATAACATTTTCAATCAAATTAAAATATATAATTATATTTGTTTGTTACCAAAATCATCACGAGTAAAAATGGATTAAAGATATCAGAAAGATAATATTTTAAAAGAATAAAGCACGTTTTTGTATTTACTTTTAAAATGTAATATTTAATTGTACTGAACATATAATTCAATTGACGAAACCTTTGAAATAATCTCAAGGTATAAGTAATCTGAAATATTATTCCTATGACCGATGTTGAAAATAGTGACTCGTGCAAAAGAAATCCATCGCCATGTGAATGTTAAAATTAGTATGCACGTGTGTTGAGTGCTGTCTGGGGGTATTTTTTCCACATTATAACGTGACACCTCCATTCGAGCATAAAAAACGATTACTTTAATAACAAATCACATACGTATTTATGATGTTACTGCTTTATTACTTTAAATATTATTAAATATTACATCACACTCTGTTATTCGATTTGAAAAAAGAACATCGAAAGAAATATAATTTTAATTATAATGAAAATACTACAATCGACATAAATAAATGAATTACTTAAATTTAAAAAATCTATTTTTAATATATAGTTAGTTTCTGTGTCATGCTTATTACTTCAATTTGACCAACGAATATGCTTTTCAACTAACACTAATAATGAAGTTCGATATTATACTAACCTTGGAATGACATTGACACTTGGCATTTATAAAATATTGTTTTAGAGTATATAGTTCAGTTAACTTATTTCCTTATCAACATAAAAACAGATATGTTATAAATAATAATGAAAAATAAAAAAAAACTTGCAATCTTTACGTATTGTTCTCAATTTAAGTACTAAACTTTATCAAAAAATATTATTTTGTTAATGGACAAATGTTATTACACTTCAGAAATAAATTATAGTAACATTATTAATATTCGATTGATTAATAAATTATACCAATGATAACAAATATGTTTATTGTAATTAAAAAGTCAACTTGTAATTAAATAAATACCAATAACTTATAATCAATTGACGTATAGATAAGTAATTAATTTATTGTATTTGAAAATTATTATTAATCAAACAAACAAAAATATTTTTCATTTCAAACATTTGATATTTTTATATTTAGTCTATTTTTTTTAATAAAAATAAAATGTAATTATTGTAATATCGTTTTTTCTAATACAATTAAATGAAAATACATCTTAATTAATTTTTTTTCGACATGACGATTAATAAAAATAATGTAAATCAAGCGATAGCAGAGCATGAGTTTGCAGTTTTCTAACCTGGATCTCTTTTTCGGGTATCTCGTTTTAATTCATTAATTCCCAAGGAGGGGAAAAATACTAGTTTTGAAACGAACCAATGCTATGTGGTGTAAAATACGTATAATAAGGTAGTTATAATAAAAAACATTTTTATTAAGGAGAGCACAATAAAAAATTTGCGTATAAGCAACTTTGGGATTCGTGGTATATACAAATACAACTAACGCATGTGAAATGGTTTGAAGCCTAATAAAATAAGTCATATATGCACTTATCCTTAAAAATTTTTTTTAATTCAGTTGCAGTTCTAGAAAAATTTAAAATTGTTTATATACAAATGCACTTTTCGAAACTCAACTGATTTTTCCTAACGATATATTAGGCGACTCACCAAATGAAAAACTATTCTTAGTCTCTAAAGTATAAGTGATTTGAAACGTTCTCATTAAATTTATCTTCATTATCACATATCCGTCCTTTCAACACTTTTTCAAATTAAATAGTAACTAATTACTAAGAGCTAAGTACGGACAACAGGAGGAGTGATTAAGTGATCTGAACCAGGATTCATTTACTGTAACTTAAACAACTAACGCCTTGTAAGCAGGTGTATTCCTTTGTAAAATCAGAACAATATAAGATTTCTTTTTTCAACGATTTTTGCATGATTTTTTTCTATCAACAGAACATAATAGCTAACTGCAATTGTGGTTTTGTACTCCAAGTAGTGAATCAACAAAATTCCTTCTGTATTCTAATAAAAAGTAGCCATAATTTTAGTACACCGTTAAGTCTTGTATTCGACGTCACTCGATTCACACAGTACTGCTATTAGATGCTTTGCTCTTTGATCTTGAAGTCATTAAGGTTCAGTCAGATCTCATCACTGAAATGGAGAAAATGGTTTAAAAACTAGAGAAATGGTACTAAAATGGGGAAAGTGGGGAAAAAACTAAATTAATGAGTAGGAAATGGGATAGAAATGGAAAATGGGCGAGAAAATAGAAGAAATAGAGAAAAAATTGAGAAATTGGTACAAAAATGAAGAAAATGGAAAGTAATATAGACAAAATGGAGTGACCAATGGAGGAGATGGGGTGTAAAATGGATAAGTAAGGGCGAGAATTGGATGGATGCTACATTTCATTCAAAGTAATGTTAATTATGATCGGTCGCGTATTTTTTTGAATAATTAATAATTTTTTCGCAGACACCATCAATGAAGCACAGAGAAAAAACCTCGTTAGGCGATTTTCTACTGACTTCGTTTTCAATTTTCTTAACCATAAAATGGTCCTCTTTTTGCAGTAGACTTGAATATGATGGTTTTTTTCTGATCCATTTTGTCTTTCATTTTTGATAAAGAAAAGTAAATACTTTATTATTTTTGTAATTGTATATAATTTAAAATTTCAATCACTTTTTTTAATTAATTCATGATATTTTAATATTATCAATCGATAGTCTTTCACAAATGAATTAAGATCTTATATACAACAAAATGTAATTTCGATTTAAAAAAGCTTTTGTATGCTTGCGCTTTAAAGATGATGGGATTACCATCGAAATGAGCATAATCAGTCAAAATAAATAAAAAGTAAATTTTTTATAGACATTTTTCTGTTGTGTGGAATATTAATTTATTTGTGAAAGCGAATTTCGCTACAGTGCCAAACTATAATTGTTGTTTCGTAGGAATTCTTATTCCTTGAAACATTTAAGCTATATCTATGAATTTGAGTGGAATTTAAAACATTTTGTTTATTTATATTATAATTTGTGGAATCAGTGACAATCTATAGAACAATGGTTTAGAAATATTAAGTATTTGATAATAAAAAAAGGAAAAATATTATATATTTTATTTACAATTTTCATAACATGGCTAACTACTAAGAACATTTTTCAAAATGATCAAATTACAATATATTTGGAAAATATTTTCATTTTGAATTATTGGGGTGTCGGCTTTATTGGTTGTTCGGATTATTGTGCTATTATACGGACGCGTTAAATTTATTTTTTTATTTTACTATACTAAAAAATGTATTTAATAATTTTCTTTTACATTTATTTCTCAATTAGAAATAATATACTTCTGTAATATGGACGTGCTTCGAATTTTTGGCTCTTTTATAGATAAAAATGTTGCTGTAATATAAAGAATATTATTGATACTGAATCGGATTTCATTTTAGGACTAATCAGATTATATGTAAATAAAAAGATTGTTTTTTAGACGAATTCGTATGCGTAAGTGCATGATGATAGTAAATTTGTGTGCAAGTAAATTAATTGGCTCGTGTTAGAACGGCCGCAGTTATACTGGCTAGAAGTTATAAATACAGTGAGAGACTGTCTTCGTCAGTTTAGTCGTCAGCGAGACGGTGTTTGGGTTGCACCGTGCGCGCACGCTCGTGTCTTGTTTGCTTGTGTTGCATTGTTATTGAACGTCAACTGTTCGTCTGTAACAGGAATATCACCTAGTTGAATAAAAATACGTGCATATAAAATTAAATTATAGCCTATATTTTCTCTAGGTGTTGCCATTGTTACATTTAAAAAAGCGATTAAACTACGTCCCACTAAACACCAATGTCTTCTTGATGCTTATTTTGACAGTGGTATTGTTTACATGTTGGGTTATACGAAGAGCAAATAGTGGTTATTATCTGGTTTATGAAAGTAAGGAAGAGATAACATTGTTTGTGAAGAGATTGTTGACTGTAACAGTGATCTGTTGTATTACGCATTGTTTACTGTAGATACAAATGTATATTTGTTATATTGTAAAAATATTATTACAATAAACGAACGCATGCTTTTTTTAGGAAATAAATGATATAAATTTATACATGTTTTTTTATTAATAAAATTAACACAGTAACATAAAAATATATAGCATTGTTACTGTTTTTAAAAAAACTGAACATATTACACGTTTTGTTATTTTAAAATTATCGATTTAATTCGTCGGGCACGTTAAAATATACTAAACTGAAGAAATTAATGCAATAATTTCAGTTTCAATAACAAGTGTTTTTAAAATAAAAACTTTAAATGTTGAGTGAACTTTCCATTTTTTAAATTTATTCCGATTAAATCTTGCGGGTTATTGACATTTTTCAAACAAATGAAACACAATGTATAATTTCATAGTGTGCTGTGATCGTAATACGAAGATAATGGTGTCGATGTGCGGTTATTCTTTATATCAATTTCTGATCGTACTACAAATTATATTATTAGTAAATACCGTGTGTTCAGCACCAACACCTGATGGTTGGTCGACAGGTGCTGGCTCAACGTTTGCCATACCCGCCGAAGAAGCACGTTTCAGACAAAACGATCGCGGAGCATGGATAGAATATAAAGACGAAACGAATGATGTCGTTTACGAGAAAAGCGAGACTGGAAAATACGGCGAAGGGTTCGTCGGACCCGCTGTCGGGTATGTGTATCATGTGACGGATGCGTCAGGAGTTGATCACAGAGGTTGCGATAAACCGTTCTTCACGAGTTGGTCTAAAGACAAGTTACCTTTGAATGACGGACAGCCCTGGATCGCTCTAATTAAACGAGGTGGTTGTAATTTCGAAGTGAAGGTGAAGAACGCGTTCGACTATAATGCGGCCGCTGTTCTAGTTTACGATGATAATCAAAAGGATCGTCTCGATAGAATGAAACTGAACACGAATACTGAACGTGAGTGTCACACATTTTTATTTACATTTTGTTTGTTTTTCTAGATCTTTTAATGCCAGTAATCTATTTTATTAACGACGTTTATTCACACAGTGTCCTTGAAATCATATGATATGTTGACGCGACCTTCTTACTGACGATATATGCGACATGTGCTTCATAAATCGATACAATTTTGTTTCTACCCGCATATCAAAGACGGAAATGTACACACAACATTTTTTTTTTACTATTGACAGCAATGTACCAGTATAAAGTAAATTTTGTCTTAATTTAAATGTAAATATCTGGCCAAAGGAATATGCTATATATACACATACATACATATATATATATATATATATATATATATATATATATATATATATATATTCAGTACCGGACAAAAGAATTGCGGGTGTCTGTTGATAAAAAATATTTGCGTTATTAAATTGAGTAAATATTTATTAATCACTTTAATACAATACAAATCTGATACATGTTTTAACTAAGAGAGCAAATAGATATAAAAAACTTGTGAACTTGAGGCTGTTTAAAAAAAACAAGACTGTCTGTGTGTTTTGCACATTTAAAAATGTTTCAAACTTCGAATAATAACGCAATTTTAACACATTCTTGTTAGACATTTGTTCTTTTATCATCCCTAATTTACCTTTTATTGAATACGTTGATTTTTGAGAAATTTTCATAATCATCATGTTCGGTTTTTCCAAGAAAATTTGCTTCAAATGCTACGTAATGTAAACGCTACGTTTTTTGACCTTTTTTTAATTTATTTGAAAGAAATTCGATGTGATTTAGATTAGGAAACTAAGAGGGAATTTAAAATTATGTAGATTAGTATTTAGTATATATTCTCGATTTATATATACTGTATGATTAGGGACATTGTCTTCTCGAAAAATTTTTTTTTCGTTGTACCCAATTTCTTAATAGTTTTTTTAAATTTTTCTTTCAATTTATTTAAGCAAACAATTTTGCATCTATTTTATTTTCAACAAATACAAGCACAGCGACAGCTACGCTGGCCACAAATATTCTTGTGTTATAACACTACCACCTACATGTTTCGTTGTTGAATGAACATTTTTTTAGTAATTCATGTTTTCTCCGCAATTATTTTTAAAAATATAACTTGAAATGTTTTTGTTAGAAATTTACCTTAAATAAAACACAACCAAATCACTTTTATTGTGTTAGTAAATATTACAAATAAAGCATAAACAACGAAATTAATTTCGTATTTCAATATGAAATATATATATATATATATATAAGTATTGTTGTCACAGTATCCAGTTACAATACGTCGTAAAAAATTCCAAGTATAATTATTTATAAATGAAAATATTAGTTTGGCAGTGAATTAGAAAGTATAAAAAATATACATATTTTTATATTATTACACTTCTCCGGGAATAAATCTTCGGGTAGGTGTTGATTAATTGTAATAAATGTCTCGGGAAATTTATTTGAAATCGGCGAGTTTTATGAAAACGTTTAATATTTAATTTCTTATGTTTGTGTATAGTTTAAAATACTGTAATATTATAACTGGCCCGTAATTGAAGCCAGGCTGGAAATTGGTAGTTCAGCCTCGTTGAGAAATTTTTCATATAAATCATTTTTTTCTGATTATTTTTTAAACATTTTTTTTAATTGCTTCTGAGACTGAAACAATTACTCTTATTTCATTTATGCTATAATATTGTATGTTGTCCTTTTTAAATTTAGTACGAATTTTAAAAACGTCTAGCATGTCCAATTAACAAGTAAACAAGTATTAATAACACACAATAAACCTTAAATTGCAATCAACGGTTATGTCTGTATAACATATACTTTTTTATTGCTCACCTCAATGAACCATAAAACAAATAATAAAAAAAACCTCCTGTTTAATTAACAGAAATAAAAAGGTGTGAAACAAGGTTATAAAATTGAACCTAATGTAATTTAATTCCATTAAGATATAAGAAGAAAATGTATTTGATACAATTAAACTGTAAAGAATATTTTGAATGTGAACGATATATTTTGTATTTGGTATTTTCTTATATATATATATATATATATATATATATATATATATATATATATATATATATATATATATATATATATATATATATAATATTTTGCTGAAATTCAGTAGTATAACAAAGAAATGCTTCTGTTGGTTATACATTACGTATTCTTAATACATGTTAATGTTGATACCCTTGAAATTTTTTTATTGATTCGTCATTGTCGCATCTGACTCGTATATCAAATATATATTTGAATCTTGAACTCTTTGTTCCTTTGATTTCAAATTAT
This sequence comes from Acanthacorydalis orientalis, assembly GCA_034766995.1. NCBI lineage: Eukaryota > Metazoa > Arthropoda > Insecta > Megaloptera > Corydalidae > Acanthacorydalis > Acanthacorydalis orientalis. Next base: position 14,425,614 of record CM068313.1, on the reverse strand, counting down.
ATTAAAATAACTTATAGAAAGTGTGTACAGTGACCGATAATAGATTCGAATTGACTGACAGATGAAACATTTTAACCTTCGCGAAGTTTCAGTGAATTACAGAATAGGAAATTATTGTCTTAAAATTGTACGTTTGTTCAAATCTGGACTTCTTAACCATCGTAGCGTTTTAAGGACGATGACATCGTCATCTAAATGCATATGAAAAAATCAAAAGATCGATAGTCAATTATTGAACATTCTTGATCAGAAAACATGCTTTTAGGAAATTGAAAACGTTGTTTTTTAGCCACAGTTGTAAAAATTATTGTTGTGAAAACATTAACCTGTATTATAAACCTATTCTTGCGGAATTGTGTGTAATGGGTATTTTATTAAAAATTGTATACACTTTTCTAGACAATCTGTAAAAATACCTTTTTTTATTTTATAATAGATTGGTTTTGAATATGTTACATATTATTTATGTTTTAATCTGTTTTTATTGTATATCTTATCTATATTTTAAAAATAAAATTAAAACGTAAAAAATACAATAACATATATGATAATATAATAATTATATTATTATTAATATTATATGAATTTTATTAATCCCTTTAATACATGCCCGGGGTGCGCACCAGTTACGGATGGGATCGGTGGAGCAATCCGTTTGCCCCCACTGATAAAATCTGTGATTTTGGGAGATTTAAAAATCATAGAGAATCATTGTGGGAGTCTTCCTAATGGGTTGACTTGATGATTAAAAGCGTTTTTGTGCATGAAAAAAAATCGTTTCTATGAGCGCGTATTCACCGTAACTCCCTAACAATTTTAGCATAAAAAAATTTTACCCACTCATCAATTGTGTTTTCATTCCCTAATATGACGATATGGCTACGGGCATGCTTTAATAGTTGCTTATTTTATAATTTCGATAGTAAGAGAATACTCTATAGCAGACTCCATTAAATAGATATTTTGTAAAAATAGTTTATGGATAACATAAAATCCATTGGAAACGATAATTTGGAATCATGAAATGAATAGCGTGATAATAAAAAAATGAAACTGGTAAATAGTTGAAATTATTATACACAATTATATTTCATATTACCGACTTGTGATAAAGACATTTCAGAATAATCAAGTATTAACAGATGAACTGAGGTCAAAGGTACGATTTAATCGGTTTAAGATGGACGAAATTAAAAAAAAAATATCATTAGAATTGCATTAATAATGGAGCAGTTATTAAAACTACAGTATACGCTTGATAACTGCACCATTTCGTAATGGAAATTATCAATATATAAAAAGCAACAAGAAAAGTATTAAATTCATTGCGTTCTGTAATTGCAGTTTAGTTTTTTTTTTTATTTCGAACATATGTCCCACAAGGTGGGTGATGAATCATTGATAAGTTAATATTAGTTTTTGTTCACGGGACTTAAAAGTCATGATAGTACATAAGGATTAAGATAGTACATGTATTCATATATATTGAGTTTTGACTTGTTTATATTGTTATATTAGCTACAAGACATTTTTTTAAAAACTGAAAATATTGAGAAATGATTTCGGTACGTTGACATTGTAACCAGCTTTTAATTAGTTGCTAATATCGAGCTTCAACTGTATTTAATAATTATTAAATCAAATAAACATGTTCTATATTAAAGATGCATTATATTAATGTTGATTTAAAAGATAGTCTGATTGCTCAGTCGTGTAAAGAAAATTCTTTAGCTAGCTGAGCGCAAGTATACGTTTCACAGAAAAAGAATAATAAAGCAAATGACGCCAAGGACGCAAGGTTGCCAACCTGCTCGTTCACAACAATATAGAGTAGATGCCAAAAGTATAAAAAGATCAGTCGGCCAGTGAAGTCGTCGTCAGTGTTTCGCAGAAGTTACAAATCACAATGTATTACTGCAACGACGAAACAACGCACAAATATTTCTGTCTCTAATGAAGATAAAATCATCTGTTTATTTGTAATAGGTATGATACTCTGTCTATTATTTGCAAAATCGTACGAATTATGCATGGCCCCGAAGTGACAACGCGAGCGTCTGATTCGTCTCGAGTGAAAAAATCAATAAATGATTGGCTGCTACTTCGTTTCGTATGTGTCAACAATGAACGTCGATCACTAATTTTATCGAATATTGTATTTGCTTGCGTATAAGAGCACAAAAACAGGTCATAACGATGTGCTTTGTGTGCGTGCGATTTAGATAGCGTACTAATTAATCAGAAACGACAGATATTTGAATCGAATGTGTTTGTGATTAACATTTCAAGTTTTTTTTTTTTCATAAACAAAGGAAATTTGATGATATTTTCCATTCGTGTTTATCAGTACATTTATTTAAACGTTTTATAGCATCATTCCGTATATACTTTTTTTTTAAAAAATGTTTGTTTACTTGATTTAAAGTGCGCAACAAAATTAAAAAAAGAAAATATATGTATTTACAAAAAAAACAAGTCATAACATAGTTCTGATACTGTGGATAACTTCACACAAATAAATTTTTCATTTACCCCACGGAACACAAAAAAAAATTCCTTACCAAAAATGTTCAAAACAATGATTATTGATCAATTTTGATTTCTTGCAGTTTATGAAGCGAGTGAAAAATACATTTGTGGAAGCAAAGTATAAATTATAACAAAAAAATAATCTTTTAGGACGAAGACTATCAGGTCAGTACACCGAAAGAGTTACAAGTATTCACTCAAACTATTATTCTTCTTCTTATTATTATATATATATATATATATATATATATATATATATATATATTATAATATTTTCTATAAAAAAATAATTTTTACACCGTATAATCAGAGAAATGTAAGCGTTATCCTTTCTTTAGTGAGATTTATTTCAGTTTGATTCAATGTCAAATATTAGTCTTAAACTTGTGTCATGTTTCAAACAAGGTTTGTTTTCATATTCAAGTCGTATAATATAGATTTAGAATATATAGTACTGATTTTAAATTCAAAAATTTTAAAAGTCAGTAAACAGTATATTAGTTGTTTGAAATAAAAATAATTAAAAAAATATTTTCTATTCTCTAAATGTAATAAATGTTTAATATTGGTATTTAAAAAAGTAAGTGTACAGTAAATCAAATATTTTATTAAAAAAAAGTGATTTTCATTAAACTGAACTTTTTATGAGACTATAACGAAGTCGAGAGCAAATTAGTTATTGTACGAAATCTATTATATGAAAACTAAATACAGAATCGTTTTGATAGTAACCCGAATCCATGATTGGCCTAACAAAGCACTCATTAAAACAACATTACGAATCCATTTATCCGACTGATATTTTGATTCGATCGTCAGCAACAAAAACGGAAGTAAAATTGAATCCGAGCCGTTCTGAATGATAAAACAATTTCACTTTTCATTATTCCATCTTCAGCTTTTCGCATTGCGTACAAGCGATTATTCACTTCCTTTATTTCACATGTTGAATATATTTATTGGAAGAAGTACATGACGTTTTTAACATAGGGCAGGCGTATCGTATCTTCATAAATATTCAAACGCGTTTTGTTTACGGAACATTTCCTTGCATCTTAATGTACGGTTTGCTTTATGTCTACATATTAATGTTCATGTAAATTGCATCAATAATTGTATTTGTTTTTAACCGAACAATTAAAAATATAAGTGATTGTATTTTTAGGTGGGTTAAAAATATTTATCTCATTGTTATAGAATTGAATGATTGGAAATTACAGTTTTTAAATACTTGATGTATATTTCGGATTGAAATACCATTAGGTAGAAATATTTCATTAAAAAAATATGTTTTCAGAGAGTTATACCTTATTATATTTGCAAAAGCGATCATAAGTATAAAATTAAGTTAGAAAAAACTATAAAAATTATGTAGCTAAATATTAGGTCGGTAGAAAAATATTTGCAGTTTATGACTTTTAAATTCATATACATTTTTCTCTTTTTTGCACTTTAGTTAAAAATGCACTTTAGTTGAAAAAATTAAGGTTAGAATTCAGAAAACAAAAACCGCAATTATTTTCCTACCACCCTAATATTCAATTTTCAATAAGAGCTCGAGAGTTCAGAATAAGTTGTAATCTTGTATTTCAGAACCATTTCCCTTTTCTGTATCTGCCAGCGATTAAAATGATCAATGATCAATGATCAATTATTGAGCATTTTAACCAGAAAATTCTGTTTTTTGCGAGTTAAAATTCATTCGTGGAAGAGAAAAATGAATGTTTGTAACATATATAAATATATATATATATATATATATATATATATATATATATATATATATATATTTATATATTTGTGACAGTTGTAACAAAATCGGTATATTGAGTATTATTGAAAAATGAATTGAAATTATCTATTTTAAGGCGCTTTAACTGAATTTCATAATTAAAAAAATTAAAATAAATTTATACTGAACTCAAAACTATACTAAACAACACCCAGAAAATGATGTGTTAAAACCGAACACAGTTCTAAGAATGAGTGTAATATAAAAGGTGGCAAATACAAAAAAAAGATAATAAAAAAGTGCTACATAACTAAAGATGGAAAAATACAAAATTGAAGCATTCAGTTTAAAATATGCACGATAAGAATTAATAAAAAAAATAGTATATTTAATATTCATGAGTTTTCAGAATTTAATATTAAAAAGTGAGCTTTAGTTATAATTACTAGAATTGAGTTTTTAAAATAAAGGGAATGTTTTCAAATGAATTTTCATGTTTTTTGTAATTTTATTATTCATTTTTTTTAGGAAATGAAATAAAATGATGGCGTTTACTAATACTACGTTATATTTGTCTGAAAATACATAATTATTCACAAGATTTTTGTGTTGTCTTTTTAATTCAGACGTTTTTGATATTATTGATAAATAAAAGTATATAGGAGATGGTTTTATCAGATTAGGAAAACAAGAAACCATGAAGAAATTATTAGGAAAACAACTGAAAAAAAATGTTTTAAAAATAGTTGATGTTTAATAAAAATGAAATTCAAAAAATTGAAACCTGATTTTCTGTAGCTATTTGTAGTTGAATAAATGAAGAAATATTCTGTCGTAAATTTTTCGAGGGTTATTTGAAATTGCTGTCAAGATTTAAGTTTATTAAGCATCCGAGACATCCACTTTTTTATTGAAAGATGATACGTGTGGGAAGCCTAGACTCGAATTCAGATACATTGATCAGTAATTCAACATACCAGACATTCGGTTACGTTCGTTTCGTTTCATATCGTCAGAAATATATTCAATAAAGCTTGATTAAATGGCAGAGCATCAAAAACGACTTACTGTTTCTCTTTTTACCAATAAAACGGACAGAAAAGCTCCGTATCTAATAAATCTATCGACTTTTCAAATAAGTTTATACTTTTAATAAAACTGAATTTAATTTATTTCAGAAAAAATGTTTTGATGAAAACCAGATAATGAAATTCTTTTGTCATATCTTTGAGATATAGAAAAAAACGACAGTGACTATAATGAAATATATTTGAAGTGTACAGTTTTAAATTTTGGATGGATTATTTAATCCTGACATATAACTGAATAACGTATAGACATTTTTTCAATAGAATATTGAAATTAGGTATATTTTTTTAACAGAACAATTATATTTACTCAATTCCACAAAAGCAAGAAAATGCCTATCATTTAGTTTATATAAACATCTTATCACTTTTTTTCTCTATTGAATTTTGATATTAATAGTATCATTGAGTTGATTGAATTTACAGATTTGGTATTAAATTAAAATAAATTTAAATTCAATAACAATCAATAAAAACAGATAAACATGATTGTATTATAAGAAAGTGATAGTGTGTGGTGTTCAAGAATTATCAGTAAATTGTTAACATTGTACTAAACTGTATAAGATTTCAATATTATTGAAAAACCAAATTGAAACTATCTTGTATCTATATGTCTTTTAATAAAATATTTGTAATATTTATTATAACTATCTTTTGAGTCATATTTATTCTTGGTTTATATGGTATTGATAATAAAACAGTTTATATGAAACTATAGGAAAATTGCATAAGTGTTGAAGTCTATTTCAATGACTAAAAATAAGTATTAATCAAAGGATAACTAATACTCATAAAAAGCAGAGATAAAAGCCAGAAATAAAGATGACAAATCTACAGAATTTTTTACACGTTCAGTGACATGTCTCATACATTCCTAGTGAATCTATTAAAATCGTGAAATTATTAAAAAAAAATGTAAAAAGACGTGTGATGGTAGAGAACCATTTCGTGTTGAATTTTTTTTTAAAAAAATAGTTTATAATAGAAGTTTATTGTGGTTAAGGTACATAAAAATATAAAAAAAATATATTCAAACATTTGTTCAAACAAATATTTGTATATCAAAATTAATTAATTAATTTTATTTTGTTTTCTAATAATTTTCTCTAAAACAAACATTTGTTTTAAAAGTAACATTTTTATTGTCGTACTTATACGAGGGTCGTTTGATAAGTATAGTGAAAGAGCAAGTTGAATACCGCTTTTTGGAAAAAATCGATTTTATTTCTGAACACAGTCTCCATTGAGGGCTATACACTTGGTCCAGCGAGTCTGCAAAATACATATTGACCATGCCGATGACGTCCTCATTCGACGAGAATTTCTTCCTACCGAATTAAATTTTCAAGTTTGGGAAGAGGAAGAAGTCGTATGGAGTCAAATCCAGAGAATAGGGTGGATAAGGAATCAATTCGAATCCTAATTCGTGCAATTTTGCCATTTCGACGGTCAGTTTGTGGGAAGGTGCGTTGTCCTGGTGAAAGAGCACTTTTCGAGCACCAACCTTTGCCATTTTTGTCTCAGCTCTTCTTTCAAAGGTCCAATAATGTTGCATAATGGGCTCTTGTTAACCTTTTTTCCTTCGTTACTTCGTTAAGTAGTCGGTCAGGATGATTCCTTGGGAATCCCAAAAAAAAAACAGTGGCCATCACCTTCCGAGCCGATAAAACGGTCTTTGTCTTCTTCGGCGCACTTTCACCAGTCGTTGTCCAATGCTTTGACTGCTGCTTCGACTCAGGTGTGTAGTGGTAGATCCATGTTTCATTCACGGTGACGAATCGACTCAAAAAAGCCTATTTGTTTTCTTTTCATTTTTGCGGCAACTGTTACAATGCTCGTTTCAAACATCTATAGAACGTGAACAACGCATCGCTGTTGGCTGAAATTTCACCTATACTAGTTTGAAAAGTGACACTTAATAGCCGTAACGTTATCAAATGAATGTCGGCGTCATATTACAGAAATTTATCAAACTTATCAAACGACCCTCGCACGTCTTATCTGTAAGTTGTATTTTTATGGTAACTTCTTTTAGAAAAACAAATTTTATCAATGGCGTGTGGGTGTCATTGAAATAATTGCAAAGAATAAAATATATTTATTAACAGTAAATACACAATCACAGTTATTTATATATATATATATATATATATATATATATATATATATATATATATATATATATATATATATATATATATATATATATATATATATAAATTAGAACGTGTCATATTAGTATTATGAATTTCCTAGTTAAAGATATATTTGTGATAAAACATTATTTTCTAATAAAAAACAATAGTTTCTGTGTCACTCTTAGTACAAAACAAAGCTGACAGTTTGTAGATTTCGATTAGATAGTATTAAATTTGCTTTTTTCCTACCGTGTCCGCATATCGAATCTACGAACTGTGCTTCCTTCCATTGAACGTTGTGATCTTTCTCCAGCGTTGAGAATTAATTAAAGAATTCGATACGGTTTGTAAGTGTGAACGTCACGAAAATACAGAAATATTTCAATGGAGTTCAGTCGTTTGTAGAGTTTCGTTCTATACAATCAAGATTGTTGTTTCCTTATTCCCTTCAAATTTCTTATTTATATTGTCATGAATGAGAACATATGCGATTGTAAGAATACGATGTATGACGTTGATTTGGCAAAAAGTATTTTAAAGGTTATGATTTAGTTTAGTATGTATTTAATTTAATATTTAATTCAATAAATGTATACTTATCAGTGTTCCTAGGAAGAGAATCTCATATTTCTAGAGAATGTGAGTATTCTTGGGTATCGAATGTAAAGTTGCTCTATAGAATGTAAAGTTGATGCGATTATTTATTTATTTAAACATAAATTTAGTTAGATGATACCGTTTAGTGCTGCTCTGTATTATCCTAAAACGTTTTTCTATGCGTACATTCTAAGGATGGTAGTCTATACGTCTTTTAATAAAATATTTGTAATATTAACTATCTTTTGAGTCATATTTATTCTTGGTTTATATGGTATTGATAATAAAAAACAGTTTATATGAAACTATAGGAAAATTGCATTCGAAATCTTCATTGTAATCGAAGTGTGCACTAGTTCATCACAACGTACAATATTTCATTAACGAAGAATTTGAAAAAATAACTTTTTATTGCATTTGGTCTATTCATACGCTTTTGAAATTTTTTGTTTCTATTGTATATGCTTATATTGATAATGTATATGTTTATATTAAAATGCATTTTGTCATAATAACTGCGTTTGATGTTCGTTTTTTAATTCGTCTTTAAATCATTTTCAATTTATCTTATCTGATATTTAAAATGAAACTATTTTCCAGATAAATTACTACATTTTACACACAAAATATGTATTAATAAAAAGTTTCATTAGTTGTAGTCTCGGAATATTATCAACGTACATACTTGTCAAGCTTTAGTATTCGACTGAAAAGTGTGACAGACTTTTTAATTTAAAAGAATACTCTTGAGACTAACCTTATAAAAGGCGAAAAGTCATAGAGAACGATTATAGTTTCTGATATAGGTATGCTTTTTAATCTATTTCATCTTCGAACATTATTCCTTTTAATTAATTTCGTAAGACATTTAAAAATTTCATCTCTAGAATGAATAGTTTAACGATTCCAATTATCTTTTAAATTTATTTTTGTTGTGCTTGTAGTGGGTTGATGGTTAGCTATGTTAAAAGATTTTTATTTGATTTATCGAGAAATGTTATTTTTAAATATACACTAGTCGATGAGAAAATTAAAATTAATCAACTGTAATTAATATTTTAATTAATTGTAATTATGATAGATTAGTGATATTTTTTTTATAAATGCTAAATATTTACATATATATATATATATATATATATATATATATATATATATTTGTGTGTGTGTGTGTAGGTATATACTAAACAATATATTACTGAAAAATGAAAAAGGAAATTTCACTAAGGTATTTGAAAGTTAGCTAAAAAAATTAAATATAATACAGTTACATCATGGTCAACGTAAGAGCGTTTATCATAAAAGAATGGATTTTTATAAACATAACATATTTATTGTTTATTGTTATACATTAGTAGATTTATATCAGTAATGTATTGTGTAGTTTTAATTTTATAAAAATGACTAACCGACTTTGTCATAAGTGTAAGTCTGAAAACAAGTAAATAATTCATTCATCAGATAATTGTGCGATACATTATCTGTCAAATAAGATCTATGAGAAATGCTTTAGAGTAGAATATGCATTGAAACTGTTGAAAATCGTACGAGTGACTGGAATATTCATGTTACACATGTATGAAAAATTGGAAACATTTGATTAGATTATTGGTATTGTCATTCAAGTTGCACATTTTTCATAAATTGAAACGTGTTGCAACGTTCGACACGATCTTCAAAGCGGACAAGATTGCATTATGCAATATTTTTAGCGATATACAACATCTGCTTGGTTACTGTTGCGTAACACTTGTGCCCTAGTCTACACGCAGCTTATTTCATTTTAAATGTGTGTAATATGTTCGCTGCTCGTTAATTTTTTTTTTATTTTTTCGTTATTAACAGAATGTATTGTATTTGTATTGTTCCAGTTTGAAGTTAACTATCGAACATTACATAAGCACATATGTTCATATACTAATGTATATGCGCGTGTAAAGAGTTTGAAATGAAAAGAGACCATTGAACAAATAAATTGAGGACATCAGAACATTTTTACAAATTACTTTTATTTACTCCACGGATGACAAAAATGATTCCTGGTTAAAAATTTTCAATAATTCGATTACTTTTTATGCACATTCTCATGCAGATCCCATCAATCTTGGACAGATAAGATAAAAAAATTTTTTTTTGCATATCAGTGCTCGAAGGATGATGACGTCACCATCGAAATGCGCATAAGCAATAGTTAAAGATAACAATCAAATACTGAAAATTTTTGATCACAGACATTTTTTTCGTGATTTGTCGAGCGAATAAAAAAATGTTTGTGAAAGAGAATTCAGCTGCAATGCCAGAATTATTATATTGTAATATCAGAAAAATCACTGAACATTTGGAAAAATTGTGAAAGGAAAATAAAATACATTAATGTGAATATTCATAAATACAACATAATTTTTTTAAAAAATACCATGAAGCTTGAAATGTTTATAAATTTGATGTGGTTATCTGAACAAAAACACTTGTGTTTTTTTGATGCGTTGGATAATTCACTTCTGTTTAATGTCCCTGACTCTCCAACTAACATCACTATCTTTTATGTGTATCATTCATCAGATAATAAATGTTTAACTCCAATATATAACTATGAGGTCATTGTTTATCAATGTTGTACTTGAATAAGACATTTATGTGACATGAAATTGCAATGGAAATCTATCTTAACTCTTCGACGACCTTCCGTAATTTAATTTTCACACCATTGCAAAGTCAACGAACAGTCTTGTTGTACTACAGTTTTTTTAATAAATCGTCTAACACTATTTAAATGATATGTATATTTTGTTTAATTGCCTATTTACCTTGAATATGCATTAGAATAATCGCCGTTCCATAGTAACTGTTAAATAAAAATATCGCAATTATACACGCCTATGCGTTCGGCCTTTTAATCAAGGATGATCGTTAATTATTTATATTCAATATCCGGCAGAATTATGTTATTGGTTTTGATACGTTAATGCTATAAAATTTACATTTCTTGATATTTGCAAAAAAAATCATATCTATCCATCTATCTATCTATCTATCTATCTATATCTATATATATATTTATGTATATATATATATATATATATATATATATATATATATATATATATATAATGCATAGAAATTTGTCCAGTGAAAATTTATTTCATCCTCATAATTTTTTACTTGTGAAGATGTATTTGATAAAATAAATGTTTTCATGTTGATAAAACCTTTTGAGCGCCGGTATTAAATTCTTTTTTACCGTGTTATGAGTCGTTTACCTGTAATGCGAAACATTTAACGTGAAAAAATGAAATTATACACCGAAAAGTGTGTTTTTGTTTGCCTGTAAAGAATACCTATCTTATTTCCAGTTAATATCGTTTTTCCTCGAATTAGATTTACTGTTCTTTTCAACAAAATTTATTCATCATTGAGTAATGCAATTGAAAATAATGTTAATTAGGTAGAATCAGATTAATATATCAGTTAATTAATATAAAAAAACGACAACAATCCTTCTCGTGGTTTTTAATTTAATGCTGAAGAATGTATTATATATAAAATAATAATTTAGGTCGTTGTGATTTTGTATTTTGAAATCTTGTTGTAATTTATTATTATTATTTTTAATGTAAGATATATAGCAGTAAAGTGTACGTTTGTTCCAAAGAATTACAAATATATATATATATATATATATATATATATATATATATATATATATATATATGAAAACAAATATATTAGTGTTTTTTTAAATGTTATCAAAACCAGTGCGAGTCGAAAATAAATTATAACATTATTATGGTCAAACAAACGTAATTGGAAGCTATTTAGCGAATATGTTTTTAAAATTACATTTTTATAAAATATTCTCTCATTATAAGCTTTGGTCTTACGTAATATTTCCCAAATGATTTTCCATACAACCCTGAGACTGTGTGAAAGTATTGAAAAGAAAAAAAAACGTTAGAGTAATCTTTAAAGACTTGAATCAAATTATAACAATGTTTCTAAAAAAGAACCACATATCTGTCAATAACGAATTTTTTCAAAGAAGAAAAAATTCACTCATCCTCTTTAAACATTTTATAATTTTGAATGTTTACATTAAATCTGTTATGTGTAGAAATTGATTCACTGCCTTTAAATTGAATCTATCATAACTATGTTTGAAATTAAAATATTTTCTTGTCGTTTTAGAATGTTAAAGTGCCATCCTTAACGTTTAAAAGTACTATATATTATGGCTAAGTAGTTGGCATAAGCACAAAAAACAGTAGTGAATACGACGGCGTCCGAAAAACAGCACACTAGGCATTGCATAGTTTTCGCATTCCAATTGAAAGAAATGCCGCCAAAGCAATGAATTATTCAGCTTCGAGGGAAGGTGTTTGGATGCATTGAACATGCAAAAAAAAATGTTAAAACTGGAAAAATGCATTACGACTTCATCGAATCAGTCACCATTTTTTCGACAAGAAATTCGTCATTTACCCCACAAATGGAGCAAAGTTATATAAAATAATGGGGGATTTTATTAGGATTGATAACGTATCAAATGTATTTCATTTCTCTATAAAAAAGGCACAAAGGTTTTTTTAATGTTAATAAAATCAATCTGAATCGCATTTTTATTAAATATGTTCTTGTATTGCAAATATTTTTTTGATAGATTAATTGTCTTTCTCGGCTCTCTCGCTGAAACCCTCTCCTTATTTTCACTTAAGAGAAACCTCTTTTTGTATATTCTTAGTGAGACGTTATCAAAATTTGCTGTTTTAAATACTACAACAACGATTTTATCATACAGAAAAATTTCAGTGATTCAAATCCTTCGTTTCAAATTTACATGTATACACTGAAGTAAAGAAAGGCTCTAAAATATAAGAGAGTATTAAGTAATATATGAAATATTTATGACGTGAATTTCATAAATAAAATGAAAGAATGATTGTTAAGCAAGCAATATTTTAAAGACATCAAGATAAATATAATATTTTTTTATTTTATTAACAATGTGGTTATTTAACACTTTGAAGACTATGTCAGTCATCTGTAGATGACAACAAATCGAATTATAAAAATGAAGCGATGCACTCATACTTCGATTTATTTTCAAATTTATTCATAAAGATATATATATATATATATATATATATATATATATATATATATATATAACTATTATGATATTTAAACAATAATAATTGTTTCATGTAAAATTGAAAATCGTTAGAATAATATTTTTAAAACAACAAAAGACTTAATCGCTTGTTTAATATTAAATCAATATGTATCAGTGTACACGAGATTTTTTCAATTAGGAAAATACAGAAAAGTTTTTGCTATGTACAAAAAAAATATTAATTATTCGTCGAAATAAAATAAGCTAAACAGCAAATTGCTTTCTCTTAATTTTTTCATTTCTTTTTTAATTTTTTCACGTTATTTTTTTTACCTCAACAACTGTTTAACTTTTTATAATAATCAATACAAGCAGTCTTTATTTTTCATGCAGGCTCTTTTTACGGTTTCTATCAGTCGCAATCGGTACAATATGTAGTTTTTAAAAGACATGCTTGAGTAGTGCTCATTGTGTTATATATAAATGTTATCACATTAAACCACAAAAACACTTCGGCATTTATGTATATATATACACATATATATATATATATATATATATATATATATATATATATATATATATATATATATATAATAGATATAACTGTTTATGAAGGTATTTGCCAGTATATTAATTTTTGAAACATACTCGGTGTGAAGAACGCGAAACTTACTCAATAATGGCTACACCACTACCGTGAAAAATCCCGTGATGTGTAATTTTCAGTACCGTAAACTTAATGTACGAATGTTTTTTTCTTCTGCAATTAAAACGTTTAAAATGATTGAAGTCGTGGGATTACTTACAGCTATTTTGCCATTAGCGAGAATTGTTCAACGTGCAACATTGCACGTACTCTCGTATGTTTATTATGATAAGTGTTTGCATAATATTCTCTCATTGATATGTAATTTAATAACAGTACGGGTTATAATAAATTAATCTAGGATGTGTTTCAATTAAAATCTGTTTATTATTTTTATAATAAAATAATAAATTTGTTAAGTAAAACGGAAATTCTTATTAAAAGTAAAAAGTTGTTCTCAGAATTGATCTGTTTTTATACAGAGAAAAGACTACGGCCGATGTTTGAACCAAAACAAAGGATTTTTATTAAATACTGCTGACGTATTAGTGTTTAATGTAATTGATTCCAAGTACATGTTTTTTCCTGTTTGATTAGAAAATAATCGTTGGATGCGTAAAAAGCACTATAATACTTTGAACACACTCTTTTTATAAAATATAGCTTAAAAGCTTAGCATAGTCATTATATTGTTTTGACATTATGACTAAATTCACTTTTACAGATGATTTTTTATTCGTCGTACAAACCACAAATGTTTTTTTTTTTGATTAACAATGGTATTATGTACCTTAGCACGCCGAAGGTGATCGAAATGTTCACAAGCAGCAATTAAAAATCATCAGTAATCAATCATTGAACATTTTTGATCAGACATTTTTTGTGCTGCACGATCTGAGTGAAAAATCAGTAGTGTATGAGTAAACCACATACAACTATTTAACCTTTATCGGTCGGATGTCGCCACAGAGGAACCAGTAGTAGCAGGATTTCTAGTCATATGTCCACACAGGAACCATGTTGATCGAGTGTCCGCTAACGCGAGATATCCTTTTTTAATTAACAAGAATTTTATTATATGGATTTCTCATACTATTTTATGCGGTTTGGAAGCCAGTGTTACAAACGTGCACATTTTATTTAAACTATGTGAAGAAAGAAAAGACAATAAACCATGCTTCATTTGCAGTTTGTCAAAAAATTGGTAAAACAACTAGTTGGTGATTTTCACTCGCCCTTAACTGTTGGACGGCAATCTACAATTTTCAATCCTCAGCAACGATTGAATGGAAAATTTCATGAACTAAACTAACTATCCTATAGAAAGAAAAAGGATTCTGTGGTTTGCTGCAAGAAATCTGTTCCTAGTTGAAGAAATCTAATTAGATTTTTTTGTCAAATTTGTGATGACCACCCAGGGTTACATGTTGGAGAATGTTTTTCACGATAACATAAATTATTTGATTATGAAAAGTAACGAAGCAAATACCTAATAAACAATTCTTAAGTATTTATGTAAAAACAAGTTGGCTTTTTATTGAAAAATATTAATAATAGTAACAAATGTTAAAAAATTATTAAACTGTTAGAAAAATTCAGACCTAGCAGAATTTTTCTGTAAAAATAAACCGACCGATAAGGGTTAAGTATACTTTTCTATCTTGATGCTGTGAAGATGATGGTATCCTCACAGAAATGTCCCCAATTCATTATAAAATGATTAGTAATAAACTAGTAAATATTTTGATCAGAAATGTTTCTTTTTTCGTCGCTGTGGAGAGTGAAATCATTTGTGTAATCTACTTGTTTACTGTAATTTGTTTAAAAATGAAAATTATTTCTCAGAAAGGTATATAAATCAGTTATTATTCTAATTTTTTATTCTGAAGAAAATATCTTATATATATATATATATATATATATATATATATATATATATATATATATATATATATTAGGTTTTACAAATTAATTTTGTGTTTTTAAATCGAATCCGTCATAAATCTGTTTTAAATTAAAATATTTTCTCGTCGTTTTAAGAGTTTCAAGTGCCAAACTTACTATTTAAAAACACTATACATCTTGGTCAAGCAGTTGGTGTAACATCATAAAATAGTAGTGAACACGATGGCGTTCGAAAACCATTATAGTTTTCGCATTTCAGTTGAAAAAAATGTTATCGAAGCCGCGGGAATGATTTGTCCAGCTTTGAGGAAGGTGTTGTGACGCATAAAACATGCAAAAAAATATTAAAATAGTGAAAGAGGTCCGAGAATGCATTGAGGACTTAATAGATCCGAAGTCACCATCTTTTTTCGAAAAGGAATTCATCAGTCACTCGACAGTGGAGTAAAGTTATATGAAATAATGAGGGATATTTTGAAGATTGAAATGTATTCCGTTTTTCTGTAAGCATTCATTTCCTACAATAAAAAGGGATAGAATTAATTTGTACACGTAATAAATAAAAAAAATGCCAGACACCGACGTGCGGTTTAATTCTTACAAATAGTTTGTTGTCTATCAGAGACCGGAATGGTATTCAAAGTATTAGCATGTTTTGAAAATATTAAATAATCGCATTAAATATCTTTTGAAAGCTCTGACTACAAAAAGTAGTTATAATGTTTTTCTTGTCATACAATTTCTTACACGACAATAAGTTATTTTTATCAATCGTTCTTTTCATCATCTATTTTCAATACACTGACGGTAGATACGAATTTTTCCTCTTCTTGATTTCGGTGTTTGATGTCAGACCGTACAAGATATTGGATTTGTGCTTTTCGACAACCTACGCAATCCGTTTATTTGATAAAAATATTTCTTTAGATTGTTTTTGAAAGGGTGAAATGAAAATACTGTACGTATAAGAGAAACATTGTGAATAACATTTAAAAGATATCATTATTTTTTTGTATCATTCGAGCTTATGAAAAGCAGATACTCATAAATGAAATTAAGTCAATTGCAGACCTTTATTAATATCGCTGTTCTCTTTGTTTGACATTCAGAATGTTTTTTTTGTGTCATTTAATTTAATTTACAATGAATGAAAAAATAGCGTTTTAAAAAATATTTTTTTTAATAAAAAAATGCCATTTAAATAGAGCTGTACTTAATTTTCAAGCAAATTTAATGGTATGTTTATCTAGTTTATGGCAGTAACTGATAAGATATAAACATTTTAAGCTTGTCAAAAATATCACAGACGATTCATCATATAAACAAGTCCGTAATTTTAATGTCATGGACATGGTTGTTTATTTATTCATCACATCATATGACTGAAATCAATAAATAATTGTATTTTAAATAAAATTTATCTTTAATGTGATATGAATTTAAAATAATTATATATAGTGCTTTAGAAATTGAAAAATAAATAATTTAAATAATTAGTTAAATTGATTTTTTCCTACAACAAACATATTAAAAACATTTTTTTTCTTGAACTTTCCTCTTCAAGTCAATTTCCGCATTTATTATTAATTTTAATTATCGATAGTACAGTACCAGAAAAATCAAGTTTTAATCAGTGTTGCGACTCTTACAGAAACATTCTTATTTTTAGATATACCAATAAATATTTTCTTACAATAATCCTGTTAAAATATTTTCTATTGTAGTCATTTCGTTATCTTTAAAAAAAAAACATTAATTGTGTATTAATCTATAAAATTAAATTAATAATGTTAAAAGTATATATAGAAACATAATAATACTTTTTTCATCCATAAATCATATACATTTCGTGTCTTATCAAAAATGTTCAGTAAATCATAATCAATTATTCTCGATTGTTGCGTATACGCATTTAAATGCTGACGCTATCATACTCAGAGCGATCAGGTACAGAAAACTCTTTCAGACAAATTTTTCAACAAATTCAGGTTTTTATTTATTTGCTTGTTCTGATGATGATGGCATCGTCGTAGAAATACGAATTAGTATTTCTCAGGAATGCTCAATAATGATTTACTGAATATTTTCGATCAGATTTTTTTTGTCATATATAGAAAAAGAAGTTATTTACGAGTGTGAATTTAGCCACAGTGCTTTAACTATCTTCTGAAACATAACAAGTTTCTAATTTCTGTTTCTAGACGCTTAAGTTTTTCTGTTACGCAGAATTAATTTTTATAAACAAACATTTAAATAAAAAAACAATATTTTACATTCTCTGAGAGAATTTTCTTCCAAATTTTATCAACTTGATACTCATTTCTATAAGACATCCTTATCATACGATTTTTGAATGGTACTCGTAGTAGTATTCTTACAGATTGACTTTGCTATAAAAATATAAATAATTCATAAATAATCAAATATATATATATATATATATATATATATATATCTGAACATGTAGTACGGACAATCCCAGTGAACGTGAACTCCACTATACTCAACAAAGTATAACAAATAACGGGATATGTCAATGATCTAAACATTACGGGAAGATTTATACAGATGGGAAGATCTAAACATTGAACCCGTTGAGATCGCTGCAGTAGATATTGGTTTTAAAATAAAAGCAAACAAATGCTGCAAATTATTGATGATTACAATTTAGAGGTTGTAAACAATTTCATACGCCTTGTCTCAAACATAACCAGTGAAAATGAGGAATAACAAGAAGTTCAAAAATGAATAGCAGCAGCAAATAGAACATATCTCTCGCTCTCGCTCCTAATGAAAACCAAAAATGTGCATAGGAAGACCAAAGTCCGACTGTATAAAACCCTCATCTATACTGTCATATCCTATGGCGATGAAGTATGGATCATGTCAGCTAAGATTGAAGAAATCTTGGACACCGTCGAAAGAAGAATGCTGAGAAGGATATTTGGGTCAGTAAACGATGGAGGTATATGGAGAATATGCTACAACTTCGAATTCTATGAAGTCTATAAGGAATCAAAACTATCGGTTTTTATAAAAATGCTTCGCCTGCGATGGACAGTTCACACTGAGCGGATGCCGGACTCAAGAGTACCAAAAAAGGGCCTTTGATAGAAAACCAGGTGGGAGAAGACCTTCGGGCAATCCAAGGCTCAGATGGATAGACAATGTAGAGAAGGATGTAGTGGAACTCTTGGGGGTAAGGGAACTGGAGAAAGACTGCCAGCCAGAGGGATGTTTGTAGACAGAAAATTGATGAGGCCAAGGCTCAATTTGGGCTGTAGCGCCATCGAAGAAGAAGAAAATATAAAAATATCAAAGTTCTTTGATAAACATGTAGCACAATCACAAACCTCACAACAATTTCAGTTAATGAATGTAATTTATTTCTACATTATTGCTATGAGAAATCTCAGTGCGAAATATGACATTTCAGTGACCCAACATAAACTAATTCATTTATTCAAATCGACACGTATTGGACAAAAAAATGTGTACTTGTACTGAATGGAATTAACAAACTTTCCAATACGAGCAAATCTGTCGACAAAATAATTATCTATCATTTACGAAGATAATTTGTTTTAAAATAACTGACCTTCACATTAACCCGTGTCGGATGACTGTTGTGTTCGTTATTTCAATACATAACTTGACGCAAATGATATTCAATATCGATCAAGTGTACTTTGAGAACATGCGGTTCGTTCAATTTTTAATGATTACTTAATTGATTGAACTGGTTATAGCCTGTCCTCTACGATTGATTACCGTGTTTACTGAAAATAGAATTTTCGACAAATAGGAAAAACTTTTTCGATTACACGAGGAAAATACGCGCGTTTTAAAAACATTGAATTATCATAAAAAAATGCTGTTTTTTTCCGGGAAATGATCGGATTCGAATTCTGATTTCGTGTGCCAAAAAAAGACAGTGAAATTTTATACGTTTGTTTATATAAATAAGCCTAAATTGATTTTAAAAATCACACATTTTTTCCTGTAATTTAATTTAGTACCACCATTCAATAAGACAATCCAAAACACACGAGTATAACAATATATTATCACAAATACAATCCAGAGATAAAAGTAATTGTTATAAGATATAATAAAGACTTTGTGTTTTTTTTTTTGTTTAAATATAATTATGTGTTTCAAACATTATTTATCAAGAACGGTATCTAATGATTTTCAAACTTATCACAAGGAAATGAATTGCAATTTGTTGTCATTTAATAAAGAATATTCATATAATTATAATACACACGGACATATTCATGTTGTTAACAACAATTATTTAGTGTTTTAATTAGTTGTATAATTTTATTTACATACAGTGTTCAATGTTGTATCAATTATGGATATTAACACATATGCATAAATTTCAATAAATAAATTTGTCGAGATAAAATGTCATTGATATATAAATAGGCACTCACACGAATGGTACACTTCTTTTTTTAGTAATAATAAAAATGAAATATTTATTAAGAGACATTTTACATAGGTATATAGGTAAATCTCGCTTTACGAAACTTTATAAATAAAATGTCGGTCTAATGTATTTTTAATTTTGATACACATTCTTGAATTGATGTACAAACCCTCGATTTATTGTACTTTGTTTTAATTTTAGTAATTTGTGTTCCATACAACCGATATATTTCTGTATGAGTGCAAAGACCTGTATCCAGACCGTCATATTAGAGGGGGTAAACTCAATTTTCAAGTCAAAATTGTTGGGGATTCTGGTGGAAACGCGCTCATAGAAACAATTTTTTTCCGTGTAGGAACGTATTTAATCATCAAGGTAAACACATTAGGAAGATTCTCACAATGATTCTCCATGATTTTCAAATCTCATAAAATCGCAAATTTTGTCGGGGGAGGGGAGATAAACGGGGCAACCAGGGGAGAAGTGCCCCGTTGGGCTACCTTTGACTGCGAGCCTGCGAGTGCAAATTCGAGTTAAAATAGTACATACATATTTTCAGCCATTTTTGTTTATCATAAAGGATTAAATTTTATTCTTTATGAAATTGATATCGAAGAAATTCAAAAAATTTACAAAGGACAGGCAATAGCTGAAATTGAAAGAAATGATTGTTGATAAGATAGTATTAGCTTCTGAGAGATGGAAGAAAATTTTAAAATCCTTATAAATTCGATATGAATTGAAACAACAGAATTAAGTGTTAAGAACGATATTCTTTGTTCAAAAAAAAGCTATTCTAAAAAGTATGTTTCCGTACCTTAGTGCTCTAAGAATAATTGCATAGTCATCGAAATGTATGTAAGTGACAATAAAAACTAATCAATAATCAGTTATTGAATATTTTTGATAAGGAAAAGTTTTTGTGATTTGTGGGATGAGTGTAAAATCCATTTATGAAAGTGAATTTAAACTATGTTGTGAACCAAAAATAACCAGTAAAACTAATAATCTTTTTCGAAAAAAGATTTATATGGAAAAAAGTTAAGTAAGAAAAAATTATATTTTATTTCATAATATCTAAATAACAGCACAGTTTTATGGAACCAAATCCGAAAATTAAGCGAGGCGTGCTTGTATATAAAAATTATATTAGAAAATTATAAAATATTTTACATATTTAGATATATGTTAGCGAGTTATATTATAAAGATATTTATATTTATGTTCTTTTTTATCAAGAAAAACCTTCGAGTGCACAAACACGGAAGCAAGAAAAAAAGATACACAACGAACGAAAAATAAATAAAAAAATAAATTATTTATTATTCTTTTATAGATTGATAAAAAATATTGAAAGATATTTTTCTTCAGAGAATATATTAGATGTAAAAATTAATTCTGTACCTTTAAATTGAATAAATTATAATTTTTTTGTAAATGAAAATATTTTCTCGTTGTTGTATGATTTCGAAGTGTCAGTCATAACGTTTAAAAAAACTATATTTCTTGGCCAAGCAGTTGGCATAACCTCACAAAACTGTAGTGAACACGATGGCGTTCGAAAAGCAGCATATTAGGCATTGCATACTGTTCGCATTTCAGTTTAAAAAAATGCTGCCGAAACCGCGGGATTGACTTATTCAGCTCTGAGAAAGGTGCTGCGACGCATGAAACATTCTTAAACAGTAAAAGAGGTCCAGAGATCCATTATGGGATATCATCGTCTCAAAGCTGTCATCTTTTATTCGACAAGAGATTTGTCAGCTACCCGACAGATGGAGTAAATTTATACAAAGTAATGAGAGATATTTTGAGGATTGAAATTATTTAATTTTTCTGTTAATATCCATTTTCTGTATAAAAGGCACCAAATTAACTTGTACATGTAGTATAACAGTACATATGGTGATTCTAATCAAATAAATAATGAACAGAAAAAGTCTTTAGGACAAAAAAACAAAAATAATTCTTCAAAAAAGTTATATAAAATTTACAATGCAACAATCATAGTAAAGTGGGCGAATGGTGAAAAGTTTAGTTTTTAAATGTTTGTTTTTTTGAACAGAGTTATATAAAACGAATATTTCATTACACGCATGTCTCTTTAAATTATCAGGTATGTTCTTTGATTCATCCTATCTTATATTTGCAAATAAAGATTATTTAAATTATATATTTATTCGATCTTGTATGCAATGAATACACGTATATTATAAATGTTTACAATTTAACAAGGGTCTGGCTTTAAATTAACAGTTTAAACAGATAAAAATGTAATTAAATTCCAAAAATACACTACTAAGTTACAGTGTGTTCTTTTGTCTGTACGATTATAACATTACTTTCAGAATTCTTAAAATTAATGACCCGTCGGTTATAAATCTGAGACCGGTGTGTTCAAATTCTCAGTTTAATTCAGTTCCCTGTGATCACCTGATAAACATTCACCTAATTTGTATTCGTTATTGCATCTCGATAACGTGAATAGTCAGTCGTTAAAATGTTTTCAAAACACATTTTAAACTTAAAATGTATTTGTTTTGTTCGCGTCGTAAATTATTGTAAATTAACAATGGAAAATAAATACAAAAATAAACAGGATGATGAAACGTTTATGTTGGAAAACGTAATAAAAATGCAAATAATTTGTTTAATAAATATGTTTTGAATGTATTTTATTCGAGTCACGATGTGATCTCTTTAGAGTACACATAAATTTTGTCGACGGAATCGAAACACTGAACAGTTTCTTTCGATGATATTGATTGCAATGCAGTCTATACTGATTTTAATAATACGGTAGTAGCCCCTTTTTTCAGAACGGAACATGAGTATATATCAACAGGGATTTTCGTTACCATCGCATGATGACATATGCCAGGAACTGATACGTAACCAGATATATGTATATGTATATGTATATATATATATATATATATATATATATATATATATATATATATATATATGTCATATACAAACACACCCTCATATATACATGTTTTGTATGTTTGTGTTCAATTTTGAAAACGAATTTAATCACTTTCAACACAAAACACTACACGTTCGATAAATAAACCGCAGCTGATACTTTTTATTGCACATATGTTCTGAGTACAGCATAATGATTCACTCAATTAACGTCTATCTATGTGTTTACTTTGACCTTAGATTACTTTTTCTTTTAAGTTCACTGACATATTGTCTGGGTCGTAGAATCATACTGTGTTTCACGGTTCCAGCTATTGTGTGCGGTTGATAAGTGTGATAAGTGATCTGATAAATGTTTGAACTAGTTTTCCTTTTTTATTGTGTCGTAAAAGAGGTTTTAATTCGCTTCGTTTCTGATAATAAATGCTATAAAGATAAAAAATGGCACGTATATATATATATATATATACATATATGTATATATATATATATATATACACACATACGTGGGTTGTTTGATAAGTTTGGTAATTTCTATAATATGGCGCCACCATTTATTTGGTAATGTCACGGCTATCAGTTGTCACTTTTCAAACTAGTATAGGTGAAGTTTCAGCCAGAAACGACGCGTTGTTCACGTTTTACAGATGTTTGAAGCGAGCATTGTAGCAATTGCCGCAAAAATGGAAAAAACGAGCAGGCCTTTTTGCGTCGATTCGTCACCGTGGGTGAAATATGGATTCACCACTACACACATGAATCGAAACAGCTGCTGTTTTGTGAGATTGTGCTAAATGATTGGCTAAGATATATAGTATTTATAAATATTAAGGCGTGCACTTGAAAATCCTAAAACGACGAGAAAATATTTAAATTTGAAATAGAGTTATGATTGATTCAATTTAAAGCCACCGAATTATTTTTTGTACCTAAAATACGAGATTGCTTGCTGTTTTTTTTTTTAAAAAAAATAATAGTATATTAATTTTAGTCACTTTTTGATAAGTAATATACACTGAGAAATATCATGAGCGATTTGAAAATATAAATTTTGTTATAGTACCGAAATGTAAAATTATGATATTTATTTAATTTCTAATTTCAAATATAATTACCATTCTATTTAATATGTTTGATTTTTTTTTGTTAAAGATATATTAGTTGAATATTTTATTTGAATTATATATATATATATATATATATATATATATATATATATATATAACTATGTTGAAAAGTATTTCAATCATTTATTCACTATTTTAAGTTATCGAAGTTGTCTTTCTAATCATTTTCAAATCCAAAATCTTTTCAGTACCACCTCTGTTTCAATTTTAATTGTTTTCGTTTCGCTGCATGTGAAAAAAGTTTATATTTAGACTTGAACATTCTTAAAGTAGACGATGCACGTTTTAAAAATAACTTTAATTCTTATTTATTAATAAACATCGACACTAAAAAAAAAGTTCGAGTAGGATACACTGACCCATTTCAAAAACAAATATAAAAATAGCCATCATTCGAGATTCCACGTCCCACGTGTCATAATTTATTCACAAACCGTATATAAAATGTGCTGAACGTAAACGCAAGGTCTAAAAAACCAAGGCCGTCGAAAACGTACAACACATACGAAACAATCACTGCACAGAGTATGGAATTGCGCTTTGTGGTTCGAGAATGCTAGAGAACTTTGGCTTCGTTCCGGATGTGCAGACATCGTAGATACTACAATGACGATTGATAAATGAACAGAAACATAAGGGTATACGATAAATAACCTGTACCGTGGCACAATGATAGCGAAACAAAGGACGAGGATACTTCCTATCTGTGCGTAGGCAAAATGGACAAGAAGCGAAGGTCAACGCGCACGAACTGTCGACAAAAGGTAACAAGAGAAAAAAATATATTTTCTGAAGTAGGAAGAACCTTGAACGCAACGTGCTAGATAGATGAAGTGGTAGACGGCCAGCGTCTGTATTTGTTTTGTACCTATTACTCAGTCTAAATGCATATGGTAGCTAGAAAATTAACCATACCATCGTAATTAAGAATATCTGTCGTGTTTTTTTTGACTACGTAACTGTTTGAACTAGAAATTTAATCAAGTAGAGTGTATAAATTAAATAAATCTTCGACATGACAAACTATTTTTCTTTACTGGTACTCTACTTGTGTAAATATGATTCAAAACAAAAGTAAAATATAACATTAATCTATAGAACAAGCTGAAATGATAAGTTAAAAGCGAGCTAAATTCCAATTCTTTTTTTAAATATTAAAAGTTATGTATTATCAATGGCGTGCATATTTTTTTTGTTTAATATTAATGAAAAAATAGGTTAAAACCTAATAAAATTGAAAATATATTTTAGTGCAGAATTATCAAATTTAAAGCAATTATATCAATTCGATATCGAAAAAGACTGAATAAAAAAGAAATAAATAACAAAATAAAAACACTTTTTCGCACAGATTTTTCTATACTTGTGCGTTCCGAGGATGATGGCATCGAAATGTGCAAAAGAAATAATCAAAAATGGTCGATAATCATTTATTGAACACTTTTTAATCGGAACAAAACTTTGTGGTTCGTGGAGTTACAGAATAATTTATTTGTAGAATAAAAATAAATCACATTATCCGTGTGAAATGCAGTACAAAAAATCTAAATTAATTGAAAGAGTTAATATCAATTTTTCTGCGAAATTAATGATCAGTTAGTAATTAGGTAAACTTGAGACGTGTAGAAATGATTTGATAGTATTAGAGAAAACATGCAACGCCATTTTTAATAAATTTATCTTGAGTTTCATTTTTAGAACAATAACAATTAGATATTTGAATGGATCAGAAGTTAATCAACGTAAATCAGAATTCGATAAAATTCTCTTGTTTTAAAAAGCATAACTGTAGAATCAATATTTTGTCAAAGTGGCCAAATCATTAGGAAATACGTTTCCCAATGAATGGCATAAAACATTTATAATATAAAAATTATTAAAACATAAGATATTTATATGAAAACCGTAGTGACTTGTTCTTAATGACCTTTGATTCAATCATTTAAATTTTATTTTTTTATGTTCTATCACAGTTACTAAATGAGTTATAATGGATAAAATTCTCTTAAATTAATACTTTTAGAAACGCAAATGTATTCCTCATTAAAAATCGACATGAATCAACTAACAAAATATTTAAATGAAAATTTTATCTGTATATATTACAAAAGATTTATTTAATATCTTTAGTCAATGTTTTCGTACTCTCATGCTACATTAAACTGCATATATAAATAAGATACTGTAATACGTTGTACAGTATCTTTTTAGATAACATTATGAAATATTATAAATTAAACATCACAAATTATGCTAATATTTTTATTAGTTCTTTCGGAAGCTAACAGTACTTATGCAGTACTTTGTACATTTGATTACAAATATATTTTATATTCGCAGATATACAGAGGTAGGTGTGTGTGTGTGTGTGTGTATATATATATATATATATATATATATATATATATGTGTGTGTGTGTGTGTGTATATATATATATATATATATCAATGTGTAAATTAAATGAAAATTATATGTACCTTGTAATTCTCACGAATTTACATTTACAAATCTATGCTAAAAACAAACTGTATATCGGAAAATTTATTCGAGCCTTTTATTTCGCACGTACAAACACACACACACACTCACATATATATATATATATATACATATGTATATATATATATATATATATATATATATATATATATATATATATATATATATATATTAATGTATGTAGGTATGTATACATTTTTATTTTTTCAATCACTCTTCTCCGTTCCCTTCCATACCTCAACCTTTTTTTACTCTTGGTATTTCTCACTTGTGTATTTAATCGTGATCTAAACCCTACATATAGTTAACATGTATAATTAATTTAAAATTTTTTAAACTGACAAAAAATATCGACAAAATGTCAGAGAAAGAGGGATCCATTATAGACTTCATTTTCTAAAAATATATATATCCCAATAACGCTATAAACAGAATGTATCCTTTTCGATATCACAATTATAAATGAAAATAGATTATTTAACGGCTTGAAATGTTTGATATTATAAACAATACTTATGTACATAAAAATATTTTACTAATAATTCTATTATATTCATTAAAAAGTTTAGTTTGACGATATAATTTCAATGAAAATGGACATAATTAAATATCATATCAAAAGATTATTTTAAATATTGTATAAAAATTGATGTGATTAATGTTTTTATTTTATTGTACATAAAGTGCTTCGCGTCCAATGGAAGCGGATTTTAAATGATCTATAGTAGTGCTATTCAAACTGTGTTCCTCGGAATCTAGGGTTTCCTCGAGTCAAAGACAACATTTGAAAGAATTTTCGAAGAAAAAACCCAAAAAATTAAAAATTCAAAATAGTGAATTCATAATAATGTATTTTATTTCTATGAATACCTATTATCAGCGCTGGATTTACACTATGTGCCGCCGTTGGGCCACCAATCAAGTACCGGCCTTCCCCCAATTTGTCCAAATGAATTAAGAGAAATCCATGACTGTTGGTAATTTTGAAAACATTACAACAGAAAGAAATTTAATGATCAGTAAAAAAATTATAAAATTTTCCATTCATTTGATTTATTTAAAAAATGCAAATTATGGAAATCTGTTACATAAATTTCAAAAACAAAATTTGAACTACAAAAATTTTTAGATGTAATTTTTCATTTTTTATTTGAGTTACCTGTAAATCGAAATTATGATTGAAAATAAAATTTTCAACTTTTCAAAATTTGTTGCCTAACAAAATTTGGCGCTCAACAAAATTTGCCGCCATGGGCAGTGCGTCATGTTGCTCATATCTAAATCCTACGCTGCCTATTATTACCTATTATTATGCAGTAAAACTGTATTTATGAGTACACATTATGACCCTGCTCAGTCAGATGTAAATAATAAAATTTGTTAATGTAAGGTGGCTGCTTTTCAAAACATATGGGGTACGCATTTTGAATTTTCTGGGGATGGTACATGTTCCGTAAAAATGAACAGTCTTCAGGGGTCCGTGAGTCGAGAAAGTTTTAAGATCACTGATCTCTATAGGTTACATGAAAGCTGCTGTTCACTACAACATTTCATAAAGCAAAAGTCCATTTGTTGTTCACCACCACATCTCCATATAGTGTTCTCCATATAGTCTTGTTTTATGAATTCACTTAGTGCAAACCGCACCACTCCACTGTCTCCAGATACTATTTACCTTTATCACCCTCCGCCAACAAACTCAGCAGGTAGATCTTATATTAAAGCAAAGCAAATAGGTTGCTGTAATAGTATCGTTGTTTTCGACTTTAATGGTAATTGAAGGAACGAGACAACACAGTAATAGGCTATCTTTTATTTAAACCTATTTACAACGAGATGTCAACCAAGGTCGATGACTCGACGGACAGGAGAGATGACTAAATACATTAGACTAATAAATCTTTTAATTAGTCGCACCCGATTATCTACACACAGGATGTGCAAGACACAGTGTTTGTTTGCGTGAAAATATTACGAACCGAAACGAATATTGACACGACTGGACACGTTGACGTGTTATTTGAGACCGCAGTGACCAACATGTCTCCATTAACGTTTCTTTGTATCGATCTGTGCACTGTGCACGAGCTCTTTTTTCCTTAAAATTCATTTACGAAATCGTGTGGGACGGAATGAAGTGAAGAAGCTACTCCAATTTCTTATCCGTTAATCATCCCACACAAGGGTTTACGCACGTAAACACACAAATACACACTGTATTACAATCTCTCTCTCTCTATATATATATACACATACACACACACACATGTATATACAGTCGAGTCTGTTTTTATACATATCTTTTTAATGCGGTTTTGAAGTTATGCGGTGCATTTTCATGAAAATTCGGGGTTTCCCTGATGCATGTACACATATGAGCTGCACGTTATTTAAAAAAAATAAATTGAAATTATTATATTTTTTAAATTTATATTTTTTAATTTAAAATTTTCTATTTAGAACTATTTAAATCATGCTGTATCTGCTATTACTGAAATAAGACCACAAACTTTAAATGCCTGATCGAAAGCAGCTTGGCCTGGATGTGTTGCAAACAGTTCAACCATTCAAACATCAACATTATTAGTTGAAATCGTTACTTCGGCACATGAAATTGGTAGAGAAGGTTTTGATACCTTTATCCAGGATATATTATTGTTATAACTTTAGATATATCAACAGTAATTAGCATTGGATTTAGACAGGGGCAACATGGGCCAGTGCCCAGGTCGGCAAATTTTAATGGGCCTCAAATTTCGAAAAGCTAGAAATTTTATTTTCAATCATAATTTCAATTTACAGGGGTAGCTCAAATATGAAATGAAAAATTAAATCTAAAAATTTTTGTAGTTCAAATTCTGTTTTTTTTTTTTTTTTTTTTTAAATTTATGCAACAGAACTTCATAATTTACATTTTTTGAATAAATTGAATGAATGGAGAACTTTACAATTTTTTTTAGTGATCATTATTTTTTTCCTGTTGAAATGTTCTCAAAATTATCAACAGTCACGGATTTCTCTTAATTCGTTTGGATAAAATTTGCGGAAGGGGCAGCATTTGATTGGTGGTCCAAGTGCACTGAAGTGTAAATCGGGCCCTGTCAGTAATTGCATGGAAAAATGTATCTCGCGATGGAAAAATTCACCGTAGACTCACATTTTCTTGGAATGTTACCCGATTTTAATCTAAGATGCGATAAACAAAATTAAATATTTACAGTTATTAAACCTCCTGCTGTCAATGAATAAATAACTTTGCTTATTATGAAACGTTAATATTTTTTTACTAGTTGTTTTACTTTTTATGTAAATAAACATTTTTTTACAAATCACTCTTGATTATAAAAGGAATGCTTCTGTTAACATATATTAAAATGCATACATTCTTATCGTGTCAAATTACTTAAAGGTGTTAATGTAAAATCGAAAAAATACAATATTTTTCTATACAATGCCTTTTGAGATGTTTTTGTAATTGTAATATTTACTAAACTGGTTGGGTGAATATTCAATCTTTTATAAAAGCTCTCGTGTCTGGAATAAATTGTATTCCTGCATATTCCATCAGTGAAAATCTTTAGAAATAGATCAATGAAATAGAAATTCGTGTAGAAACATGCATACACTTGATGAATATGCAAAGAGAAAACGATTTTTCAATTCGAAAAATCAGAACATTATTTATTTTTGAAATTTTAATAATTATTTCTCTCTTAATACTGAAACGTGTAATAAATTTATTTATTCTGACCCAAATCTTTTGAAACGTTCAAGATTTATAATTGTTGTACAAGATAATATTTTGATAAATTTATTCGTGAGTCTGCTCCTACACATTTAAATTGAAGTAAATTATATAAAAATGTACGCAGTTAATTTTTTTCAGCAAATATAAAACGAATTTTCCAAGATTTTGTAACATTACTAAAGTATCAGAATACGGACGTAGTTTAGTTTCCCTGAAGCTTTTGTCAATATTCGTAAATTGATGAAAAACGAATTCATTTAACTTTCGCTTCGCACACCCACACATATTTACTCTCTCTCTCACCCACCCTCTCTCTCTCTATATATATATATATATATATTCACTAAGGATGTTTTTTATGTCATATTTTTCTTTATTAATATTTTGAATTAATGTATTTTAATACAGAAAAATGATAATCTTTATTCAAATTGAAGTTTAGTTACATTCTTCGAAAAAAATCGAACAAATATTATTTCTGACGATTATTTCAGTAACATTTATTCCTTGAGCAGAACTTAACAAGAAGAATATTTTCTATACAAAATTAAATATTAAATTAAAGCAATTTTACATATTTGAGAAATCAATTTATTTAGCTTTTAAGTTTTTTTTGCACGTCTCTCTATGATTTCAATAAAGTAAAAAATATAACGACCTTTAAGTGTAGTTATTTAAAAAAATATATTAAAACTTTGACCTTTCAAATTCGTTTCATTAATTAAAAATCTGTAATTTTTATGAATCGTTCGTATAGTGTAAAATTAGTACAGAATTGTTACCATTGTTTCACGTTTTATCTTTAATAAACACTTTATTTCGTCAGATCCAACTTGCATATGAACGTGTATGAAAATAGATTCGGTATTGTTCGGTTTTCATTTACTTATAGAAAATTAATTGCACTCTATGTGTTTAATTAAAACTGAACAATGCATATTCTTATTATTAGCAACGTTATTATTAATTGGTTTCATAAAACGAATACGTATATGTGTGCTGAAATCTTTTTACAAAACATATATACCGCATTGCGGATTGTATCATTGGTGTTTGTACAGAAAAACAGTAATGGCGATGCTGAAATCAGTTATAAATAAACCATTCTGAAGTGTGCTCATATATCGATTATGAACCCTGATCAGAATTCGACGACCAAAACGAATTGTATATTAATAGTGTTCGAGATTAAGATGTTGTATCCGTGAATCACAAGGATCGTGACAAAAAATGATTGCCGGTTACGATCGAGGAATTCGTGAGGGTGAGATGATACTCCCTCGGGTTCTGTTCAGTTTGCGTAAAAAATGGTATTTACTGTTTTATATATAACATTTTTTACACAACAGATTTTTTATACATTCTATATTGCAGAAAATGTTTGAAGTGTTTCCGAAACAATTTTTGTTATTAAAAAATATAATTAATTACAGATTGTCATTATAAAATTTGAAGTAATATTAAAAAAAGTATTAAATTCTCTACTACGAATTATTAATTACACATTAGGTCATTTACTTCGGATATTTCTCAGAAATAGGGCAAAACAGTGTAACAGGAAAATTAATATTTTTTTAAAACACAAATATTTCAAGTGCATTCATAAACAATCAACTTTAGTAAGTCGAAGATTTAATATTCTTTTTCTAGTAAGCTTTTTTTCCTGTCGCTTTAGCTTCTTTTAAAATTTTAAATAATACATTATATCTGTTACTTAAGTTTATTTAAGATGGTTTAAATTTCTACAAGTAGATTAAAAAAAAACATATTTTCTGATAAACTGTATGTAGAAACTATTGGTAAAACATGTTTAACCTGTTAGTTGAGTATGACGAGTATATTCGTCATGGACATGAAGTTAAGCAAAAAAATATTGATTTTTCAATTTGCGTTACAATTTAATTCAATTTTACAGCATTTTTTTGTACTCTAGGTTTGACGAGTTTCACGTTATTCCTTCATTTTTGCGACACAATGTAGGTACACACTTTTAAAACAGGGCGACACAGCTGACATGTTTAAATAAGCAGAATACACAGACTTACATTTGTGCTATAAATACAATTGTATAAAAAAAGTAATCGTGAAAAGATGCAATAAACTTGAACGGTGTAAAAAAATGACGGTTTTCATTGTTAAATTAAATTAAGTTCTGTATATAAAGAAAGCAATTCCTTTTCAAGCCTTTCCAGTTATTTTTCCACGAAATAATTTAAAAAAATCTATATAAAATTAATAGCCTATAATAGGCAAGTGTTGTAAGAGCATCGACGGCTGTACGTTTTGTGGAATAAACTGTATTAAACGGAAGGTAAAAGTTTTACGTGCACAGCTTTGTATATGAAAAAATATTTTAAACGTAGTAATAAATATCAATTACATTGTAATGATTATTTTATGTTAAACGCGGTAATAAAATTTTACAACTGAATATGTACAGGGCTTATTTCATAATATATCGCGTAAAACGGCATTACGGTGTTTGCAGAGCGACTCTTTATGATAAATAGGTGCAATTCGTGCGAATTGTAGTAAATGCCTAACATAAAATTTACGATTGTCGATTGCGGTCTAGATATTGCAGGAAGGATGTAATGTTCTTAGACAACAATGTTTTCAGTAAACCGAATTGGTTCGTTTCGTTGCGCTCTAATTATTTTTCATAAAGTCGTTACGATTAATCTTGTTATACAATTTTATAGTCCTACTATTATTTCATTGTTCTCAGATTTTTTTTAACAACTTATGACATTCACTACTTTAGGTTGTTTGATTATTACTACCTTTAGGTAAACAAGTGTATTAAAGAACGCCTAGAAACCTAACCTTACACAAGAAACCTAGATAAAGTATTTTATTTTTCTGGAATTGTAACTAGGGTAGATATTAGTATTTAAATATCTATTAAAGTGGTTTCATTTACTTAAAAATACAAGATATTCAAATATTGTACAGATTTTTCATACCAGTGATTATGGTGAGAAAATATTTTCTCTTCAAAATCAGTACATTATTACAGTGCACAAACTCTATAATATTGATTAATTTTTCAATTTTTAACTAAATAAAGACACTTCAAAAACATTCAACCTGTCAGCAGTGTTCTAGTTTATCCTGCATTCTTTGAAAGCTTGAATAATTTTAATCTCACGTTTCAATTTATAATGAATATGTTGCTCACTTGATGTAATAGAGACATAACTGTAAAAAAAGTAGTTTGTACTGCTTAAATATTCCAAACATTTTAAAACAAGAGTACTATGATAGTAGAAGTTTTACATCGTGTTTTTATAATCGCTTTTTTAAATAAGACAAAATTGAAAAAAAATGTTAGTGCTTGAAAAATTCTATGGCTTTTTTGAAAAAAAATATATAACTTTTCATCTAAATCACTTTTATTCCAAGTGAGTAATATGTATGTAACAATACAGAAGTAATTTCTACTGTAGATAAATATATATTATCAGAGCACCAAGTAACCGTTCGGTAACGTGGCACTCTGAGGATGATGGCGTTGTTATCGAAATGCGCATAAGCGAAAATCGAAAATAATCAATAATGATTTATTGAAAAATTTTGGTGTATGCGAAACTGGTGTAAGGTTTAGATTTGAGAAGTAATTTATCACTGTTTGCTGATGAGTGGAAAGGTTTTTCGGTAATTTCAATGAATAAATAATAGAAAAATATATTCTTTTTATTATAGAAAGAAAAATTAACTATTTATTTTGTAGGAATTTGGGAATCTATCTGTTTTTTTGGTTCGTATATTTGTTTTCTGTACTTAAATCTGATTAGGTTGTATTAGAAAATAGAGATAACCCATCCGAAACATCATTGCTATATATATATATATATATATATATATATATATATATATATATATATATATATATATATAAGTATATGGAAGTGAGACAATTGAATCATTAGGATATTTGTTAATAAAAGGACTCAAGTAAAAAATAATTGAAGAAAAAATTTAAATAAATGCATTCACAGACAAGTGAATAAATTATAGGTGATGATCTCTAATTTATTCACCTCAGGATTACGTGACTATTTATTCGACAATGATGATTTTTGAAGTGATTAATCCTTTGTGCTCGTATCAATATATAATCATATATACATTTTGTCTTTTGTATGTATATCAGTGTCCAATGTTAGCATATATATATATATATATATATATATATATATATATATATATATATATATATATATATATATATATATATATATATTCCTTGAATATATGTATTTAATATTGTAAAATTATATTGAAGTTGAAATCATAACATTTTTTTTTAAATTTTAGTTACATATAATGGATTTTAAGGAAAGTAGATTTTTCTTAGAAAGTAATGTCAAGATAATGACAAATGACAAACACAGCAAGACGCTCATAAACGCAGGTAAAAGTCTAGGACACAGGCACTTAATCCCCTGGCACGACTAGCAACAACACGATTTCTGAAGAATTCAGACACTGTCAGTTTAATCAAACTAAGTAAAAGAAAAGTAGTTTTGAAATAATTGATATTTTTTTGAATACAAACTGAAGAGAGTTAAAATATTCGACTGTTGCGTATAAAATGATGAACAATTTGAAATTTTATTACAAATATATGTTACTAGTAAAAATAATAACCAGGAGATTCGATATACTTCTGATAATGAGTTGTAAGGGAATTTGATAAAATCTGAATATGTTTTGTGTGTGCGCGTGTGTATGAGTATGTAAACCCTAAAAGAATATTTGTAAATCACGTTTTATCAATTGGTACGAAACAGCGATTGCATGTATTTATCGTTTTTATTATCCTTGTTATAAGATTCGTACGGGCGTAACTCGTATTTCACTGTGAACCGAACAACACCCCGAGAGACGAGAACCCACACATTTGCACATATACAGCTGCGATCGTGAGGGTAATACGATCCTCCTGTTTTGTATTCATGCCATATAAGTAGAGGGATTCTTAACTGAAGGACATGTGTCTGCGAAACGAGTGTCTTTGTGTCGAAGTCTCTTTGTTGAAATTCAAGCGACGTGTCTTCTTTTAGTTAATATATGACTAAAAAGATATAACCGAGACGAAACTCGTGAAATTAAGAACACGTTTACAGTATGCTTTATGAAAATAATAACTCGTTCGAACGAAATGCATTTGTGGATGTTTGTTAATATGACGTAATTTGATTATATTAAATGTACGAATAAACCTTCAGAGCCACTGCAATTAAATTATCATTATTACATATCGTACATACTATTACAAATATTGTATTGAGTAAGTCAATGTTTTGAAATAACAACTAGTAAAAATGTAACGCGTTTGCTGTTGTCAAACTAGAATAACAACTGCTCAAATGAAATTAAAAATCTTCAGTTGCAATTAAAAATATTACATTTTCGTTTTCAACCAATATTTTTTAATATTGAATTCTCAATTTTAATAACGAATCAGTTTTCTTTATGAAAGACTAAACATTTGTATTTTAATTAAGCCTAATCTAGAAAAAAACTGTATACTGAGATCTTGTTTTCCTACAAGATCAGTAGTGAACACTTCAAACATAAGTTTTTTCATTTATTTGTAAAGTACGAAGACCTGTGGGAAAATATAATTGTATTTTTTTTAATTTATTTATTTTTAGTTTTTATTGTTCAACTTAGTATTTGTATATTAAAAATATTTGTCTACTAAAAATCTATACAATGTCCGAAGTGTATTGTAATAAAAATATTTACTGTTTATGTAAAATTTTTGGCAGAAAAATGCTATTTATTTTTTCTAAAACATCATTTGGGTAAACAAATATTTTTTACTCAAACAAATTAAGTTATAAGTACGCATATTCGTTTTCATAAGTAACTTTTCCTTTCTCTCACAAACTACACATTTTTTTTCGGATGAAAAAAAATGTATAGAATATCATATTTAAATCATAGCTTAACACGGTAGCCAAACTGCGGCTCCCAAAGCTACTCTGTGGGTCTCCCAAGACAATATTGGGTTTCATTGCCATTTTTCCAAAACTTTTATATTAATAATCTATAGTAGTATAACATGTACTAATATTAGAATATTTTATATATAAATGAGTAATTCATATTGTATTTTCGAACATCCATATGCATTATGTGTCCAAACGGCTGTTTAAGGTGGCTCTACGGTAATGGACAATACTTGAAATAGATATGAAACTAAACAATTTTATTAATTAAGATTTGCTGAATGTAATGAAACAAATTCGAGACGGGCGAGGGTGAGGCTTTTGAACATTCAAAAATGTATGAAAACTCTCTTATTATCGAAGAAGTTACCCACCCCAGTCATTGATCACCGATCGAAGCATGTTTAACATTAGATTCGGACAAAAAAATAATTTTTATTTTTTTTATAGATGTAGAAATTAATTCTGCGCCTTTAAATTGAATTAATCATAACTATGTTTTAAACTAAAATATAGCAGTTCTTCAAAATAATGGCGGATCTTTTGAGAATTAAAATGTATTCCATTTCTCCGTAAACATTCATTTTCTATAAAAAAGACATCGAATCAATTTATACATCTAATAATTTCAAGTTTGAATAATAACTACAATCTTTTTATTTAAGGTTTTAACGGTTTTTATTTTTATTTTACTAAAATACAATGCATAGTACTTAATCAACCTTCCAGGGAGTACCTCGACTAAAATGCTTGCTTGAATCACTGCTTTATAAAAAAAGGTATTCAAATATATATATATATATATATATATATATATATATATATATATATATATATGTATGTATGTATGTATGTAATATCTGATTCTTCATATGTAATCGAATTTATCATCTTTTAATAATAATATTTATACTATGAGAATAACAAACGACTTAATATCTCAAACAAATGTTTTCTTCATAAAATATTAAGTAAATTATAAAATTTTATTTTAATTTACGATCAATTATCAATCATTTACGACCATTTCGATAATCTGTAAACTGTTAATTGATTTATGTACGCGAAATTTGTGTTTGTAGAATTAAAATGTTAAATGAATAATAAAATTTATGTACGAATGAAATTTATCAAGAATGTTCGCATACTTGAATCCATTTTATTTAAATATTCAACTAAATATATATTAAAAAAAGACTTTAGACTATTATCATTTCATAACATATTTTATTTTTTCACAAATGATTTTATAAAATAAATAAATTAAAATTTCATTACCTTTTTAGATTTTTAAATTTAATATACTAAAGATGAATATTTTAGCTTTACTTTCAAAGTTTAAAATAAAAAAAAAGATCAATTCACATTCAAAATATTGTTTGAAAGCCCAAATACAAATAGTAGTAAATAAAATAAAAAATCATACACTTACTCACTTTCCTGGAATAAACTCAAATCATCTCTTAAACAAAACTGTAATCACGGTTCTGGACTTATATTAGTAAACGAAATGAATAATTTTGAAATGACATTTCAACAAGCGTCGAAAACTAAACAGTTTATTTTATAACTTGGTGTCAGAAAAAAAATTTCTTGTTTTAAACATCCTTGAATGAAACATGATCTTATTTTAAAAACACATGTTTCTCAAAGTGCATTTTTCTCTTAGTATTGGACAGGAA
Organism: Acanthacorydalis orientalis; assembly: GCA_034766995.1. Taxonomy (NCBI): domain Eukaryota; kingdom Metazoa; phylum Arthropoda; class Insecta; order Megaloptera; family Corydalidae; genus Acanthacorydalis; species Acanthacorydalis orientalis. The sequence goes on along the minus strand of CM068313.1, from coordinate 14,387,534 downwards.
GTTTATGGGTCTTTCAGTTATAATTAACACTTCAAACAGTCGATATATATTCTAATAGTACAGGAATAATTTCATATCTCATAAAATGATTCACAACGATCTATTTGAAAAAAATGATTTGAAAGATATTCGTAGGTATTAGTGAGTAGTTTCTGAACAAGTATTTAATTTTTATTTATTAACTCTGATCTACCGTAGAACTATTTAATAAAGATATAGAGAAAGTCGATTTATAAAAACAGAAAAAATCATTTCTGTAAACACTTATTCATTTGAAGTAATACATTTTTCTTGTGCTATTTATGCAGGAAGTCGATAAAACATTTAATTACACGTACAAGTTTGCAAACAGATAAAACTTATTCCAACAATGTTGACTGAATATGTACATGAAGTTCTTCCTTGTAGTTTATATAAATCAATTATCGTACTCTCAACTATTAACTGAAACGCTCAACTATTAACTAATGTAATTTAACTTGTTCGAAAAGATATTTTATTATAACAAATATGTAGGTTCCTTTAAATTATATACTAATTTTTAATATCTTATAAAAAGAGCGTTAAAAAATATAAAACAATTTTGAATAAGAAATACACATATTATCATATCACATCTCTATTTAATAAAAATATATCTAAGTCTATTAGTTACTTAAGTGGTAAATCCAGGAGAATTACGAATAAAACCGACAAATGGATTATCAAAATACATTACCAAAAAGCAGGAAATGCGAACGGAACGAATACACTATAGCTTCAGGTATTGTGGCTTAATCTACAGGTACAAATTAATTTCTCACTTATACCATAAGTCACAAAACAAATCTGATCATAAAACATTTAATAATTGATTATTGTTCATTTGTGATTGTTGTTTATGCACATTTCGATGTCGATGTCATCGTAAGACGAGATTTAGAGCACAGAAGAATGAAGGATATGGAAAAAATAGATTTTCTATAACTCTGAGCTTGATAGCATTATCACCGAAATGCATATAAGTAACTATCAAAAATCATCATTGTTATCGGTGAATTTAACCCCACTGCCAAAATATACATTGAAATTCTATTTTCTTTCCATTTGATAGATTTTAGTAATACATTATGAAACCTTTTGTATTTCGGTTTAATTTTTCATTATCTTTAGATTTGCTGGTAGTAAATAAGAGGGTTAGATGTTTCGGTTTATAATAAGTCTAGTTAATAATCAATTATTATGTTTATATTTTTTTTTACCGATTTTAATGATGATGCATTAAAAATTGTTGCATAATTTCATATAAAAGACTAAATTGTTCTAATAAAATAAATATCTGTTTGAAAAGGTGCTAGGTGTACAAATAAATTCGGCGTCTTTTTTATAGAAACTGAATGTGGAATACATTTCAATACTCAAAATATCGTCCATTATTTTGTATAAATTTATTTCATCTGTCGGATAACTAACGAATCCCTTGTCGAAAAAAGATGGACACTTTGAGTCGATGAAGTCGTAATGCATAGTAGTAATTTTAGTATGTGTTGTGCGTTAAAATATCTCCCCCTAAAGCTGAACAAGTCACTCATGAGGCTTTGGCAGTCTTTTTGTATGGAATTCGAAAATTATGCAATGCTTAATATGCTGTTTTTCGGATGTCATCGTGTCCATGACTGTTTTGTGAGGTTATGCCAACTGTTTGGCCAATATATATATATATATATATATATATATATATATATATATATATATATATATATATATAAATGTTAACGTTGGCACTTGAAAATCCTAAAACAACAAGAAAATATTTTAATTTAAAACATAGTTATGATTGATTCAATTTAAAGGCACAGAATTAATTTCTACACCTAATAATTACATTAGTTCAGGTTAATGTTTTTAGCGAACACTCTCCAAACAAAAACTAGAATTCGTTCAGGTTGTCGCCAATTATTTGCTATTGTATTGAAAAAAATCGTAATGAATGAATCTAAACTGTTGAAAGTAAACTATTGCTCACATTACACCATGCCGCATATTCTATTCAAGTGTACATACATTAACACAATGACAACTATGGCACAATAACATTGTTTTATAAATAAAAGCGTAACAACAATAGAAAAGTAAAATGTCTGGAAAAAGAACAAAATGTGATTTACGAAGTATGGAAATTAATATTGTATTATATTATGAATCGTGTCAGTTTTGTATCCAAACAATATGTGAATATTATTATATATTGTCAGTATATACAGAAATTTCGTCGTGTATATAATCGATATGTTGTACAAAAGTGGACATTTTTTAGTGATTCTATTAATTAATAACGTTATAAATTTTATTTTATCGGTAATGGCTGTATGTAATGTGTCATTAATGTCGATAACGTTAATTCTTATATTTTTTTACAATTTAATCTCTGATATTACACAGAATTAAATATTTCAGTTATTGGCTTTTTTTGTTTATTTCAGTTCCTTTTATGACTCTTGTTAGTTACTCGGTCTATATTTGTTGTTTATATTAACCATTCTACTTATTTCAGTAGGAATGCCTTTTTTTCTCTTTTATTTGATCGTTTGAAAAATATTTGTTCATACACTGTATTTTATTTATTAATACAATGTAAGTAGAAATATTCTAAGCAAGCAATTAAAATTCTTGTTTGATGTTTTAATATTTAGAAATCAATTTTAGAATTTAAGAATTTAATGTACATTTTTATATTACATATTTCTCTCTATATTTATAAAATCAAAATTAGTCACAAAAAATTCGATGACGTCGAGGTTTCTATGGTACCCAAATATGTTTATCTCATAAAGAAAATAATACGTTGAAATTTATCTGCGATAATGATTATATAAACATACTAGAATATATATATATATATATATATATATATATATATATATATATATATATATATATATATATATATATATATCAACTACGTTGCCGATATATCTGTGATAATAATTATATAGTCATAAATGAGTTTTAAAAAATATGTTTTTTATTTCATTTGATCACATGTTATGCTTATAATTGACAAGTGGGCGAGCGCAGCAAGCCCGGGCGGGGGTTGGTAAGCTGAGCGAGCAGGGTGTGAAGCCCACTAGTTTCTAACTAAAATAGTATTAAACTCGAAAATTCGCGTGGGTCCTTAAATGTAATAATGAACTTTTTCACTTCATCATAAACTACAAATAAAATCCAATCAAAAAAAGTTCAGTAATTGAATTTCACAGACTTTTCTACATCTTTGCGCTTTAAAGATAATGGAATTGCTATTAAAGTAAGTATAAGTAACACAAATGTTTCATAATCGATTACTGAACATTTTTGATCAGTTTTTTTTTGTTGTAATTTGTGAGTGAAAAATGAATTTGTGAAACTCCATTTAGCTGTAAGGTGAAAGAAACACTGTAGCATTGATAAAAATTAAAACTGGCCTTGTAAATATTAACATCGAGCAATTATTAGATGATACGACACTGATACTGAGTATTAAATATTAAATTTTAGAACATTTTTTTCCTTGTTTTGTTTTATAGTTATTTTTTGAAACATCTTAGATTAAAATGGATTATTCAGGATATAAATAATGAAAACGGACACAGTTTAATCTCATACTCGGGACAACTAGTTACTTTATGCAAAGAAGTAATCAGAATCGAACTTAATAATCTGTATAAAAATTTGAATAAATTACCATGTATACATGACCGTATAACTCAATAAGATAAATGCAGGATATCAGATTTGTGCTGAATGCATTTAAATTATTGAAATATATACGTCAGTAATACCTCATGAGTTACAAACGTGCAGAAGTGGTATAAAGAAGACATTGAGAATAAAATATATCAGTGTATAAATCGAGTTTTTTTTGATATATAATTCAATACGTCAGTTATCATAGACGATCGTTTGTTAAATGAACATAAATTACAAATTGATTGTTTAGTACACAATACACAAATACGTGAATGTTCTTAGTATCAAACTTCAAGGTGTTCTTTTTGTTTTTATTTAATGTAGCAGCATGTGTGACTGAAATGCATTAATCAACTATTTTATAGTTATATATATATATATATATATATATATATATATATATATATATATATATATGAAAAAAGTATGTTTTTGTTTATTATTCGAAATATAATATTTATTAGTCACGAAGCGTACATTATAATTATTTTTATACTAATGTATATGCATGTATAGTGTGTTTTGTAAAACGTGTGATAAATACCTGCTAACTAAAAATAATGTTATGTTTGTTCCAAATATAAAAATCGACCCTAATTTGAATTTTTGCCGTAGTGAAATTGTCAAGAGAATTAATGAAATGAAAATTCAGTGGAAATATGCATTTTATATAATATTCACAGTTTAATGTTTTAATGATTTCTCTTTCTCTCTCCCTCCCTCCTACAAATCGTTCTCTATGAATCGCATTTCGACTAGTACGAAAACTGGATTATCTTGTATTACTAGATTATTTTGATTCTCTTGTAAACACATTACATATCTAGTAAACAGATTGCACTGCACAATGATTAGAAAATTATTTCCTTCCTTTGTTCGAAAGTTAGCTTTTATTTCAGAATACACATAGAATATTATTTCATAGGGAGTATTTGGGTTCGAAAGTGCTTTATATATATATATATATATATATATATATATATATATATATATATATATATATATACATATACGAGGTGTGGCAATTAAAATAACTAAAAATTCTTTCTAACGCACTACCGAGCAGCACTGCTGACACTTGTGCTACTATCTGGTGGAAATATTCCGCGGTTTTTGCCTATGTCTCTGACGTTTCAACACGGGAGGTTATTAAGTTTTCAATTGCCAGTGAAGTTCGAAAATTGTTCTAAAATTTGTCACGTCGTGAAAATGTGCGATAAAAATGGACAGATAGCGGTCATTAAATTTTTGATTGGATGGAAAGGACTGTTACTGGCGATGAATCATGGGTGGTTTCAATATGATCCTGAGACCCGTCGACACAGCAAGCAATGGGTAGAAGTGGGTTGAGAATGTCAAGGTCAAAAAATCAAGACAATGTTAATTTGTTTCGTCGATATCCGAGGACTGGTCCACAAAGAGTTTGTTCCACTGAACCAGACAGTCAACACAGTGTTTTACTTGGCATTACTGGAACGTTTGAGATAGAGAATTGTGAGAGTTCGTCCGAATTTGGTGGTTGACGGATGGATTTTGCATTTCGATAACGCGCCTGCTCACTCGTCGTTAGCCGTATAAGAGTTTTTAGTCAAAAAACAAATTCCGATATTACCCCATCCCCCTTACAGTCCGGATTTAGGAACCTGTGACTCTTTTATTTCCTCGGATGATGTCTCCGATGAAACGTCAGTGTTGTGATGACATTCGCGATATCCAAAGGGACACGGTGCATGTTTTAAAGGCGTTTACTTCAGATGATTTTCACGGATGTTTCCAGAAATGGGAGAAACACTGGCGCAAGTGCGTCATGCTCAGGGGAGACTACTGTGAAGGTATGACAGCATAGATTTATGTATTTTTGTTTAATAACGGATTTATAAATCAACTCTTGTCATTCAGTTACCACACCTCGTATATGTCTATTGTCTCTTGAAATATTTTTTTCCAGTTGATATATTTTGTCTGTTTAGGTATGTGTTTAATACCTTTTAAGTATCTTCCAAGATTATTACGAGAATAAGTAAAAAATTCGTATTCTACATATAGATTTTTTATTAAGGTCTTTTTCTATACAATACTTTCTATATAATCCATTTTAACACCTATGTACTTGGTCCAATGCTCAGTGAGCTTCTGGATTCTGTCTTAAAGAAACGTTTGTTTTTTTGTGTAACCACTCTCTAGAAAAACAACTTTAATAAAAATCCAGCATGTAGAAAAATAGTTTTTCACTTCTTAAATGCTTTATGTTCTGACTTGTCATCGTAATAATCAAGTAGTTTACTATCAAAAAATATATAAGCATCTTAAAAAACACCTAGAAATCAATCGTTGTTTTATGAATTGCGTTTTTACTATTAATAAATTATGGATGTACAGTTACGACATTCATAACATTTGTAAATTTTAGTCGTCTTAGCGGAAGTGACTAACACAGGTCGTCCGAAAAAAATAAGAAAGTTTTAAACAAATGTGACACAATATTCGTGGGGACGTTTCGATTTCGAGCTGTTTTCCGTCATGAATTTGTATCTGATGGTCAAATAGTAAGTTAACGGTTTTATAAATATGTCTTCATTCGATTGAAGGGTATATCTAAGAGAACCTGCGGCTAAATGTGGGGAAATGGTTTTGACTGACAAGTCTTCCTTCATATCTTGCCATTTCTATTCAAAATTTTCGATAAAAAATATATATTCCTAATATATCACATCTTCTATACTCATCTGATATAATATTGCATGATTTTTTTCTCTTTTAAAAATCAAAATGAATCTGAAAGAAAAAATATTCGATGATGTTCACGATAAAACAACATTTTCTAGAATATAGTCATGTTTTTAATGTGAACTATATATAAGTACCATGAATCTTTGTGGTTTGTGTCCTTTCGATTGAACCAGCCGTTTAAAATAATTTTATTTCATATGATTCGATGATTTAAATTTATTTTAATACTAGTTCTGCAAAGCAAAACATTTTTAACAAAACAGTATTCACAGGAGTAAAAAATAACGTGTAAGAAGATAATTAATAAATGTAAGAAAATAATTCGTACATTATAATAATTCATATATAATAAAGAGACTATTTTAAAAATTAGTGTACGTTTTATATTTTTTAATGCACAATTTAAATCTCTATTTACTGAAATACTTCGACAAATTTATCTTAAAATATTACTAAGGTTAAACGTAAGATTTGTTCTTATTATTATTGTTTTACAACTTTATTTAATTTTGCTTAATCATCGGTTATTTTTTTCTGTGTGCCATGACTAAGAAACAATATTTTTTGTGTTAATGTGAAAATAAATCTTGTTCTTGAAAATAAATTCAACAGTAATTAATCAATTAGTGCTTTTGTTTAAACAGATCATGAACAAAAACCAATAGCTTTTTTTTGATAATATGAAAACAAGTACTTTTCTTTAAACTGATTCGAACAATAATTATTTTTTATTCACTGTTTCGTTATATTGTTTCGTAATAAAAACCATAATACTTTTTGTACAAGGCTTTTTGTTTATCGTATAAAGAATATAAAATAATTCTATTTAGAAATATGTATATCGAATATAACTAATTATTGATAAACAAGTTGGGCACTTTGAGGTTTTAATATAAAAACCGTCGTTGGTTTTAAATGATTTTTTTCAAAGTCAGTTTATATTAAAAGTGTAAAAGTGTTGTGAAATATTAGCAATATTTGTCATATGATTTATTTGTATCACGCGTGTGATTTTTATTCATTATCACTTCCATTATTTGCTATACGGTGTATAAATATATATATATATATATATATATATATATATATATATATATATATATATATATCATTAAAAAGTTCATCGAATTTGTTGTAACTGATTATACTGTAAATGAATATTATTAAAGTTTAAAGTTACTTACAGAACTAATAAGAATAATAAAAAAAATAGATGTTTAATTTTTGAAGCCACTAGACTGTACAACTTAGAAAAAGGATCGAGTTTCCAGAAACAGGTGGTTAGAGGTTATTTTAGCTGAGTAGCGTTACTTAGAAGAGGATCATATTCATAAAAAATATACAGTAAGAATTATTTTACTTAACCTGTCGAACAACTTGTTTGAATAGACCTCGTATACAATATATTTATTAGTATCCACCTTTCCACCTTTCTTTAACGATTCTTAGACTGATCGCCCTTTCTTCATTGCTATCTTTCATTATTGATGTTAATTTTATTTAAAATCTTGCAAACACTGCGATAAGTGCTTTCTTGGTAAATGAATTACTTGATGTATTTTGGATTTATAATATAAACAGTTGGTAATGGTTTTAAATTACTTGTCAAAGGTTAAAATATTTGTAACGCTCCTTTCTAAAATGGCAGTGGTTTGATATTTATTGTGGAATACTTTCATACAACTTTTTTTTATTGTTTTTCGATGGAGGGGATGAGAATTTAACCAGTACTCAGTTATGATCGTGGAATTGTACAGTAAATATATTAGGTTGGTGCAAAAATAATTACGGTTTTTATCATTTTAAGTTTGGCGTCGATTTTTCTAGTTACCGTTATCTTTTGTTGTATGAGACTCCGGACTCCGGACCTATTTCCGACAAATTATCATTTTTTTTAAATATTTAAGTAATTTCCTATGAGAGAGGGTTTTCAAAAATCAAGCATCAGCTCAAAGCGCTTTCGATGAATTCGTTAATTAAATAAGGACTAATAAGGGTTAATAAGGACTGCAGAATTCTATTTTGTAGGAATAAACAAACTTGTTTCCTGTTAGGAGAAATGTATGCACGCTAATGATCTTTATTTTGATTAATAAATATAATTTTTTACTGATATATGTGTTTTTATACACGATAAGTAAAAATCGCAATTATTTTTGCACCAACTTAATAATAAGAAAATCGATTTCAGAAATAAATTAATATTCGAGATATGATAGAATTTTCTTTCACCAAAATATTCAGTAATTAATTATTCTGTATGTTAAAACAATCAAGTGTATTGTAATTTTAAAGCGCAATATCATCTCATCTTCGGAGCTCAAGCATGGTATGTGAGATTTTTTTCCTTTTTTTTTTTTACAAACAAATCTATGAGCTCAGCAGTTCAGAAACTCTACCTGAGAATGACAAACAGTAACCTAATGAGAGAAACCGAAACGATATTTTAAATATTTGTTTGAATGTGACGTTTTACACACTGCAAAATATTATTGTTTTCAAACGATGTCTGTTTAAAAAACACGTATTATTATGTAACAAGACTACATATACGTGCACATCGTTCGATTCTCCAGTTAGTAGATTATTGAAAGTTGCGCAATTCGCATAAAATAAAATATACTTGGAAACTTTAATCGACGCGTCTCTTCATCAAAACAATTAAATCGTTCGAAAAACAACGCAGGAATACTCAGAATCTGATCCGAGCATTCGCGAAAACGGACAGATTTCGAAGTAGTACTTAATCTCAGTAGGATAATGTCACGTATGTTGACAAGATTCTGGTCATCTTTGTGTTGTGCTTTAATATTTCAATTAATAATAATAGCTCTTAACGAGCACAGCAGATGCATTAATGCCAGTGTGCAAGATAATTAAAGTAGCATACGTTTGTTAATGATGGCGTTTACTTTCTGTACACTTGATCAACAGTTATGGTTCATTTCAAATAAAACAGATCGTCAGTTCTATAAAAATGTACGTTTTTAATTTGATAATTCGTATTTGTCCGACCTTGACTATTCAGAAAGTGTACACAAGACTCAAATCATTTTTCATAATTTAACAGTTTTATCTTTTGATGAAAGAACATTTTTATTAAACGTTAGATTGACAAGACAGTTATTTTAATTTTTCTATTTGTTATTTTGAGCATCGTTTTTTTTTAAAAAAAAACCTGTTATATAAGTTAAGTGAAAGTGTATTGTTTTCTGAACGTATATACTAATAAATAAAAAATAAGTGGCTTGTATCTGTTATTCAATCGCGTAAAAGCTACTGCACCCAGATGCGATACCCGGTTTATATATAGGCTAATCGCTATTAAAAAAAAAACGTCTACAATATCTGAAATACCTGATCCACAAATCATATTGTTGTGAAACAAAATTGTTTTGAAAAAGCGTTAATTTGCTTTTATTGGGACAATAAACTTATTTTGTTCTTTTCCTGATAAAATATAAACTGTAAGTATTTACATTTAAAAATAATTACACTTTGTTGAGATATAATTATGAATTGAGATTTAAAATCAATTAACTTGTTTTTTTTCTTTTCCTGTTCAAATATAAACCGTAAATTAATTACACTTAAAAATAATTACATTTTTTGAAATGTGATTAAGAATCAAGGTTGAAAATCAATTAAGCCTTTTGAAGCCTGACGGATCTAGGAATCCATTAATGTTTTCCAAACAAACTATAGTCTCAGAGCGTAATCTTTTGGATTATATATTTGAAGGTCACTAATCTTTTTCTAATGAGACTACATTTGTAACTACTTCTTTCATTAGAAAAAAAATACTGTCGTCCAAAAATCAGAAAAATCGATGTTTGTCATTTGAAAATCTATAAAAGTTGTGAATTTGAGATTCGGGTTGAATAATATTTTTTCCCAAAAGTTCAACATTAGAAGAAAGCGTATAAAAAGTTTAGAGGCTCTACGTTCTGCAAAAAATTTAAAATTCTATGTACAGCGATATTTTTTGATTCATTGGTAAGTTAGTTTTTTTCTGCCACAAAATGATTTTCTGTTAAAAAAATGTCAAGAAAAACTGTCAAGTGGTACAAAAATGATTCTTCCATATTTTCGTTCTTATAATCTACAACGCATACGTTATTTACTGCCGTGTAAATCGTAAAGGAATGACTTTTGCTGACTACAAACTCATATTGGTTTCACATATTGTTTTAAAAGCTCCAAGTGTATCTTCTACGAAAATTCGAAATCCACCGCCTCATTTTCCGGAGAGAATACCGTCAGATCATGGTCAACAAGCACAGTGTGTAGTTTGTAAAGCAAATTGAAGAGACCGACGTCCAAGTACAAGATATGACCGATATGGAACCGTTTTGTGCACATTTATTGTTTCCAAATTTTTTCACACTCAACAGTAATGTTGTTTTTGCAAATTTTCAATTGTAATTAATTTTTCCGCTTCCAATTTTGTTTCCAATCAAGAGATTTATGTTCACCCGAATATTATCAACGATTTTCCACCATATGTCAGATAGATGTGAAATTTTTAATGGTTAATATGAATTAACACATTTTCTCTTGTAACCGACAAATTTGCAATTTTTATTTTGTTTACAATAAAAGAATGTTCACTTAATCGAAAAATATTTGTTAAAATTTTTTAGCACCCGTTCTCTCTTCCCTGTTCCAAAGCGTTAAAACGAGTTTTATATACTTGAAATTACATGGCCACGTTTTAGATTGAACGTTGTTATAAAACTGATTGTTCGGTTTTAAGGCTCTACGCAGCGATTTGGATTTCTTATATCAGAATACATTTTTTTTTCTTTTTACAAATGAATTTTTCATTCGTCTTACAAACAGATTTTTCTGTAATTTAACGATCTGAGTACGATATATCGCCGTGTAAATGCGTATAAGCAGCAATCAAAAATTATGTATAGTAAATTATTTAACAAAACATGTGTTTTTTGCGTTAAGAAACTGATTTCATTCGTGAAAGTGAATTTAGCCATAGTTCCGAAAAACTACCGAGTTTTTTTTTGTTTTTATATATTTATTGAGAAAACACATGTTTTTATCTATCCACAGTAACTAAACACGAATATATTGATAAGAATATAAAATTGTAATGGAAAAGCTATTATTAACACGTTACATTGCAAAAAGTAATTGTGTAATTGTATGTGGATGATTATCGGTTTACATTAATTCGTACGTAGGTATTGACATAGAAAACAATATCAATAAATATAATAGAAGAAAAAAGGCATTAATGTACTATTTAATAGATAATTAACAAAATAAATTATTTGAGTCACATGACGATAACGTTTTTTCCTTTCACTTTTTTATTCGAAATAATCATATCTATGCGTTTTTTTTTAGGAACAATTATTGTTTAGAAAGATAAATACGACTTCTTAGAAATTAGATTGAACAAATTTCAACTGAAAATGATTAACATCGTTCGCAGTCATTCAATTTTTTAGGAAATCTGCTTCAGAAAATTTACGAAATAGTAACAACACACATACACAATCGTATATGTTTGCCAAAAATGATTCAACCTATTAATAAAACAAAAATATAGATATCTTTTTCACAGGATGTTGTTCTGTGTCATCAACATTTGTTCATTTATCAATGTAAACGGAAGAATTTGGTGTAGAAAGTTTTTAATAATTTTTTATAACACGGATTCATAAGGTAGTGTTTATGAATTTTTGAGAGCTGAATGGAAAATTGTGTTGATTTATTATTTATTTTATGGATCTGATATTTAAGTAGAATATTAATATATATATATATATATATATATATATATATATATATATATATATATATATATACTTGGGTCTTTTCTATGCGGTATTTTTTACATGATTCACAGTTACTGTTTTTCAACACGATTTATTCACAGTTGCACGATTTTTTAACAAGTTATGATCACCTTTACAGGTTTTTTGCACGACTTTTTCACATGATTTCACGATTTCGACTTTTTTCCCAACGTATAAAAAGAGACCCAAGTGTATATAAATATATATATATATATATATATATATATATATATATATATATATATATATATATATATATATAGCTGAACAGACAAGCTGTTTAAAGCAAATCAGGTCAGAATGAGTTTTACAAAATGTAGTTAACAAAATATTAAACCTACTAAACTCACTCGTATAGTTAACGCTGATTATGCCATCTATCTATCTATTTTTCCATTCTTCTTCTATATAATAAAAACACATCTCTCGTCACTTTGTCTACAGAACAATAGCCATGTTGACGAAAAATGTTTGTCTATGGTGACGAGAAATGTCTGCTTTGCTAGCTCATAGCTTTCAAGTTTAATTCATTAAGTTTCGTTCTTAGGTATTTTTGATGTTGAAATATGTTATGTTATAAAAATCAATTCAGCTTTTTCTTTCTATATTTCTTTTTATTTTCCCGTCAAATTTGACGGGTTTTGATGGGTTATGTAACAGTATTGTGTGATTGCGTGTACTGTTTCGAATTGTTTCTTTTTCAGTTTAAAGTAAGTGCAGATTTTTTCATTTCAAAGTGGAAATTTCATTCGATTGTGTTGCCGAAACTTATGTTTTAATAAAAGTAACGTAGTGGCACTTTCGAATAATGTGTCGCCGTAATCTGACAAAGTTGAAAAGCCTCTATTTTGACAGTTATTTACTACATTGAATACACACACAGCTCGGTCTCTAGAGTGTGCCAAGGGGGTATATAGTTTATATATATATATATATATATATATATATATATATATATATATATATATATACACAGCATGTACCAGAGGAACAGAAAAATTAAATGAATTTTAATTTTTACATAATTTCATTTACATACTCTTGTTAGGTATATCGGTCCATTTTATTTTTTTAAAACAACGCTTAATAGATGAGCACTATTTCGGTGCATACATTTATGTAATCTTATTCGGAAATTTTCCATTACGCGCCTTATCATGTCTGATCGAGTCCTTACAAATTATTTCTTGGATTTTTAATTTAAGTTCAGGATTCATGTGTGGACGATCAGTATACACCTAGCTTTTTAGATAACACCAATGAAAATAATAAGATGTCGTCAAATCTTGAGATCTTGCTGGCCAAATAACGTCTCTATTTTAGAAATGATATTGTTCGGAAAGAGCGCTCTTACAGCAGCCATGAACACTAGCAGTATGCAGTGTGGCCCCGTCTTGCTAGAACCATTTAATTTATGGAAATTTGATTTCTGGAGTGTGGTATTGATTTTTCGTGTACGATTAATTTATTATCTACTCTTTTTAGTTACTGGCGACTGAATTCGCTGACGAAAATCATTCCGAGCAATAACCGTGTTGAATAAATACAATTCTTATAAAAATAGAAAAAGTTATTTATAATAAATTATTAATCTATATATTATAAATTTTATTAATAGATAGTATTTTCTAACGATATTATTTCTGATGTCAATTCGTCTATAATCTATGTATAATAGTTCAACAAATTAAACAATCTCAACAAACACTTAATTTTATTTTAAGCATAAAACTGAAATAATATTTCAAACGAGTACGTAACAGGAAAAAGCCAGTATATTGCTGAAAGTTACAAAATATAAAACAGCCATAATCTTTAAAAAATATTTTTCGTAAAATATACATATTGCATTTTTATGAGAGCTTTAATGTCAAAGATATAATTTATGTTGAAATTGCTTTTCCGAGAAAATGTTTTCATATAAACGTCTTAAATAATATTTTGCATATATATATATATATATATATATATATATATATATATATATATATATATATATATATATTACATAAAGTGTATCAAAGCATGAAAATTTATTTAATATCACTTTATTTTGGTAACATTTTGACTTAAAACGATATATTTTATATTTAAATTGCGATCAAGTTTCATCTATCTATCTATCTATTTATCTATATCTGTTTATCTGTCTCTCTATTTATATATATATATATATATATATATATATATATATATATATATATATATATATGTATATATATGTATACATAATATCCATTACTATATCTGCAAAGCAAGTAGGTACGGTTTTGATTTCAAGAGGATATTTTGCGACATTTTTCAATATCGGTTGGTTTAACTATGTAGAGAACATCTGGAAACTTTTAAATCGAGGGTTCTATTGAATCAGATTAAATCGAAGAGTTTTGGTGACTTATAAACCCAAATCTTTTAAAATTAATAGTTGAAGTATTCTTCAATACTAATTTATAGAAATTTGTATGCCTTTGGCTAGATAGTGTCTACAATTAAGGTAGGAAGGTAGAGGGAGGAGAGGGTGATGAAAACTAGTTGAATTTAAACATATAATGTAAGAACTCATTTCTTCATTTTCAAAAAAAATTTCCAAAATTAATGTTGCGTATTCGTAACAGCAGAGCTTAATGGGTTAAAAGTATGTTTAAAAGCTTGTCCGCGTGTAGAATTTAAAATTTATTTTTCATGTATTTATATATTGTTTAATTCGAAGCCGTTAGAATGTTAATTATTATACATGTACGAAAAGTATGTTTGCTTTTTTGATATATTTTTGATTATTGAAAAAGTAAATACGTTGTACTGTTAAGCAAATATATAATTAGATTATGCTTTTGACCGTAAATAGAGGTTATATCTAAAGGAATATATGAAACTATACTCATCTCTGTATACAAATGTTTGAGTTGTGTTTGAATACATACTTTTATTTTTTATAGTTTCTATTTTAATAGGACGTTGCATTGAAAGTCGCTGTTCGCGTGTATATGGCTCTAGGTGCGTATGCTGTGGGCAGTGACAGATGCCTCTTATGTCATTTTAAAATGTGAAAATTTCCCACTAAAATTCAGTCATCAGACGCTATCCATTGTTTACACAAGTGCTTTTCTATAACCGAATTAAAATGGAACGCGATAAGTTGTTTTTCCGATGTGTACTTCTTATCGATTGCTTGCGAAAACTTATGGTGAATCTGCTCCATCGGAAATAATATGTAGAGATTGGTTTCAACGATTCAAAAGTGGTGACTGAGACATTCACGACAAACAACGGCTAGCTCGATCGAAAGATGAACAACTTCAAGCTCTATTGGAAGAAAACCTTGCTCAAACACTCAATAATTGGCTCAACAGCTCGAAGTTGATAAATCAACCATTTCACGACGTTTGCAAGCCATGGAAAAGATCTCGAAAGTAGGGAGATGCCTGCCACATGTATTTACCGAAAGTACCATTGCTAATCGTTTAAACATCTCGATTTCTTTGCTTGCAAGGCGTAAAAAGAAAATTTTCTTGTCGCGTATCGTGACCGGTGATAAAAAATGGATCTATTTCGATAACTCAAAACACAGGAAATCATGGGTTGATTTTGGCCAACCATCAGCGTCGACACCAAAGCGAAATGTCCACGGTCACAAGGCAATGCTCTCTATTTGGTGGGATATGGAGGGTGTCGTGTATTATGAGCTATTGAAACCGAAGGAAACAATCACAACCGAACGTTATCAACAACAATTGGAGCGTTTGAATGATAATTTGATGCCAAAACGACTATCAATTGCAGAAAATCGCCGAAACGTGATTGTTCTCCATGAAAACGCTCGGCTCCATGTTGCTATAGCCGTGAAACAAACACTGATGGAGCTCGAATGGAAGGTTCTTCTGCACCCAGCGTATTATCCGGACTTGGTCTCAAGCGATTACCGTCTGTTCCGATGGATGCAATACGTTTTGGAAGATATACGTTTCCATAACTATGGAGAAGTCGAAAATTGGGTTGTTGAATGGATTGTCTCAAAAGACAGACCATTCTTTCATCTCGAAATTCAACTTCTGCCAGAAAAGTGAGAAAAGTCATTGCTTCCGATGACAAATTCTTTGATCAATGTATTCATACATTTTGTTATTGAAATAAATGCTCAAAGATCACAAAAAAAGACAGCGGCTTTCAATGCAACCTTGCAATACTTTCTTAAACATTATTCGTTTATCTTAATTCATTTATTAAAATAAAAATGTATTTTAAGTGATCAAATATATAACCATAAAAAATATTTAATTGTCACTGGTGCGGATATAAATCGTGAAAAATCCATTTTATTTAACGATTCGATTCTTTTATGTAAAACTTTATAAAATTATGCTAAGAAAACATGTGTGACTTCATAAATGTAATAACCGTGTCTTAAAAAACAAACAATTCAGATTGCCTCAATATAATGTTTGAATTATATTTTTATACGTCTTTAGTAAATATTTATAAGATTTATCTCCGACAGCGACGTCCTCATTTTTAAAAATAATTATTACAAAAAAAAAGAAAAAAACGATATCAACATTAAATCCGCGAGACGAGGCGCTCGCGTTATAAGACATAATACATACCTGTATATATAAGAAATAAATAATACGAATTGTTTAGAGATTCAGTTACGACAGTTATTTGCCATTCGTGTCGAGTCGTTCGTAAAGAGTTGAAAAATGATATTTTTAGAAAAATTGCTGTATCGCGTGTCGAACAGATTACGATTGAAGTCTCGTGACATTTAGTCAAGTGTGCATGTGATATTTTGGCATCAATTAAACCGTTAGTTAGTTCACAGTTTAACGGGAACGCCAATGAACTGTCCAGAATGATTTTCGGTTTGCATTTCGCGTGGAAAGTAAACAGCGGTCGACGGATGCTCACAATTTAGCAACCTTAATGTCTATTATTAGATTTTTAAATCCTTAAGCTGTCAGAAAGACATTACCGATAATAATTATGTTTTCTTTTTCAATATACACGGGTTCGAATCCTAACTTTTCATGAATAATATTTTTTTTCGGATTGGTACTACAGAAGGAAACAATTTAGTAAAAGGTTTGGAAATTAAAGTGCAATGTCATGTTAATATAACAAGGTCAAATGAAAGGTCAATATATTACCATCATTTTTATGTCAACACTTATTATTATTAGTGAAAAAATCTACTAATACTTTAATAAAAGATGTATGTAAAAAATAAGAATGTTTGTCATAAAATGGATGTTTGAAAAAAAATTATAAGCTTGTTATTTCAAACTTTAAATTATTCAGTTTTTTATAAAATGATTAGAAATGAAAATATATTTTCCCTATAGTATAGCATTAATACATTTTTGGATAGTCTCTCTATAATTCAAAATGATACACATGGAATTGTTTCAGGCATGTTTTTTTTTTACTTTAGTGTTTATTTTATTAAGGAAATTAATTTTGTACAGTTTTAATAGTCTCTGAGGATTATATTAAGTTGGTGGAAAAATAATTGAGGTTATCATTTTAAGTTTGGCGCAGATTTTTCTAGTTACCGTTATCTTTTGTTATAGTCATGTGATACATCATTGTAAACAATGAAATTAGCACTACTGATTTCAGCTTATGTCTATTGTTTTTATTCTTTAGTATTGTTGGATATAACCTTTTAAATTAGTCATGGAAAAAAGAAAATTCGCGCGATTTTGTTGTGAGTTTTCGTTCATGATAACGCCCGACCATACGTCTCACAAATGACTTTAAAACAATTAAATGAACTGGGTTCTGAAACGTAGATGAATTCGTTAATTCCAGGACTCCAGAATTCTATCTTGTAGAAATAAACAAACTTGTTTCCCGTTGGGAGAAATGTGTGCAGGCCAATGGCATCTATTTTGATTAATAAATATAATTTTTAACTGATGTATGTGTCTTTATACTCGATACGTAAAAATTGCAATTATTTCTGCACCAACATGATATATTCGTAGTGAATTATAATATGTAACAACAGTATCTAAATACTTAATTATATTTTATAAATATATCGTTAATTACGTCAGAGATAACTGTTAATCTCATCAGGTGTGTAAATAAATAGAAAGAAACAATGCTGATCTTAAAAAAATAATCGAATTGTCTCTGATGGATTTTATAACTTTAAAATTATATTTCTAGCAGAAAAGTTTCTTAAAGAAATCTTATATTTTTCTTAATTATATATTCTTTTTAATGTAGAGATGGTTTATAACTAATTTTTTATTATGTATTATTATTTTGTTAATTAAACTTTTAGAGTAATGAAGCCACTCGACCAAAAAAAACAACTCAATGTTATATAAACTCGAAAAATATCTTTGAGTAGAAAATACCCATCGGCTTTAAAATATTGTAAACATTTCGCACGTGTATTTCAGGATAAATTATATAATTATAAATATTATTTTGTGGTGAATGACTTTTAGAAATCTGTTAGGTTGTTAAAAGAAAATGTTCTGTTGTCATTTAATAAGTTTATGGTATTTTTTTCAGAAAAAAACCTTAATTAAATATGTTCTAACTTATCACGTCATTAGATAATTTTTCTATTGAAAATTTGTTTCAGATTAAAGAATGAATATCTGAGTTAAGACAAGGTCCGGAGATAGTACTTTCCAATTGAGCGTTTAAAGTTTATTAACTGTAACATTCGTCACGTATGGTTTTGTATTACCACGCTGAATCATACAAATTGCACCTTTCTATTCACTAGCATGAACCTTTCTTTTAGCAAGGTAACCTTTAAACATTTCAGTTTTTTTTTTTTTTAAAGTATAAAGTCTAAAAAGTTCCCGGACAAGTTAATAAAGCAGCATATCCACTATATATCTTTAATGAATACGATTTCGAAAGTTATCTTGCGATCAAACTAAAATGTTAATTACCGTATTAGCCTGAATATAAGACGAGTTTTTTTTCCACAGATTTTCATTAAAAAACAAGGGTCGTCTTGTATTCTGATCTTCAAAAGTTCAGGCCGGTACGCCACTGTAGGCGTTTTTAAAATGTGTATTTGTAAAAATTTTTGTAAATATTGCTTTCTATTCAAATGTAAATCAACATTTTCATCAATCAGAAATTTGCAGTGGCGCGTTATAGCTTCATGGGGCCCAGTCACATTTGAATTAGGGGCCCCAGGTACAGTGTTGTACTACTGTAATGAGTTTATAAAAGGTTGGTTTACCTCCCACTCCTGTTGGTAGAGACCTCAGGTAATTGCCCTTTTTACCTAAAGGATAAAGCGCTACTGAAAATTTGCATGAAACATAAAAAAAACTTAATGTTTTTTTTTTACATTTCATTTTTAAATTTAATTTTTGGTAAAGACACACGCTATTTGCAAAAAAGAATAGATAAATTATGTATAAACTGTTTACTAGGAAGAAAATTGAAATAAATGGAAAATTAATTGTTTCCGAGAGCTCTTTAAACATTCACTGAACTATGAAAATTTGATGTAAAACTTATATTATCATAGAAATATTATTTTTTGAAGTGTTTAGGCGGCGAAAACGGAATTTTCGTATTTACAGTTGTGTCATTTTTCATTTCAGTGATCGAAATATAAATAAGAAAAAATTTAATAGAACCAAAATTATTACAATTATAGTTTTAGCATTATGACTAATAAAAAAAAATAAGGTAGTTATAAGTTTATTAATCGTGCTTTGTAATAATTTTTAGTGTAATACGAGCCAGAACTATATAAAATTCAGTACTGAATCATGTAGAGCGTTATCATATTTATTTTCTGTATACCAAAACAAAATGATATTTTTAAACTATTTATATTCTTAGAATATCAAGAGATTAGGTCATAGATCAAGGTATGTTTTTACAATACCGAATTGTAAACCGATATCTGCAGGTTACCAAACCGGTATCATTTAATGGCCTTAGTTAATCGTTTAATTATCGGTCGAAAACTTTAAGTATTTTTGGAAAAAAGTAATAGGAATTGTTCGAGAACAAAGAACCTTAAACGTTTCTTTGAACTATCTGTTTATTTAATAGAAAGTGACCTAGCTTGGAGCAAAGTCAGTAAATTGTATGCATATTACTATGAATTTGTAATTTATCGACAAGTTTTTTTAAGCAGAAATTTGCATTTATTGATAGTAAGAAAAGGTCGTTCTAAAATTATTTATCTAAGTTAATGGTCTTATATGGATTTCAATGGATTGCAGTCAACATTTACTGTTATTAAATTGTATAATTATTTTATTTATCATTCGAATTCAATGACTTTAGAAATGTATAAGTAAAATGTATTTGTTTGGTAATATAAAGAAGTTTACCTGATTGCGGTATTTCGAGACGCCATCAGTATCAGATTGTATTATCAAAAATACTGCCAGTAACATTTTTGTAACTAAAAAACATTTGAAATATTGAATGATAAAGTAGTACGGATCGAAATGATCACAACAGTTCAATATATGTTAAGAGAGTCATGACCGTGAAACTCAAAAAAATAAACTGGATTTATTGACTCATCGAGAGTTCAGGTGTGCTTCGTACACAGTGAACGACGAGGTAGATCGTAGTCCATGTGACGATCACGGCAAGTTCAAGTAAATCTTTGTAAAGATTATCACGTGAAGTGAGTGTGTTTGCTGCACTGTGGCCACGGGATGCCTGTATGAATAACTAAACATGTTTTTTATATCGAATAAAATTTCGACTTATTCATGAAATGAACTCTGAAAAACTTTAACATGCGTGTTTATTATAAAATTCTATCAATATGTAACTATTTTTTAAATATTTAAATATATATATATATATATATAAAGAGTATATTGATCTTTATGAAGTTGTTTCAGAATAATATAAGTGGTGGGCAGGTATTCAACTTCTCTTTGATAAAAAAGTAATAATTTTCATTATTGATTCAATTTTAAAATATAATTTAAATAATTCTCTTTAGTTAGTATACAATATTTTCTAATTACTTAATACTGAACTAATGGATAGTTGAAAGTAAACTATTATGAAAATTATATTTTGAAGACTGTATTTATTTTCACAAGTGAATTAATTTTTCACCCCGCAAATTATATAAACATTTTCTGACCGAACATTTTTAATACATGATTGTTGATAATTTATGTTTTAATCAAAAGTATCAGTAAATGATTATTGATTATTTATTGAAAATCTGATCAGAATTATTTTATGAAAGTGAATTGAGCCACATTGCGCTGCGATGATTCTCTGTTATTTATAATCTTCGGGGATGAACTCTGGGTGAATTAATGAAAAATTGGCTAAAAAATAAACATTAGAATGTTTTATAAACAAAACAGAGATTTGTATTTACAATGGTTGTGATTATGTTGTAAAATAAACACACTATTAAAAGACTATTTGTCAAACGTTCCTTTCGTTTTTATCCTGTCTGAAGATCTTAAACCATTCAAAATTCATTAAGATCCCCTGTCCATCCTCACAATTTTAGACAGATTTTAGTATGTATCCGATTCAAAAATATCTTTTTTTTATAAAACAAGCATTGCATGCAATACTGAACAAACATATTATACTAATAATAATAAAATTATGATATGTTATTAATATATCGACAATTATATGTATATTTTTAAATTTACTTGATTTTCTTCTTTCTATAAAAAGAAATGTCATGATTTTGTAAAAAATAATATATTAAAAGTTTCAAGGTGTAATATATCAGTCTTTTATGTAAATTAAATTTGTAAAAACATTCTATTAATGTAAATAGGATGCTTTTTGTAATAAATTGAAATAAGCAGCATTTTTTTAAAAAATATTTTTAAGTGTGCAATTAATTAATTAGGTATTCGAATTTAATAAATTAGTTAATTATTAATAATAACAACTATTATTATGCTAATTTATTTGGATACATGAGTATTGTAATCGTTAGGATATATTTGTTTATTAACAATGATAATAGTAATGCATTATTTTGTTAAAAGATGCGTTGAAATTCATGACATATGTGCTTATTGTTTAATTAAAATAAAATTATTTATCTTTCACATTTAAATTTCTTACACAGTAATGGTTACTCATTGTTTCCTGGTAGATTATTACAAATTTTTTAAAAAAATATTTACACCTTTGAGATAAGCTTTATTTATTTATTTAATCATTGTAAATGTCTTTATTTATCTCTCTGTACATAATTTTCAAACAAATACTGAATCATTTTAATATTTATAAAAAAAACTAATAGTCTAATGCGAAATACAAATAAAACTTGTTATAAAGTCAATGATAATATCAAGTTTTAAGTGTAATATTATATTTATAAAAAGTTCGATTAGAAATACATGAAGTAATGTAAAATAAACATCACAATTAGTTCAGTGGTATTCGTCGTGTTATTTTCTAAAAAGCTCGGGTTATCGGTTCAGTGTTTTTATTTGATCCATTTTCGAATTGATATTTTCAATTTGTTACACCCTTCATATTTTTCTGATAAAAAACAACCATTGAACTAGCTTAAATTCATAATTGAAATTTCATATTTCATGAGATATCTGAAGTGAATTTGGCCAAAATATTATGTATACATATACATATATATATATATATAAACTCCGAACCATGTTGTGTTAAATTCTAGAAAACACGTACTTTTTTATATTTCTTGCAAATATTCGATGCAGATGTAGACTATTTTCTTTTATTATTATTTTTTTTTTGAATTATTTAGGAATGAAATTAAAGTTTAGTTAATTAAATACTTAATATAACTTTGTGCCGTAAATTCAAAAAAATAAAACATTCACAAATCGATATGATAGATTAATTAAAAGGATTGTATTTTTAAGCACTTTTTAATTTATTTAATATTTTTCTATAATAGAACTTATTTAAAATGATATTTAGTATTCAGTTTTATTAAATGTAAAAATTAACAAGCAAGATCAATTCTTTATAGAAATTTACTGTGCCTACATTGTGAATTAATGGTATATCGATTGATATACACTTAATCTGATCAAAAGATTAAAAAAATTTTGACAGTAAAGTGTTATGGTGTGCTTAAAATGATTTGTTTGTGAGTGATTTATCATTATAACCTAATTTTAAAATTAAATCATTTTCTAATAAGATTAAAGAAAGTAAATTAAATAAAGATGATGTATTTTCATACAAATATCGTAGAGTCTTCATGTAAACAGAAAATTTTGTATAACTTTGATTTTTTTTTATTTAAGATAAAGAATTTGAAGCCCCTCTGTCGATTTCGTGATGGTGTTATTAACTTTAAAGATACTTCGAACAATCAATAAAAATACCTGAAATTAAAAATAGGATTTTCCACCGGAAACTTTGAAATATATTCAATTACTTATTTATATATTGAATATTATATTTTGAATATAAAGGTCAAAACATAATTTGTAAAGATAAGCATAAATTACTTGTAAACTATTATCATTTCGATCCAGCTTCAAATTCAAATTAATAAAAAATAAAGTTTAACTTAATACTTGTTTTAAAGTTAAATTAATATTAAATTTAAAATACATTAATTTTATACTAACAACTTTTGAATATAAATCCAAATATACAAAAAAAAGTATGAGTGTTGTATAGAAAAAATGAAAATGAAACGCTACTCTGTAACAGTTCATATTAACTTTATTAATTACACTAATAAAGTTATAATTGTTTGTATTTATATCTGTGATATTATTGGTGTCTTGTCCTGGTAATCTTTGTTCTTTTGAATCACGCGAATTTTAACTCTATGACTAGTTTCGGAAAGTCAATATTTTCAGATAGATGTAGAGACCTCTAGAATTCTCTGACCTTTACAGGTACTTGAAGATGACACACCTGCCGAAATTTGTCATATAAGATAAAAAATCATATGATTCAAAAGGAATAAGATCATCTGGTCAATTAATGCTTAAGTACGAATTAAAGTTTAATGAGAAAGAATCAGCTTGTTACTTTTCATGATTTTCATTTATGTATATTTTCCATACAAAATAAAGAACAGCATGAAGAATGTCATTAATTTCATTTTCTTGCATGTTAAAACAAAATAATACAATACAAGGACATGCAAACAGTGTAATAGATAAGAAAGTAAACTTGATTCAATTTAAGATAAGTATTTAAATTTAATTGTTGGAAGGTTGATGATGAGCTTTAGTAAACCAGCCATGAAAATATTATTTTAATATTATCCTTGCACGAGCGCAGCCAGCCACCCCATTGTATGAAATTAATAAAAGGTACATGTTTTTTTTTCTATTAAAAACTACTTCAACAACTGTGTATTTTTCACTATTTTAAAGGAAATTCAAAAAATCTGAAAATGAAACGCCCGTGTTTCAATGAATTAAGAGGTATGTAAACATTCAATTGCAATCCGATATAAACGTGTTGAAAACTGTTAAATAACTATATGAAAGCAATTTAACATCAGAAGCGAAACTACGAAAACGTTTAAAAAAATAAATTGCTTTTATGGTTACTGTTGCGATGAAAGATGGTGTATTATTTCTCTGCAGGGCGATAACAATCCTCTGTACAACTCTGTATCGATCGACACCCTAAAGCTATTAATCAACCGGACACAACGTACGTTACGTTCAAAAGTAGATGAAAGTGAACTGATAATCGCGAAACGCCAGAAAAAATAACGAACGATATAAATGACACTCGTCAAACGTAATGTTAGGTTATTATCAAGGTCTCCCAAAAAAAAAAAAAAAAACGTGACCTATGCGTGACCTTCGCCTTGCGAAACAGAAACACAAGGAAAAAAAAATACGAAAACTGTTCAAATCGATAGTGGATACACAATGCAAAGAGTGGAGTTGCGTAAATTAGAAAGTGAGTTGTTTTCACGATTGAGGTTAAGTTGTATTCATTTGCATTGCATTAAACGCGAAACGGTATCACGCTAGACGGGAATATCTGTTAAATTTTAATGAGTCGTAATATGTTTCTAAATGCAAAATAAAGTAAATTGTAATTAATTTTTGCATTTATTAACGTACAATCCTGGCCGCTCACTCCACTCCGTAACATTTATGTCCGTTCTGTAATAATAATGTTTGGAATATTTTCAACGTGAGTTTAAAGCACGGACGTGAAAAGTTTATACGATTTTATTCCGAATAAACCAGTCGAAAATTATCACTTATTTGTATTTTGATAAATATTTTACCTCTTCATCGAAATTTCAGTTAGAATTTCCGGATAATTTATAATGTAATATTAAAATGTTTAAGTGCTGTTATTATGAAATCACATTCATGTAGTAGTAGTTGTAGTTTGGAAAAAAAATATTATACAACCCGATTCTCAATTTTATAATTTTTATGGGTTTCAAATGAAAAAAACGTGATTTTTTTGATCTTTGGACGATTGTATTTTTTTTTTAATGAATGAGTTATAAATTTAGTCTCATTAGAATAAGTAACATTTAACATTTTAGTAACATTTAAATATGTCATCGAAAAGATAGCGCTCTGAAACCATAGTTTCTTTAGAAAATATCAATAGATTCCTAAATCCGTGCCCGGCTTCAAACGGTTAAAACCTATGAATGCCAAAAACTGAATGAAAATGGCTTTGTGAAACGAAATATTGTGCAAGATCAATCAATTGTTTTGTTCTATATAATGTGGATGAATTGTGTGAATTCTTGCTATTAAATGGCTTAAAAGCTTCAAATTATAATAAGATCCTTAGATCGTACATACAGAGTAACCAGTCTGAGGCAAAAATCGGTGTATGAAAATTGCACTTTGTAAACATAAATACTACACTAGCCTCGTGAATACTCCTATTATTTCATTTACTTTTACTAGACAAGGTTTGTACATAATCTTGGTGACCACTCCATTATGGCGACCAATAAATCATTGTAAGATAAATAGATAATAAAAACTAAAATGAGATAAATTCAAGTATCGTGAAATTATCTACAGTATCTATTTTAAATTATGATCCTCAGTGGAATGTGTTTCATTTATTACCTAACATTACATTTTACTACATTTCTATTACCCAAATGAAGCATTATTCACATTTTTATGCAAGAGATCTAAACAGATTCTTGACTAACTTTACTTTTCACTGAAAGAGCTACAGCTATTGAAGTAGATTATACTGAAGTAAAAACTAAATTTGCTAGAATGCAATCTAGAAAGAAGCTTAAATAAAAAAGACTGTTGCTATTGCGTCATACATTATTCATATATTAATTTGGGTTTACTTTTGAAATATGATCGTAAAGTATATAAAAAAAAACACATTCAGTTTTCATATTTTCAATTTATATGCTGTATTGTTATATTAAATAATTGTATGCTTTTTTAATTTAAAAAAATACATAACACCGTTTTCATTGTTTCGATTTTAAATATAAAAATATAAATTTATATTCAATTTGAAGTTATTTAATTTTTTATATACTACACATGACCCTTTTTACATGTCATGAGACTTGGATACATCAGAGTATACATTTCGTTTATTTTTATGTAATTTTTTTACTAGAACTAAAAATAACAGTGAAAAAATCTGTTATTTAATAAAATAATATGAAATAATTGATATCATTTTTTAGAAATAAATAAATATATATATATATATATATATATATATATATATATATATAAATGCCTACATTAAAAACAAATTTGATAATCTAATGCAACATTATTCTGTTTACAAGTATATCTATTTATAATAGTACAAAATGCAAAATTGATAAACTTATCAAAAAATGGTTTTAAATTACAAACAATTACTGTTTGTATCAATAAATAAAAAAAATGTATCAAATTGTATTTCAAGAAGGTTATCTTGTATGCTAAATAGTGTTTTATTGTACAGTTACACATGTTTTAAATAGATTATTAATATATTAGTGTATGTTGTATGTTCAAAAACTGTGCGTTATGTATCTGGAGAATTTTATATAAGAAATGTACAAAAACTATTTCTAATACTATCAGTAATTAGATTCGATAAATATTGTTGCTTGTAAAGAAACGAATAATATTATTCTCATCTAATGTTCATCAGATCTTATCGCGTGTTTTTATATCGAATCAATGTGAACTTCAACACGCATTTCCTAAGAGTACTCCCACGGGAAAGCGTACATGAATATATTTATAAACGTGTGTTTGTGAGGATATGTGAGTGCTTTACAAGTTTAGTTTACATATTAAACAGGTTGCTTGCAATTTCCTAAAATATATATAAACTTAAATTTAGTTTAATGTACAACATTGAATTACAATTATAAGTTACCCAGTTCACGTTAAAGAAACATCAAATGTTATAAATAGACTTTCTAAAAATAAAAAGTACTTTTATTGATTTTATTACTTATTATACCCCGTTTAAAAATACACATACATACACTTTATATATTAATTATGTATTTTTTTTTTGTTGTTCAGAAATTCTATTTCTGTTCGTTTTGTGTTTGGTAAATAGTTTAGTGAATAAAAGGCTTGGCTCGTTACACATATACTTGAATAACCTGTTTCTCTGCAGTGTATAAAACCATTTAAACAATTTTATAAGCTGTGTTTGTGTACTGTCTAGTCATATAACAGGTCAATGCATTTCCTTTATTACAGACAAAAAAAACAACTAAATATTTATAAGATTAATAATAGATCCATAATTAACATTAATTTTAATTACTTATTTTAAAAATATCGTGTCATAAAAAATGTAATACATTTTTAGTTTACATTTAAGATGAGATCTTTCTAAGAAATTAATCGGTACAAAAAATATGTATATTCAACAAGATGTAAACCAGTTCTTGTCTAGAACATTGACATTCGTGGGGGATCCATTCTTTCATATTCACATATGTAATATATACGAGGTCTTTTCAGACAGTTCTTGGATACGTTAAATAAATCAGACAACTTTACATATATTTTTTATTAATTGTGATTTTTTTAAAGAATTTTTTTACAAAAAAAATTATTCTCAATTTCCATTTTTGAAAACTTTGTATTTTTTTTCTAAATCTTAATCATAGTTATAATTATATGATTTTATATTTGTAATCCCGCTTATACGTTGTCCTGGTGATCATTATCCTTTTGGATAAACTGTATGTTTGTTCTCCACTACTAAGTTTCAGCATCTATGCCATCTTTAGCTAGATCTTAGAGATTCTAGGTCTCTCTGTTAGACTCTATATGAATCGATTGACTCTATAGACATCTATATGAAGATGGAATATGTGTCGAAACAAGAACAGACACTCAGGTGATTTGAAAATGACGAAGACCACCAGGATAATTTAATCACAGTATTTTGAAAAATTTCAATCTACTTTTTGTTGTTAAATCGTTTTCATTTTATCGCAATTTTTTGATTTTTGGAAACAAAGAAATCAATAGTTGCAGAGTCTCTGAAAGATGATTTTTCCAAAATAATGTTTTTTATTTTTATTTAAAAAATGATTAATAATCATGACATTACAAAAAATTGCATTATTGTGATTTATTTCCATTTCATATTTTTGTTCTTGTCTAATTTTAGTCATAATAGTTTGTTTTTATATCTGTGCTTCATTATTATTATTTTTGTTTGGTTCCACTGGATCATACTTGAAGTATTCTGCTATAATTTTTTTCGGTCTTGACCCATCTTCTGGTAACTGTTTTTAGCAGTAAGGAGATGAACCTAGAGCCGAATCCGATCGTAGCAGAATAGTTCAAAATTGATCCAGTGTAGATAAGTCGAAAAAGATAATTGTTTAATTTTGTTACGCTAATGATATAAAGTGTCACAATAGTATTATTGATTTGCTGTAGTATTTGAAACAATTTTAAAATGGAAAAACAAGAGGCAGCTTTCTAATATTCAATGATATAAAAAAATAATTTTTAAAGTAGCACACATAAAAACAAGAATCTTGGACAGTATTTGATTAAAATGGTTGAAACCATAAACAGAAAGAGGAAAAAATGTACTGTCAGAATTCAAACTATAAATCGTACCAATATCGACTTAAAAATATTTTTAATCCATTTTCATATATACGAATATGAAGTATCGTTTTTCTTTTTTATTTCGCTTTTTAGATATTCATTTTTATTAAAAAACAATTTTGTTAGTTTCTAAAATAATCGAAAATATTTTCGTAAAAATGTAGACAATCAGAAAGCATCTTTTTAATTTCCTAATTATGTATAAACCGTTAGATTTATATATTTATTTTTATTAGGATTATTAGTTATAAAGAAATACATCCTATGATATTTAAATTTTAATATTTTTCCATTGATTTTAGTTTTAACATAAGATTAATCTCTTTAGATGTATAATATAAATTACTAGTCAAAGTAAATTATTTATACTTAAATAAGTATATCGAATGAATAGATTTAAAATTGTAAAATTATAACACAGTTTTCATCGATTTGAATACAAGTTAGAATCTAAATAATTTATCAGAGATTTGATTAAGACTTTTATGGAATAAATCTTGTGAAAATCTAATGATTAAAAATAGTAACGTTTCGAATAACTAAATAAATACAAAAAATATATACGCCGAATGTTTGATGATGATCTCTGGGGAAATTAAAGTTGATTAACATGGATCAGATGAATTCGTCTGCATTTATACCGAACAAATATTGAAAAAAATATTGTTTTGCGCGTCGAGGACAGACATCATTGATTCAAAATACATTACCGGTTTGTATTAAAATTGGAGTAGGAAAAAATATCACAATTAATTATTTTTGGATTATGTAAATTAATGGATATAAAATTCATTATATTGTGCATTTTGAGATTAGTGTTTTGTGATGTGAATAAAATATCATCAAAATCATATTGTAATCCATAATTGACCAGTTTTGATGGAAACATGATGGATTTACTAATTAGTATTGATTTAGGTTATTTTTTTTATGACATTTCAATTTGTGGAAAATACTAAATACTTTCTGTGATAAAACAGAAAAAAAGAATAAAAATATTTTTCATGTAATTAAATGAAAAAAATTATACAGAGTGAACAAAAATAGATTCACGGTGCCAAGGTTGGTGATTAAATATAAAAAATACTTATAAGCATTTATTTTTTAAATATATTAGGTTGGTAGAAAAATAGTTGCGGTTTATGACATCCAACATTCATATACATTTTTCTTTTTTTTTTTGATTTTCCTAGCTGTTTTAAGTGGTTCATAACTATTGGGTGACTAACGCCTAATTTTTGTGCAAGCTCTCTAATTGTGCGTGGTTCTAACTAAACCTTTCAATCAGTCGTTTTGAACTCAAGAAGGACGCCCGCGACCTTCTTCATCTTCAAGGCTCTCGTTCCCAGCACGAATTTTTTAGAACCACCATTGCACAGTATATTCCTTAACAGTACCCACACCAAAAGCAGTTTAGTTTACGAGCAGTTTCTGTTACTTTACCACCCGCTTTGAACTCATACAAAAAAATGCTCGTATTTTCTTCTTTTCCATCTTTAATTCAATAGCCCAATTTGAAGTAAAATTAATAATAAAACCAAAATCGATGTTACCAAAATATAGACCGAAAAATCTACTTTAAAATGATATTAACTTGAACATGATGAAAATACACTTTCATCGAATTCAGAAAACAAAAACCGCATTTATTTTCGTACCGTCCTAATATTTTATTATAAAACAGAAAATGTTTTAACGAATCGCTAAAAGAAAAGTTTTTTTTATATTGAGACATTTCGACATTAGGTAGTTTATTTAATAGACAAAAAACTAATACATATTTTTTGACTGCTGTGTAATATAAGTCTAGATTCGATAAATAGTTCAATTTGAGTAAATAATATTTTTTCTCAAAAAAGGTAAATATACAATATTCGTTTCTGTAAATGAAGTATGACAAAATAATCAATAAGGGTTGTTGACTGAAATTAAAGACACGGGATATAAAAATTGTTAATAAATCTGTCGAAGAAGAAATAGTAGTAACAGTAACATCCGTCTATGAACATTTCGTTTTTTTTCTTTTTTTTATTTTAAGTAAATATTTTTTAAATCGTAAGTTTTAGAAATTCAAAAAAAACTTACATTTACTTCTACTATTGACGCAACTTTTATCGTTTGATTTTGTAGAAGTAAATTTGTATCTTAGACTTTTATTATTAAATGATTTAGTTTTAATCTTCATTCAAGAAAAACATTCATATAAGCTGAAGGAATAAAGCATAGGTATTAGTATTCTATATTTGTATCTATGTTCTGATCCTCATGGAATCTACGTTAATAACCTACTTGCATTAGATTTTTTTTACAGCCAGGAGACAGAATTTAAACCACGCCCCTGTCGTACTTCCCAACAGATCTGACACGATCACAAAATTAAAAAAAATATATAAATAAACGCCGGTGTCGCAAAGAACTCGATATATAATATTAATTAATAATAAAATTTCTTTTAAGAATGGAATAAAATATTCAAGGTATCCTAGCTGAACATTATCTCAGGAGTTAATAAAATTTCATTTTAAAATAAATGAATTTTCGTTCGATGTTTGTTCAGCAATGTTTGTTATCTCAAATATTTTTATTATTATTTTAAATATAATTAAGTTATTGTTTTTATGTTTTTATATATTGTTGTTTTGATACTGTGGGCGATTCATTTGTGATATTGATTTGATTTAATGATAAAGTAGTGAAGTTATTAATGTTTTCATTGCAGTGTACAAAAATTGAAATATTTCTCTCTTTGAAAAATTAATATGAAAATAGTCACGAAATGAGCATACTTTGAGAGAGAATATATGAAACAAATGTCGATAAAGCGTTGATAAACGAAAATGTTTGTTTGTTGTTTACTGTAAATATACAAAATATTTAGGTCAAATTCAAATTACATAATTTAAAAATAATACAATTTTACTGATAGCTCAAACTGACAATTGAAATATGTAAAATGTTAATTAATTTTCGAGTACATAGTAACGATCGAATTGTGGCGTGTGGAGACTTATTTAAGCCAACCACCACATCAAATAATACTAAGCAACTGGCTCATGCATTGACACGCGATATTCCACGAGGTCAAAGGCGATATAATATCATACTATCATAAAACCACCGCGTGAATAAACACATTACGAACACGACAGCGTCAAGCGTTTTCTCTTTTCTTTTTTTCAGAAAAAAAAAGTTAAGTATTTATCGATAATGTTGATATAAACGGTGACGGTTTTCGAACAGAAACGGGCAAACGTACATAATGGCAGAGTTATTATTGAAAAAAAAACGGATATATTTCATTTTACGTACATTTAATTAACATATATGTTTTTCTCATTATTCTGTACGGTCAATGAATGTCTTGCTGTATCTTCAACCTGCTTTTAAATGAAAATTTATGTCTGAAAATAATGAAATTTCACACTAATAAAATATACAAGTTGAGTATAACAAAAGATCTGTTAAATTCAGTAAATTGAACCAAACATACTTTTATTACTGTTTTAATGGATGTCCGCTTCAATCATAAAGTTTATTTTTATTTCAAAGATTTAAAATAACATTTCACTATTTGAACGTTTTCATCGTTTTTGTATAAAAATAAATTTGGAGCAACTTGTCAAATAAATTACAAACTGGCAAATTAATGTTGATAATTTTTTATTATGAACATAAATTTACTTTTTTTTTGTATTCGAGAAAATAATTTATTTCTGTTAGGTCATCTTTGTCATAACTGATATTTTTTTGTTGTTGTGTGTTGGATTTTAAATTCAAAATACATATAAAACAATTAAAAAATAGTTGATTACTCTTTATATAAAAAAATACATATTTTTGGTTTCATTACATTTAAATGTCATAATGTTCTAGTTTTATTAATATAAATCTAGTCGTATCTAAAACGTTAGTATATACATCTGGTTTGAGTAACATTCTAATATATATTTAATTTAAATATTGTGATAATTTTGCAGATCGAACTAAAGTGATTGAATGTAGCACTTGTTATATTTTTTTTTACTGTTCGTAAAATCTTATAAGTATATTATTATCTTACATATATCTAGTAATGTCCTTATATGTAAATCCATTGGAACTAATCTTTTAATTGTGTTACTATGGACCGCATATGGATTTCTACTACCACCAGTTTAGATCTGTTCGTCATCTTCAGGCAGATTTTGACAAATAAAACTAGGATTAGAATTAAAATTTGACTGTTTCAATTCTCTGGGTTTATTATCTTTGTTGATTTTCTATTTCAGTTAATAATGTTGTCTCAGGAGACCGTATTCCAATTAATAGTATTGTTCCTCTTATTCATTTTGCTATCTATTTTATCGTGTGCATCCATAATGCAGAAGAAAAATTAAATAGTTTTAGAAATCCTCTTTTGTTGTCTTTTCTGTTAGTATTAATAGATAATAATGATACCTGACTGTTATTATTTTAAAAAAGGTAAATCTTAGAACCTTTGGTGAGATTACAAATATAAACCAAAATTAAATCATTCAAATATCATCTTTGGATCTTAATTTGTCAAAATATACTTAAAGATGGCGGATATTTCAAAAATGTCTATAGTATCAGTCAATAAGATTATCAATTCATAAGAACACTGATTCAAAATAATTTCGATCCATAATATTAGGTTAGTAGAAAAATAATTGCGGTTTAAGACCTTCAAATTCATATATATTTTTCGATTTTCCTAGCTGTATTAGAGGTCCAGAAATGTAGGATGATTAACACTTAACTTTTATGCAAGCTCTCGAATTGTTGTGCGTGGTTCTGATTCAATTAATGCCTTCAGTTGGTCGTTATGAACTGAAAAAGGACGTGCGACCGTCTTCATCTTCAAGGTTTTCGTCACCAGCACGAAATTTTGTAACCACCGTTGCACCGTACGTTCCCTTAACAGTACCCTCACCCGTTTTGAACTCATACAAAAATTTCTCTTATTTTCTTCTTTTCTATCTTTAATTCAATAGCCCGATTTGAAGCAAAATTAATAATAAAGTAAAAAAGGCGAAGTTACCAAAATACAGAGCGAAAAATTCACTTTGAAATGATACTAATATAAAACAGTAAAGTGATGCTTTCATTGAAAAAAATTGAGGTTAGAATTCAGAAAACAAAAATCGCAATTATTTTCCCACCAACCTAATATGTTATTATAAAACAGAACATTCTTTAACGAATCACTCAAAGAGAAGGTTTTTTTTTATATTGAAAAATTTAAATATTAGGTAGCTTATCTAATAGACAAAAAGCAACTAATATACATTTTTTGACTGTCGGGTTATATAAATCTAGATTCGATAAATAGTTTAATTTGAGTAAATTATAATTTTTTTCAAAAAAGGTAAAAATAAAATATTAATTTCTGTAAATGAAGTATAGAAAAATAATTAACAACCATTGTTTTTTGAAATCAAAGAGACGGGTTATCAAAATTGTCAATAAATTTGGCGAAGAAGAAATAGTAGTAATAGTGACTTATCCATCTATGAATATTTCGTTTTTTTTATGTCATTTTTAATGAAGGTTAAAATTCATAAAACTAAAACCGTAATTATTTTCCTGTCAACGTAATAAGTTCTGTCCATAAGGATATATAAGTGAGAATTAATCTACTTTTTGATTTTTAACTTAAGTTTTTAAGTTGGATTACTTTTTAAGTTAACAAATGTCCAAATTAACAGTATTTATGTTTTTGTATTCTGCAGTGAATTATAAGCTATAATTAAACAATTGATTCAGGTCAGCTATTTGAAAACTGCATAAATATCAAAATAGGTCGTGACGGACACTAAACAAATGGCTCGACTGTTAAAAATCAAAAATATTTTCAATTACTAAATCTATCTTTAATTAAAAATCAAAAAGATTTTTATTATTAATGGCTTGCATCTTTTTCTTATATCGAATAATTAAATAAAAATACGGTTAGAAGTTAATATGTAAATTGTTGTTTTAAAAATATATATTAACTGACTCTAAACAAGTTTATCAGTTTTGTAAGTTTATCAAGTTTATTAATATGATAATATGGAAATAAATAAAGTATAATTTTTTTAAAAAAAAAACAGTTCAACAGAACGCAATGTGATATGGTGTAAAAAATGAAGATGAGACGTCAGTGGAAAAGAGTTAATGTCAAATTGTTAAAGTTCATTCGTTAATTAGATATGCGGAAATGAAGTTACACTGTATTACAGAAAAAAAGGTTTTGAAAAGGTCGCCTTTAATCGTTCTGATTTGCTCTCAATTTGTTTAAATTCTTTGTTGGTACGCACTAAGAAAAAACAGTTTGTCATTTGAATGCTTTCATATATCATTTGAATTTCTAAATTCGTTCTACCTTGTTTATAATTAAGGAAAAGATCTTTTGACTTATTCGAAAAACACAAGCTATGATTTATAATATATAATTTCTAACAAATTGCATATACGTGTACAACATAAATATGTCACAAACAAGGAAATTAGTTCACTTAACCGCGATTTATATATTTATCGTTCCAGTTTTTTTTTCTAGATTAAGTCATAAAAACGATTGCCATTTATTACTCAAAACATATTACATACACCGTGTGTGTGTACCTGTATGAGACACAGAATTTATATATGACACATATTTCATACTTTGCACAGATAACAGTACAATAGCTAACTCGTACGTTCACGATTAATTCTGCTGTTGCCGGCGATGTTAAAAATAAATCTTTCTTTACTACATATCGTCATGCAAATAAAAATATTTACATTAACTGTTACAGAAAACACGTAGGTATTTTCCTATCCTTCTTTCGTTTTTCGTTAACTGTTAATATTGTAAAATAATATTGAATTATGAAATTATTAACACCGTATATGCGGCACATTATAAATTCAAATTTAAACGAATTAGTATGCATATTTATGCTAATAAATATATGGCACATTTTGTATTTCGTATATTATTATGTATTGTTATGTTTTTAATTAGAGAATTGTAAAGAATAATAGAGTGATCGTTTTAATAAAACTGGAAAATTAAAAATTCGAACAAATATGCAACGTGAAAACATAGTTTAGGTACTGACTTCATTTTCATAAACTAATTTCAAATTCAGTCCATAAACCAAAGAGATATTTTTATGTTTAAAAGTTCACTAATTGATTTTTGTTATCACAAATAAATTATTTTTTCACCCCACAAACCGCAAACATTTTTTTTTTGTTCAACATTGTCCGATGAATGATTATTAATCATTTATTTTCTGACCAACTTTTTTAACCATTATTACTGATCATTTATTGAATATTTTTGATCAAAATTTTTTTGTAGTTTGTAGGATGAATAAATAATTGATACATGAGTGAATTTAGTCACAGTGTGAGAACTGTATTGTAATAATTGATTATTGGTATTTGCATCAGAGTATATCGATAGCGATGCTTTTATTATCAAAGGGTTAGGGTACAGAAATTTAATTTTGAAAATATAACAACCGAAAATAAGAAAAAATATGTCAAAAAAAATTTGTAACATTTACTATTAAGTAAATATTTTGATTTCAGTATAGAAATCAAAATATTTGCGAATTTTTATATCAGACCAGAAATATACAAAAGCATTAGGAAAGCGGAAAATAAAAATATAAAAGTTCAACAATTTTTTTCAGTAGAAAAAAATGTTTCAATAAATGGGTAACATTAAAAGAATTTGGTACCCCTGCAATTGTAACTTTAATATAGAGAAAAATGGTAACTTGAATGAATAGTTTTGGTTTTTTATTTGTAACCGAAATTCTCCAAATTCTCTCTCTCTCTCTATATATATATATGTATATATATATAGAGAGAGATAGATAGATAATTTATTAGGTATAAAAAATAATTCGATGTCTTTAAATTCAATCAGTCATAATTCTGTTTTCATTTAAAATATTTTCTCGTCGTTTTAGGATTTTGAAGTGCCAGTCTCAACATTTTAAAACACTATATATCTTGGCCAAACAGTTGGCTTAACCTCATAAAACAGTAGTGATCACGATGGCGTTCGAAAACCATCTTATAAGGTATTGCATAATTTTCACATTCCATTTAAAAAAATTGCTCCCGAAGCCACGGGAATGTTTTGCTCAGCTTTGGGGAAGGTGTTTTAATGCATACAGCATGCTAAAACAGTGAGAGATCCGAAAATACATAACGATTTCATCGACTCAAAGCCGCCATCTTTTTTACAACAAGTCCGTCAGTTACCCGAAAAATGGAACAAAGTTATACAAATTAATGTGGGGTATTTTGAAGATTGAAATGTATTCAATTTTCCAGTAAACATTCATTTTTTGAATGAAGGCACCGAATTAATTTGTACACCTAATATATTGAAATTTGATATAACGATAAAAGTAAAATTAATCTGTGAAACTGAAAATTCTAATTATTACACTGGACATTTTACTTTAGTTATAATTTTTTTAATTTTTATTTAATTCCATTCAAACAATGCTCCTAAATAAAATTTTACATTTATATTATACAAAATTTTACTGGTCTTCAGTAACATCACGTCTATTAATAGTGTGGAGTAGAGATCAATAAGAACAGAATAAAAGTAGAGAGAATGGAAATAATTTTTTTGATACAATATTCTGTTATTTAATATTCTAAGAGCATAGAAAGAATGTCTGGTCTTTTTATCATTCGTTTTATATATGAAAGAGTTACTTATTTATTCTCGCCCAGTTGTGTTTCATGTTTTTCAAAATATATATTGATATTATATATTTATTTCTAAAAGAAAAATTGTTGTTTTGTTCCAAAAACAGCCTGTCAAGTTATATATTCAAACACTTTATTACAATCTGATATATGGGTTTATTAAGTTACACACCGAATGTGACATACATTGATTTTGATTTAATACACTTGTATAGATTGAACTCGACCGACATTTGTAATATAATTATTCTGCATTCATATTTTATTAATGTACAACACTTGAACGTACACACGTGGATAATTATTTGAAGAAATAATGAAGTAATATGCAGATTATGCTGTGAGAATATCGGCATTGTTGCATGTGAGAAACGTATCCGAATCGATTACCAAACTAATATTTTATTATTATTATTGTTATTATATTTTTCATTTGTGATTTCTCATCGTGTCGGATGTGTAACAGTTCAAGTGATAATTATGATAATCAAAACCGTATCTTATTAACACAGCAATTTAATTCAGTTATACAATAAATGAAATTAACCGCTATAAAAATATTAACTTTTCACAGACAACTCGTCAGTTACAGCAAATTTATTTATTTTTAGCACGTTAATATTATGCAAACTCTCGTTTCATCATTTGTCGGTTAATAAGTGTAATTTTTTCAGTACAGAGTGTTTATAATGATTTAATCGTTTAACGCGTATGATTATTGTTTCTTTATATATGGATTATTAGTACATTTTAATACAAATTGTAGAGAATAATAAAATGTTCATTAAGATGAGTACAATATTTCTCATATTAACTTACAGAATGAGTATATAATTTATGTGAAAAATACTAGT
This sequence comes from Acanthacorydalis orientalis, assembly GCA_034766995.1. Classification (NCBI taxonomy): domain Eukaryota; kingdom Metazoa; phylum Arthropoda; class Insecta; order Megaloptera; family Corydalidae; genus Acanthacorydalis; species Acanthacorydalis orientalis. The sequence goes on along the minus strand of CM068313.1, from coordinate 14,348,681 downwards.
TGTTATATGAGAATAGTTTTTCTCAATGTACTTTACGTTTTACATTTGTACTGGTAGTTAATTTGATAATTAGCGTTATTAATAGCACAATCAATATACATAGTTTACGAAAACCGTTGTAATTAGTTTAGGTACTGAGGTTAATAACTTGTGAAATGTAAGATTAATTTTTTTACATTTTATTAGAAACGTTATTTTCATAAATGAACTTTTTACACGCTCTGCATATCATAAGCATGTTTTCTGATCATAAATGTTCAATAATTGATTACTGATCATGTTTAGTTTTTACTTATGTGTATATAGATAGAGATTCCATCATCCTTGTAGCAAACAGTTAACACACAAAAACGTATTATGATGGCAAAGTCTTCGATCCAATTTCATTTAAGATATAAGCGAAGTTGTCTAATATCTGATTTTCATTTATGTTTGCTAGGTTGATTGAACTTTAATGAGATTTGGTGCTGTAAGGCCATCTTAGTTATTTATTATGAGACATTTAATCGATACATACTAGTAGTACTCGTAAATACTTCATGAAAACTCACACATTTCTGTCGGTAACAAATATTAAATTTGTTCGGAAATGAAAGCTTTTTTATCGAACTTTCAATACCCATACAATGTATTTTAGTATGGATTTTTATTATTTATTGTTAAAAAAAATATATCAGTTTACTAAGGCTGATGAGCTTGGAATTATTAGCTGTAAAAATTAATTCTGTGCCTTTAAATTGAATCAGTCATAACTCTGTTTTAAATTAAAATATTTTCTCATCGTTTTAAAATTTTTAAGTGCCAGCCTTAAAATTTAAAAACACTATATATCTTAGCCAAGGAATTGGCACAGCCTCTCAAAACAGTAGTGAATACGGTGGTGTTCGAAAAGCAGCATAAAAATGAAAATAAGATATTGTAAATGAATATGAATTCTATTTGAATATCTTTTCAGTGTTTTTGTGTTTGAATATTTTGATATTTAAATACATTTTTCAGTTGAACAACTCTAATTTGATTTAAATGACAATAAAACACGTTTAAAATCAATACTGTCCTTGTTTTCAAATATTTTTTTGCATAAAACTCTTATCAATAAATTGAATATCTATAGAACAATAAACCTATTTATTATGGATTTTTATTACTGTTTGTATAAGACTATTTTTATAACAGTACTTCATATACGACGCACATTTAGTTTATTAATATCGCGTATGTATTTTTTCCATGTCAGTTAGTCATAAAAAGCATTTGTATTGTCATTTGAAGCGCGTGCAGTGTATTTTACTGTTACGTCCAGACATTAACATTATACTAAGAACAACGACCCAGTTCAGTTATGATGATTATGATATATTGTTGTCATTGTCATACGCTGATGAAAAATATCTGAATGACATCATTATTGCGAGTAAAAGTAAATGAGTCGCTAGTTCGCGGAAGTGTATCCAAAACATTATAATAATTTCACAAGTGCACTTAATCCAGGTGTGAAAGATGTACTTTTGATTTTGTCAGAATAAATATGTATGTAATTATGAAGTAAGAATATTTTTTCGTATAAATTGTTTCTTAAGTTATCTGAATTTAATGACTTAGCAAAATAGTATTGGGTATACAAATTAATTCGGTGCCTTTAAATATAATCAGTCTTGATACTGTTTTAAATTAAAATATTTTCCAGTCGTTTTATGATTTTGAAGTGCCAGTCTTAAAATTTAAAAACACTATATAACTTAGCTAAGGATTTGGCATAACTTCACAAAACAACAGTGAACAAGATGGCGTCTGAAAAGCCGCCTATTCATTTGAAAAAGATGCTCCTGGAGGCGCGACTACAATTTGTTTAGGTTTAGGGAAAGGTGTTGTGACGCATAAAATATGCAAAAAAATGGTTTCAGAGGTTTCGAAGTGGTGATTTTGATCTTTCCGATCGAGAACGTATTGGACAACCGAAAAAAAATTGAAGACAAACAGCTTGAGCAGCAGTTATGTGAAAACTCCGCTCAAACTGGACAGGAACTCACTCAACAACTCAAAGTTACCAAGCAAGCATTTTTTTATTGTCTAAATCGGTTGTAAAAAATTTTTAAAAACTAGCTGTTTGGATTTCACATGAGCTCAGCTTTGAAAAAAAGAGAAAATGCGATACGGCCATGTCCTTGCTTATAAGGTTCAAAAGGAAGAATTTTTAGCATGAAATCATAACTGGGGATGAAAATGGGTTTTGTATGGCAAATTAATTGAGTCTGTACAATAAACCTAATTGTAAGCGCCGAAAAAGATGGGTTATGCCCGATAAATCATCGACGACCCTGAAACCAAATATTCTCACCAAAAAATGTATTTGATGAAGCATTAAAGGTGTGGTGTGTTATGAGTTATTCGAACCAGGTCAGACTAAATTCAGAACGTTATCAACAATAGCTCATCCGTTTGAGTGACGAATTAGAGAGAATAAAACCATTCACTGGCAAGAAGTGAGGTAAGTCATTTTGCAGCACGACAACTCTCGGCTGTACGTCGCGAAAAGGACCAAAGACGTTATTTGTTCGTCCGGTTGGGAAGTTCTTTCTCATGCAACGTATTCACCAGACCTAGTCCTGTCAGATTATCACCTATTCCGCATTACTTGGTTGATACCCATTTAAAAACAGTGGAAGAGGTCCGAAAACATACTGACAATTTCATCGACTCAAAGTCGCCATCTTTTTTGACAAGGGATTCTTCAGTTACCCAACAGATGAAGTTATATAAAATAATGGAGGATATTTTGAGGATTGAAATATATTCCATTTATTCGTAAATAACCAATCATTTTGTATAAAAAAGCACCGAATTAATTTCCATATGTAAGATAAATCAGTTACTGATACATGAATAAAAAGTATAATTTCAAAAATAGTTAGATTAAAATTTTCAGTTTTTTGATTCACAAATTGTTTGATAGTTTTTGATTGCTGCTTATATACATTTCGATAGCATGTCATCATCTTTAGAGTGCTTTGGTACAGAAAAAATGTTTTTCTTTGTATTTCAGCTCTCTGAATGTAGGTTGTGAAAATTGTAAAGAAAAAATGTATTAATATTTATGACATAAGAATATAACCTTTGTCTTATTGAAACAATTTAATATAAAAATCAATAAAATATAATTCTGACTCTGTGGCTAACTGATGAAAAAATAAAAGTAGTTAATAGTATCAGTAATGATTTATCGAATATTTTTGACCGGAATCTTTTTTGTGGTTTGTCTGATGAAAAAAGAATTCATTCGTGAAAATAAAAATTAACAAGTTACTGAATGGAATGAGTGTTTTGTTCTACCAAATAGGTTTTGCAATGTATACATATCTCCCTAACGGATATGCGGCATGTTTATCATTCATATATTTATATATACGTTATTCTAATCGGTCACATAGAGACAGATAAATTAATCCTATTATTTTATTATACTGTCTAATGACAATCACAAATAGAATAATCTTGTATATAATTTGGTATAAGGAAGTTGAAACAACAATAACGACTGTAACACATTAAATATTTATTCGTCGTTTGTCTTGAATAACAATTAAATCGTTTTATTGTTTTATGATTTGCGTTAAAACGCCGGCGAAAATATATTAACCCACATTCGTTTTATTTAAAAAAAATTGAAATGTATATGTGAATACACAGGCCTAATCACAATGTAAATTTTATGACGATGACGTATTATTATTATCAACGCATGGGAATTTTGCAGGTGATCATTTTACATGTTCACATGTATGCTTTTTATATCACTTGTACAAATAATCATGTCGGTGGAAATAAAAACTATAATCGAAGGGAATATTATGTTTTAGCTATTTGAAAGCACTGTTCGTTTAAATAAGAACATTTTCAAAATGAAATATTTTTCTTCATTGTGATTTTCTAGATTGTAAAATCAAATAATTTAAAAAAAATAGAAAAATATCTAAAAAAACAGATTCAGAAATAGAAAAAAAATATTATACTGTTCCAATTTTTATCTTTGTTTTGAGAGATTTGTAATTATTTCATAGAAAAAAAATATAGTTGTTTCCTCTGTTTTTATTTTGTGTTCATTTTGAAAATACCGTCACATATTTCAATTTTTACAGAATTCAGTTTCCAAGATAGCTTTTTTATTTATTTCTCATTTTAAAAAATGTTACACATTTAATATCCTTTAATACACAAACGACGGAATAATTAATCATCTTAAACGCGAATTTACAATCTGTTAGTCGCAGGAATTTTCGTGGAGATTCTTTTGGGATTTGCTTTTGTGTTCCATAAAGATATCGCACATAAAATATTTAATGTTTAAAATATTGTCGGAGTCAAAGGAACATCTTATAAGCAAATTTTCATAATTTCATAGGAAAGATAAATATACTTTAAAGTTCAACTTTCATATCCATAGCTTTATAAAATATAAATTAGTAGTCTATACAAATTTCTCTTAAATGTCAGAATTATTTTATATGTAAATAAATACGCTCTTTTGCAGGATTATGATGTTTATTATGTTAACAATTAATCTTGAAGTGGGTATCTCGAATGCTTGTCGACATTATATGTAATACAAATCATTATATTGTTTTTCATTTTCTCAAGTACGCACTTCAATGTTTTGAAATTTGATTTAAATACTCCTCTCATATTAAATTCAATATGTATCGTTTGTTACAGGTAATATGAGTGCAGTGTTCACATACAAGTATAAAGGAGAAGAAATAGCTAAACTCGTAGACGAAGGTTCTCAAGTGTTACTGAATATCACAGTTGGCAGTCATTTTTCTAAACCGTTTCCTAATATTAATAGGTAAGTCGTTTATTAATGGTGTTGAAATTTAAGTATACAGTAAGGTTGATAGTTATTGTTAAACAAAATACAGTTTCAAACTAAAGAGGTGTGAAATGGTATCCAGTTTTATTTAAACAGTTGATCGATTAAGAAATATGCACGTATGAAGAAAAAATAGCAATAGATACCGTTCATTTCTGTTTTACTTGACGAATATAAGATACACTCTGAAGGATAAAATTGTTCACACTTATAGAGCAAATGAATTAATTGTTCTGTAAGTCACAAGTTTCACCCACAATATACACATTTGCTGTGAAAAGGTACTGTATTTTTTCCGAAATGAACGCATTAGAATGATTTATAGACTGATGTAAAGGTCATCAGATTAAATGTAATTTATCAAATTAGGTTATGTAAACAGTTTTGACGTAGTTGTGGAAAATTCAGGTCGATATTTTTTGAATTAAAAAGTAATAATTTTTAGGTAATTTTTAATTTAAATACTTTAGAATAAAGTGATGTTATTGTGTATTAAATTTAAGAATTTTTTTAAATGCCGTAGAATCTTTATGTAGTTATCATTGTTAAAATCGTAAAGAAATTTGAAAATGGTATAATTAATGTAGAATTCGTATAGAATAATAGAAAAAAAATGTCAGAGGACAATCAAAAAAGCTCCCATGGGGATAAAAAGAGCAGTTAGAATGTTAATTACAATCCGATCGATGACCATTGCCATGATTTTTAACAAGATAGTGAAAAATAATTTTAATACAGACAACCCTCCTATAACGCAATTATTTCGTACCGCGTTACATGCAAACCGCGTTAAGTAAATCTCAGAAGTAAGTACATATAAATCAGGTTGATTCGTCCTGAATTATATGAAAACTGCATTCTCAGAGCACCATGTTATGATGAGTACGGTTATGAAATAAAATTTTATAGATACAAAAGGCAATAAATATACATATTTCAAATTATTTTTATTGAAAAATTGTGATGTACTTGCATGAAAAAAACTGGGAAATTCCTCATTAATATTAACCGTAAAAGTGTAATAGAAATATTCATGCTACAGGGAGCTGTTTAAGCTCATTAAGTTGTATTATATAGAAAACGTGTTATAAGAGTACTGAGTTGTAGGAGGGATTTCGAAATTTTTATACGGAAATCGCGTTATGAAAGTACCGCGTTATAGGAGGGTTTATTGTACACGAAAACAAAAACGAAACGTGTCGTAAATGTGGTCTCTGAGCAGGAGCAAAAGTGAAAAAGTTATTATCGAATCTGCCCTTTGCATAGGAATAATTCATCTGATGATTACTGAAAATATATTATAATGGGATGAAATCAAATTAAATATTTTGCTCTTAGATGGATGCATATAGATATGAACCGATCGAAAACGGGGCTTAAAAGAGTTCGTTAGAGCTTCAACAAACTAACATTTGATTGACAATCACTTTTAAATTAGAACTGAGTTTTTACGACACAAAGATAAAGAAAATAGGAATCGACGGAAAATTGTTCTGTATCTAGTTGGTCCATGCCTATCCCTCGAAGAACTAACACCAAGAACAGAGACTCACGATTCTCGCTTTGCAAATTAGCTGTTAGTTTTATGGATCAGCACATACAATAACCATCCTCACTCTCAGCCCGACAGGGCCGTTTCTTGTAGTTCAATCACAGGCAGTGTAGGTTTTAGACAGGGGCAACATGGGTCACTGTCATGATACCTGCAAATTTTGATGAGGGACAAATTTTGAAAAGCTGGAATTTTTTTTGGGGGACAAATTTTGAAAATTCGGAAAGCTGGAAATAATTTGGATTTACAGTTATCTCAAATGTGAAATGAAAAATTAAATCTAAACATTTTTGACTAGAGCTGTTTCTCCAATACCTTGATCAATGCTTCCTTAGTGCATGATTGAATGTATTCTTGCTGTTCTCTGGTATATTGGACAGTCTGCTATATTGACATGTTTTCCTTCGGAGAAATTCGTTGTTTGTAGAAAAAAAGGAGATCATGTTGTAGGGTCATGAAGACAACCTTCTATGCTACATATTTTTATATACTAGAAGATAGCTTGTAACTAATAAGTCAACAAATGTGGTGTGAACCAATCGATTTAATATTGATACAGAATTGAACGATTCCAACCATGATTAAAATCACATAAAAGTAGCTCTATGAATCTCTTAATAACATACTAATGCGTTGTTTTAAAGTAAAATGAAGTCATACGAATCACTAATAAGATAAAATTAAAATTTCTAATTGGTACTTATACACTTGTGACGAAAGCGTTCACAGAATTATTTAACTAACATTGTTATACTGTTTTTTCTATCGAAGTATTACCCAATTTGAATTATTAAAATCAGTTATAATAGATTTGAAAAAATATTGAATATAGAACATTTTGATCGCAATTAAATGCGTAGTTTGCTGATAAAAACAGATTGTCTGTGTATTGTCAAACTATTCGGTGCAGCATTCAAATCACAGGGGGAGAAATCAAATTAAAGCTATGTCAAATTACTGGATACCTCAAAATATCGAATGACCAAACGACCACGACTGAACTATATTTATAAAGAGTGTATTATATTATAATGATTTTTTCATTAATTGAATGAATCAACCGAATACAGAAAATATACATTATTTCTAACAAATATATCAAATTTAAGAATTTTCCATATAATATAAAAAAAAACCAATCATGTTTAAGAGTGCATAGATTTTTTCTGAAGATTAGAAATAGGCGGACACATATTAGTAGTTTAGTAGAACAATGAACGTTTTAAAAAAATATTATATATTATAATGGAAATAATTATTTAGAAATATTTATAAATTATTCTCTTGAAATAATAGACCGCGCAAAAAAAGTATCCTGACATGGTTTATTTTTTAAATAGGTTAATTTATATAATAGGTGTATAATATTTAAGTGCAGTTGAAAATTGAAAATCAATATTGATTCGATAAAGTGGAACAAGCTTAAAAGTTTGTTTAATAAAGGTAATAGAGTTCATCAATTAGTAGTTACATCGATCGAACTCATAGAAATTGTGCTATATATATATATATATATATATATATATATATATATTAGAGTATGAATTTGGTTATTAAATAAAATTTCGTTACAATATTTTAATTGACCTTAATTCTTTGTGATAATGACACGTTTTTAAACTTCGTGTAATCAATAAGTCAATATTGAAAAGTATTAAAGCCAGGTCGTTAATATAATTGTAGTGTATCAAGTTCTTTTTTGTATTTAAATAAAGGTATGTTTTATTACATTCACACACATACAGACAAATATATATATATATATATATATATATATATACATACAGTCAATAATTGTTTAAATTAATAATATTTTTTAATACATGTTAGGAAATATAGGATTACTCATTGTTTAATCTTTTTTAAGCAAATATCTTCATGATTAATTTCGCTAGTATTATTTAATCAACGATATTTTCAGTATGTTTAATATACGATTAACATTTATTTACGGACAAAAAATTAGATCAAAATGTGTGAAAGAAACTGTATTCTGATCAAAATTAATTTTTATTTTCATTAAACAAAACTGTAATGAATTTGTAATTATCCAATAATTGACGAAAAGATTGTTGAAAAATTAACAATAGATATATTTATAAAAAATAGGAGGCTTCGCCTCCTGACCGGTCCGCTCACAAACCCGCAGGATCGCTGCACTCTCCCACTTCTCAATTATAAGCCTGTACATGCAACTGGATGAAACAATAAATATATTTTCTAAAACACATGTCTATATAATTATTATTAGATATATAGGAACGTAATCGTTATACATATATATATATATATATATATATATATATATATATATATATTATATGTTGGTATGTCTATATAAACATAGCAGTAGATTATTTTTTGCAATGAACAAACTTGTTTCCCGTTGGGAGAAATGTGTGCAGGCCAATGGTCTCTATTTTGATTAATAAATATAATTTTTAACTGATATATGTCTTTATACTCGATACGTAAAAACTGCAATTATTTCTGCACCAACCTAACATATTCGTAGTGAATTATAATATCTAAGAACAGTATCTAAATACTTAATTATGTTTTATAAATATATCGTTAAGTACGTCAGAGATAACTGTTAATCTCATCAGGTGTGTAAAATAAATAGAAAGAAACAGTGCTGATCTTAAAAAAATAATCGATTTGTCTCTGATGGATTTTATAACTTTAAAATTATATTTCTAACAGAAAAGTGTCTTAAAGATATGCTTTTCTTAATTATATATTCTTTTTAATGTAGAGATGGTTTTAACTAATTTTTTATTGTGTGTTATTATTTTGTTAATTAAACTTTTAGAGTAATGAAGCCACTCGACAAAAAAACAACTCAATGTTATATAAACTCGAAAAATATCTTTTAGTAGAAATACCCATCGGCTATAAAATACTGTAAACATTTCGCACGCGCATTCCTGGATAAATTATATATAAATTATATATATATATATATATATATATATATATATATATATATATATATATATATATATATTCCTTTATATTTACAATCTTGCTAAATTTGAAATTGTTTTAATCAGTAATCATGTAACTTCATCCTTTTCATAAAATATGAGGGTTGTATAGTAGAAGGATAACGATTAATGTAGCATATAGACGAGTATATTAAAATATTCATACAAAGGTTAATAACATCGAAACGATTCAGCGACTTGATGTAAACCGACAGCTTGTAAAGACTATAAACAAAATATGTGTAGGGCATTCACATCGAACTGTACAAAATTGGAAAATCAGACATTTTTCAACTGGTAAATTGAATATAGGTTAAAGTATAAACACAAACAATACATGAGCACATAACGGCTATTTTAATCACCACTAATATAAAATAGTCTTCTCAGCACCACTAATATAAAGTGGTCCTTGCAGCACCACTTCAGTAGTTCGTCACGTTGAACGTACAATGAACTTGAATGATATTTTTAGCACAAGCGGGAGTTTAGTAACGTCGTCGTTCGATCCGAACAGATTTGTATGTTTGCACGAAAACGAGGAGAAAGGAAATAAAAATGTTATTAATATGTGTAATTATTTTTTTTTTGATGTTTTACAAATTAAGATATACTTTTTACAGTTATGTATCAGGTACAGAAATAGATGCCTTCATTTCGTGGATCATGAGGTCAGACACTATCACGAGTCGTAAGAGGGTTTTTTTTCCATGGATTATACGGAATTTAATTAATGCGTGTTTTTTTCTGAATGAGATAAACGAGAATGATTCATTTGAAGTGTCAATTAATGTCTGAGCACAGTTTGTAATCGTGGTGTAATCGATCATGCATCCGCTTTCTATTTGGAAGGTTGTGAGTTCGAATTGAGGTCAATTATATTATTCGTGGTTCTTTTTGTTCTGTTCATTAAAACAATAATACATGCTAGAACCACATATAAATTATTCAAGACTACGCATTCATTTTTTTGGTTGATAATTTGTAAGAAACGTTTGTATTGCTATCATAATACATTTTTTTTAAATTTAAAATTCCTATTATTAAACTATTTTCAAATTATAATCAATCACTTTTAGTATATAGATTAATTTAATTATTAATTTATAAATATTTTTTCGAATTCATATCAGTTTTCATAAAAAATAAATGTACTAATTGACAAGAACGTTTCGTTTAAATAGTTGCACTTAACTGCATTCCAGTCTTAAAAAAATAATTCACAGATGATGAACCTTTTGCAAAATGGTGTTAAGCTAAAAGCTACTTTATTCTCTAAGTGTAAAGTGGTGTTAGCAGCATCAGTTTCATGTTTTTATTTTTTACCAACTCTGTGTTATCCAATCTTTACTTTGCTAAGAACATTTTTAAAAGAAACAAATCACGCAAACCTCTAGTTTGAAATTATTATTTTTATTCTTATTCATCTAATAAATACATTTAATAAAATTAGCCACATAAAAATTAAAAATAAATGTTAATCTTTTGAGCCCACCTTGTGTCTAGGATGCTTTATTTATTAGCTTGGTAGGAAACGAACTCGGTTTTTGTTTTCTCAATTTTAACCTTAATTTTTTTCAATGAAAGTACCGTTTCATCATGTTCACTGTAATATCATTTTAATGTGCATTTTTCGGTCTGTATTTTGGTAACATCGACTCTGGTTTTATTATTAATTTTGTTCCAAATTGGTCTATTGAATTAAAGATGGAAAAGAAGCAAATGAGAGCGATTTTTTGTATGGATTAAAATGAGTGATAAAGCAGCAGAAACTGCTCGTAAACTAAACAATTCTTTTTGTGTGGATACTGTTAAGAAACGTACGGTGCAATGGTGGTTCCAAAATTTTCATACTGGGGACGAGGGACTTGAAGATGAAAAAAATCGCGGGCGTCCTTCTTCAAGTCGTAACAACCAAGTCGTTAGTCGAATCAGAACCACGCACAATTCGAGAGCCTGCACAAAAATTAGGCGTTAGTCATCCAACAGTTCTGGACCACTTGAAACAGCTAGGAAAATCAAAAAAGAGAAAAATGTCATAAACCGCAATTATTTTCCAATCAACCTAATAAAATAACAATGCAGATTGAAATAACGCAAATCAAAATACAGTTTCACATAAAGAAAAGACAACCATTGAAATTTTACCCACGGTGATCCACAGATCACAGACTGAAAAATACTATATTAATTTTATTCCTTTAACTCATAGAATATATTTTTGTGAATAATATTTATGCTATACAGTTATACTCTCTAAGTGTTTTATCACACAAAATACATGAATACCCACTTATCTTCAGTTGCAACACATTTATGCAAATTGTACGCGTGTAAATTTTATTCTAAACACATGATAATTGATGTAACAGATTCAGACACATCTGTTTTTGTGTTAATATTTTATTAATTTATTGAATACGAAATCAAAATCTCTTTACAGTTGCACTATTGACTTAATTTCAAAGATATGGAGTCAAGTATAAATGCCATATGAAAGTATGATCACTTTGTACGTCCTTTTTAATCGTTCGAAATCTCATTTAATCATGTTATTTTTTATATTTTTAAAGAATAATAGAAATAAAAGAAAACTGTAATTGATTTCAAGTTGATTTTTGGAATAACGTAATGCCGATAACTGATAAATTTAATGTTCTGTTGGTAGATATAAACCTAAATAAATATTAATTAGAGAGTCGGTTCTTGAAATTACAGTCCACAAAAGCTTTCAAAAAGAACTTTATAGTACTGTATCTTTTAATTTTTAGAGATTTGTTTAATTATGACATATTACAGACATCTAGAAATTTGCAATTTAATATTCATTTGAGATATCGTTAAGTGTTTGATAATCGACTATATTTTAATCGATAATTATTAGGTCTGTAGAAAAATAATCACGGTTTAGGTAGTTCGTGCGGCACACATTTGTCAACATTTTTTGATTTTCCTCGTTGTTCTAAGTGGTCCAGAATTATTGGATGACTAAAGATTAACTTTTGTGCAAGCTCTCGAATTATGCATGGTTTTGATTTAACTAACGCCTTCAGTTGGTCGTTATGAACTGAAGAAGGACGCCCGTGACCTTCTTCATCTTCAAGGCTCTCGTCCCTAGCACGACATTTTTGGAACCACCATTGTATCATTCGTTCCTCAACAGTACCCACACGAAGAGCATAGTTTACGAGCAGTTTCTGCTGCTTTACCACACGTTTTGAACTCATAAAAATTTTGCTCTTTGCTTCTTTTCCATCTTTCATTCAACAGCCCAAGTTGAAACAAAATTAATAATAAAACCAAAATCGATGTTACCAAAATACAGACCGAAAAATCCACTTTAAAATAATATTATCATGGACATGATGAAATGACACTTTCATTGAAAAAAAATAAGGTTAGAATTCAGAAAACAAAAACCAGCAATTATTGTCCTACCAACTCAATATTCATAAAGAACAGCCAAAATGCATGTTTAACATTTGTTTTCTTTTTATTTTCTCGAAAAACAATTACTTTCGCATTAATTATAATTTCTGATGATGTAGTAAATGATTATGAAATGATTGTGTCACAAAAGCCACGGTAGTAAATAAACATGAGATGAAAAATAAGACTGAAATTGTGCAAAAGTACAATTCGAATAACTATTTCTGTTGTCTACTTGAATAGAACTCCACTGTATATCCTACTTTTAATGAACGTGTGTGTGCATAATCTAAAAATAAAATATTATTTTCGAATAGTACTTATATATTGGTAATAATTACGATACATCTAAAGCTATTTTACCATTAAAAATTGCTGCAAATGTGTTAAAAGCTTGTACAATTCATTGCTTTGTTGCTGGCAGCACAGTGTCGAGTTTTGACAATCGTTCTTTGTTCGTTTTTTTTACTTCATTCAAAACTGGAACACAACATGTGTATGCTTTTTATACTGAAGCGTGCTGAGACTATTTTATAGTTTAACAGTGCATGGGGTCACCACACGCTGCAACGCAGCAGCCGTTTCGAAAACGAGTTTCGTTTAATAACCTAGAATATTCGTTTACTTCTTATTTTGTACGACTAAAAATACGACGTGCTGACAATCGCATCGTTTAAGTAATTTAATGATCTGTTTTAGAAAAAAATACAAGATATCTTTTTTTTAAAAAATAAAAAATGTTTAATGGGAAAAAATTAATAGTTCATGTTAACTGTTTGATTCTAAGACAGATGGTAACGAACTAACCTTCATTAAATAAGTAAGATTTTTGAGTAAATAATGTTTCCAGTCATAAATTTTATCCGAAAATGTATATATCATTGACTTAATACAAACTTGAAAGGTTCAAAGGATTGAAAAGCCTTAAAATTTCCATCTGTTTCCAAAACTTGAAAAAATTCTTGGTGGTACGTGATTTTCATCAGATGAAGAACTGTTAGTAAAAGAGAATCATTGTTTTGATGGCGTCCAAGAAAAAAAATTCCGGGACGGTATAAAAGCACTGGACCATCGCTGGATGAAATGCATTGAAGTTCAGCGGGACCATGTTGAAAAATAAAAGTAATTTAAAAACACAAGTTATATTCTTTCATAGTTAGGTCACGAACTTTTCAAATCGCCCTCATAGTATCGTTTTATTTCTTGAATCAGTAGAAAATCAATAATATATATATATATATATATATATATATATATATATATATCTTGTTGATTGTTTTTAAATTATAGAAAATATTTTGATTTGTTATATTTTTTTAAAAAAATCAGCAAGAACACTTTTTTTAATATTATTAATGATGTTATTAATGTATCGAAAATTAAAGAAACTAGAACTGAAAAATTTATGAGTAGTGATTTTAGGTTGTGCCATAACTAGAATTGAACTAGTTATAAAATTGGATGTAGGAGTTTTGCAGCGTAACCTTGGTTCTATATCTTAAAGATTATTTGCCCAGTATATATAAGTATATAATGTATGTTTAATAATATATTTAACAGGTCATGTATTATTTCATCGAGATATTATTCAAATTTGCATGTAGGACAAAATGATTTTCGTCCAAATTTTGTATTCGAGAAATCCTCGTTGACTCATACTTTTACAACATTTTACAAATAAGTTATAAGAAATATATGTTAACCTGTAAATCATTCATTTGAACGTAAACTCCATTTACATTCATGACGAATTAAAAAAAATATATATTCATGAGTCAATATTTGTTGATACTTATTTAAAATGCTAATTTCAAGAACACACTCGCGTATTTCTTTGTGATTATTCAAAGATTGAAAGTTAAAGATACCGACTATTCGGTCTTCTTCTACGTGACCTTACAACGATATGTTTTATTTATCTTCTGCACATATGTGAAATTGTCCAGTCGGGATTGTTCAACTTGTGCAAGGATACGCGAGTGGGCTTTTTTAATGTTTGTTTTCAATGGAATGATATTTGATTTAGTTCGGGGTTTCAGACTGTTTATTTTCAATGGAAACATGTTTCATGTTTGGGTGTGCTTGCGGAGTATTTTGTTATTGTTTTTTAATTAAATGTCCGAAAATAACCAGTTGTGTTTAGTTTCAGAAATCACAATTCGAAAAAAGTACACATTCGGTTTTATTATACTATAAAAGTTATACCGAGCCGTGCAGTAGTTCAATAAAAATGTTGTTTTGGAATACTTTTTATGTAAATTATAAATTATTGTTCTATAAATAAGTATGTAGGTCAGCAAAGTTTTAAAATTTTGTCGACATAGTTTCTTAGGAGTTGAATTGGTTTTTTTATTTATGCTTTGGAATGATAAAGTTTCATCTAAAAATAAATACCATGCACGCTACATTCCTTTTTATATCAATTTCGATGTATACTGCTGCATTCACAAGTATTTTCATTAAAATATTGTGAATGTATATATATATATATATATATATATATATATATATATAATGTTTATGTATATATGTGAACTATAATACTAGCGATTATATTAGAATGCAAAATAATTTTTTACCATTTTGTAGTAACCGAATTCGTTTGATAAAATAATACATATTTCCACAAATGAATATTTCACTTGCGCTACAAACCACACTTTTTTCCAATCAAAAATGTTAAATAATTGATAATTGCATTATATATATATATATACAGACTGATAATGTGTAGTAAAATATGAATATTTTTTAATTCTTAACTGTACACACTGCCATATTTTATATACCATTATTTCTTTTTTATACATTGTTTATATTTGAGGCACAGATGATTATTATTTTCTTTCTCTAACATCCTTATTTTAGGTTGAGTGTATTAACACTGCTCCCGTTTATAATAACGATTTGTAAAGGAGTGAGCAACAGTTTTTCTTAAGCAGTGTACACATTATCAGTTAAAACTGACGACTTTCCGGACTGCCATTTAAGAATGCACATCATAATTTAAAGACTGTTCCATGATGCTCTGTTGTTTTTATAATAATCAATAAAATCTATTAATATGGATTTATCACCTTCCATTTTTCATTTTTCACGCAAAAATAGAAAAACATTTTCCTTTTTAAAATTTTAACATGAAAACATCAAGAAAATATTTTTTTACTCTGACCTTACTTGTTAAAATCAAGCGACTAAATGACGATTAACAGAAACTACTCATATTGTCAATTACTAACCGACAATTTCAATGTAAATATGACAGTCCATACTCAAAATTTTTGAATTCCTCCAGTCGGACTGACAGTCAGTCATTTCGACGCATACAATATCATTTTGACTGTCATTTACCTTCTGACTGTCAGTTTTAACTGATGGTGTGTACCGTACTTTGAGTTTTTGGTACAGTGATTAAAATCACTGTCATAAATGACTTTTTCATTATCCCATATACCACAATACATTCTTCTGATCAGAAATGTTTAATAATTAAATATTGATTATTTTTGATGTTTGTGCGTTTCGATACGAATATCATTATCCTAAGATCCCTATGGTACAGAAAAATCTGAATCGTGTTATTAGATTTTCGCTGAGGAATCTGAAAATTTTGTTATCGGTTTAGATTTTCTATACACTAGCTCTTTAAGGATGATGAGAACAAGCAGCAATCGGTAAGGAAAAATAATCTTGAATATAAATGATATAATTAAGAAAAATCTATTTGAAGATAATTATTCAAATTTATTATTATTTTATATCTTTTTATATTCTAATTAATAAAAAAATCGATACAGTATTGAAAGAAACAATCCAAGTTATTTAATTGATGAGAAAATTAATTTTTTTTGGACACAGATCAAAAAAGAAAATAAGAAGCAATGAAGGAGATTATGAAGAAAGATTTGTAAATAGGAGTAATCATGAAAGTACTCTATCGAAAAGTGAAGTAGGCTTGGAAAATGTCGATGAGTGTGTGTCTGTTCAGTTTCTTATAAAAATAAATAAAATCACTAAATGGAAAATTTAGTACTTGACGATTTTGTAAAATGAGAAAAAAATGTTGTCAAAATATTATCTGACCTATGTCATCTTCAGAACACATTTAAACCGAAGCACATGAATTCAAAAAAAATATTTTCAGGTTAAATAATTATCAATATTATTGATGATGTACAAATATATATATATATATATATATATATATATATATATATTTATATATATATATATATATATATATATATATATATATATTACAAGTATTCGATCAAAATACAGAAGACAAAGTGACGTGAAAAATGTTAAACACAGGCGTTAGTTAATTAAAATGTGTGAACAAAATAACACACATAACTTCTCATGTACTGATTTTGAAGTTTATATACCTGGTTGCTGAAAACGCTACGGAAGTAGTTAATATTAGAAAGAACATGTAGCTGAGGATTAAAGACAGAAATCTTATGAATTTACTGATTAACGTTAGAAAAAAATATATTTTTCGAGCCATACAACAATTTAGGTTGTGATAAATTGCAGTAGAGGACAACTGAGATAAAATATTAGTCAGTTTATACGCGGTATTGCATGAATCATACTTATTGTTTGTTTATCAAAAAATGAAAGTTATGCTGGACAGGATGGATGATTTAATTCATAAGTTATTGAACGCCTGTCTGCAAAGTATGATGATATAATTAAGAATCACATGCTGTGCAATTTGAATAAAACATGTTTTACTCTAAAACCATCAAACAACATAAATCATGAAATTATTTAACTACTGTATACTGTATTCTCATGTTATGCACCACACTTTTTTTTAAAAAAAACATATTCTTTTTATACTTGAACTGATAAAATATTAAATATGACGTTACGATACTGCATTCTATTTGTGAAAATATAAATGAAAAACTGGCAGTTTCCTGCGAAAACAAAAACATAACCTAAAACGGAACTCTATTTTTTTTTTTATTTTCCAGCCATTAAACATGCAAAACTTGACGTAATGTTCATAAACGTAGAGGAAATAAAATATGAATATGTATAAAATGTTCCATTTTCGATGCGTGCGTTTCGTATACTAAAAAATGTAATAATATGTAATTAACATAATACCAAGGCACTTACTTAATCTGCCGTACAAATCGTTAACAACAAATCGAATTATAAATTCATTACAAATACGAATATTTAATTTAAACTCGTTTAACGAGCATCACAATCGATTCACAGTGAAACGACAAGTCTACATAAAAGTGGATATTTGAAGTGATTGAAAACAAATAAAAGTAAATTACTTTGTGTTTTCGTTTAATTTCAATACTTGTTTGGACGTCAATTGGATTTGCTAATTGAGAAATCAGTAGAACGACTTAAATTTTTGCTAGGTCAAGTTGATTTGGAAATGTAAATTATTTATACAAAGTATTTAACACATGTTGACATACAAACAAGCATGTGTATACTTATATATATATATATATATATATATATATATATAAAATAATTAACTTTTATCGAAAACAAATTTTAAAATCCGTAGAGCGAAAAACACAATTTATAAAATATCTTATTGAGTTGCCTTTTATAAATTTTGAAGTAAACAGGTTTTATTCTCTATTAATAAAACGAGTAAAATCAATTAAAGAAAATAGTATTAGGTTGGTAGAAAAATAATTACGGTCAATGATCTTTAAATTCATGTAAATTTTTCTTAACTAATAATTAAATTTATTAATTGAAAGAAGTAGCAGTAATTTGATTTCAAGAGTCTACTAACTGAACAAATTTTTTATTACTGTATTCGTAGTTTATTGTTGTATTGGCAGTTTATCATTGTACAATTTTGCAATCGGTAATTGTTTATGTTGAGAAAAGGAAAGGAAAGACGAAAGAGCTTTGTCACATTAGAAGTTTGTCAAATTATTAGAAAGTCAGTTCGTAGGAGACTTTCGAAATAACAATGTGTATGGCAGGATTGGATAAGTATGGAGGAAGCAGATAAAGAACAACGTTTAGATGAGAAACTATATAATTAATCAGTTGCCGAAAGGAAACAAGAAGAAGTATCTTATTTGTTCATCGAAAGGAAGTAATGCGGTAAAACAACAAACATTTTTTTGTTGTAAGACCTGTGAATGCAAACCCTATTTGCATCCCAATGAATATTTTAAAAAATACCACACAGTCAGTTATAACTAAATATATAAATATTATAATCAAAAATATATTACTTCTGAAATGAATAAAGATTGTTTTAAATGACTTGAATATTATTATTTAAAGTATGACACTTAAAAACTCTCAAGCAAGCATATGCTGAGAATATAAGTTGGAGTTGCCGGTCAATAGACACAGTAAACAGTTGGAGTGATAAGGATGAAAACATTCCAAAGATTTGAAAAATACGTAGTACTCTATAAATAAGTCACATCTAATCACGTTGGATATTTCTTGTATATAAAATCAGCGTTCTAGGAAGGAATTCAAAAAAATGTAATTTAAAAATGATTCGGGAAATGAGTACAATTTAATTTCCACTGAAAGTCTTGAGCAACGTTTTCCGAGTGTTAAACTGAACACGAATCGAATTATTTTGAGAAATTCTAATTCTCATTTCAGAATCTTGTTATATGTGAAGATATCTATTTAAAAGAGTCTCGTTATTTAAAATATCGATTTTGAATAAGTTTTTATGACACTCATTAAATTGAAGTTATAATAACGTTGTTTTTTTTTTTGATGCACTTAACCTATTTATAGGAAATTAAAGAAAAGCATGTCAAGGATACGAACTGAAAATTTAATATATTAGTTAAACAAATTGTAAGGATTGGATTAACATTCTTATATTTTATAAATTATTGTGATTGATTGGTATAAAAATTAGATAAAGAAATATTTTCTTCTGTTATAAAAAATATATATAATTAATTAAAATCTAATCGTAGGATACTTAATTATAATGAAAATATTATTCAATTGAGATACTTTTTGAAAGTATCTGATATGATTCAAATCAATTTTCTGTATTATCAACAATTAAACTAATAAAAATAGAAGAATCGTATTTTTTTTCAAATAAATGATTAACTTATTGACATTTAAAAAAAATATTTGAAGAGATAAAACGATATTACTTTTTATAAAACACCATTTAATTTCAACAAGTACTTTCGTCTGAATTACACTCGATTTTTCTTGTCGAAATGTCTTACACATAAAATAAAAATTCGCTTTCTTTACAAAATATAAGATTTGATTTATATTCCTACTTTTTGTTACAGGACATCCGTGCTATTCGTTTCGATATCATTTATCGTTCTGATGATTATTTCACTCACTTGGCTGATATTTTACTACGTTCAAAGGTTCAGATATATTCACGCGAAAGATAGAATATCGGTAAGTTTTTTTTTTTTTTTTACTTACATTAAATAAAAATGTATCTGTTTTATGTAGGCAGTAAAGTACGAAATAATTTAAAAGAAAATTATAATAAAATGTATAAAAGATTGAATTGAAAAACAATGTACAGTTTATAGAATGTTGTTGAGAATTTAAAAGTATATAATATTTTTTTTATTGTATTCTTTTTTTACATTAGATTATTTTCAGTCATTATTTGTTTAAGTTTCATATTATTTTTAGAATAAAATGTTTATATTCATTTAAATTTTTTGCTCTATTTTTCTTTGTTTCATTAACGAAACACTTGTTTAAATTAACTGTTCCTATATTTTACAATTGAGCAAATTGAGAATCTGTGCTAGAAGTTTGGTTGTATGACAGTAAATATTTTTTCACTTGAATCTTTGATATTATTTCATGTTTACTGTATCACTTGTTGTTAATTGTTTACATTATGTCTTGGATTGGAACAAAAGTTCGTAGCATTTTTAAGATGAAACTCAAAGGCAGTGTTTATTTTATGTGTACATATATTTATTCTACTACTTTGATCCACTACCTTTCGTCATCTTCCGCGTAGTTTTATAATTCCGTCCGCCCAAAACTCGGCATCTTTCTGGGCGATGAATTGATCCAGGTGATTTCTGCAGGCTTCCAAGGAAGTAAAGTTTTTTCCATTAAGGGAATTCTGTAGGAACCGGAACAAATGATAATTCGAAGATGCAAAATCAGGTGAATATGGCGGGTGAGGTAGGACATCCCAGCCAAACTGTATCAATTTCTGCCGGGTCTGCAAAGAGACATGAGGTCTAGCGTTGTCTTGATGGAAAACGATACCCTTCCGATTGGCCAATTCTGGATGATTTTGATCGATTGCCACCCAGACACCTTGTCCATAAACAACAGATATCTTTTTTGCTGTCTGAAGCGTTTTTTCTTTTCCGGAAATAAAACAGCATGAAATGATGAAAATGCACCTTATATTCCTCCATTTTCAACTTTGATTTTAACATACTTAAATTTCACAAAATTATCAGAGAGAAACGTTGAAATTTCACCAGCCAAAATAATACATATGGAGTTATGTCATATAATCGAACTGTGCACGTAATTGCAATTAATGACATCTATTGGAAAACGCTACGAATTTTTTCCAACCCAGCATTTAATGCAGCAATTGTAAAACAATACTGGTCCAAATATTCATTTGTTTCACTTGCGATTCAAGTTGTATTCGGTTATGAATGATCATGGTAAACCATTATCCTTTTTCAGTGATGAAACATGACTGTTTTTTTTTTGGTTATTTATGGTTTTGATTTGCTAATTTTTAACAACAAATCACTAGAGTAATTGTTACATCTGGTTGCAGTGACCGAAACTAAGTGATTGACTAGTTACTCATTTAACTAAATATCTTGATAAAAGATCTTTGTGCGGATTCACAATCTTTTGTAGCAAAATTCAGACACTATCATGACAAACGGGCTCATATCTCGAGATACAGACCTCTGTATGGACTCACGGTTTTTTTCTGCAAAGTTCAAACACTATGATAATATATGGATCCGTATCTCGATATATATTCCTCGGTACACACTCAATACTTTTTTTTTATTAAAATTCAGATACTATCATAAGATATAGGATTATATCTCGACATACAAATCTGTATGTAGACTCGCAAATTATTTCTGAAAATTTCAGACACTTCATAATAAGATACAGTCTTGTATATCGGAATACAGACATTCATATAGACTCAAGATTTTTTTAAGAAAGTTCAATCGCTTTATCGAAAGACGAAAGCTCATATTTCGATATATACAGACCTCTGTGCAGTTTCATGAATTTTTTTAGTAAAGTTCAAATACTCTGACATAAGATACATGTCTTTATCTTAACAGTCTTCTGTATGTACTCACGATTTTTTTTATCAAAGTTTAGACACTTTATAGTAAAAAAGTCTCATACATTGTCTGTTGTGTACTTCTTTTGCAAAATTGAATTTTTTTATCCCTAATAATTTAGATTTTTTGCATTATGTACTGAAAATATATAAGAAAGTGCTTGTTAAAATCAGAACGTGACTTATTTAGTTTTTGTATTAAAATACAAGAGATGCAAGTTGTATATTTTTATAATAATTCTGTTAAATGTATTCTGTTATATTAAAGTTTTGAATAGGTAGAATTCATTATTATTTTTTACGGTTTTATTATTATAAAGTGTTAGTTTAATAAATAGATAAATGTTGTTATAAAAATTATATTTTTTCAGCGTCGTTTATGTAACGCTGCGAAGAAAGCCCTTTCCAAGATACCAACCAAGAACATCAAAGCTGAAGATAAGGTAATATAATTTTATCAGTCTTTAATATTTACCTGCAAGTTCAAATACGACATGTACATGTAATGAATACCCTTGATTTTGAAATTATCTACGCGTTCTAATCAACTTCTGTACAACGATAATATATTTTCTTAAATTAAACATAACTGTTCATTTACATTACCTTCATAAGTGTGTTCTGATACCGTGACTTCATTATTTTTTTTGTTGACTACCTACACTATTAAACAATATAAAATGTCACGTAAACTCTTCTCTTGGAAATGTTAATACGCTCTGATGATTACAGTTTGCGATGTGTGAAATTGTAAAAATGAAAAAGTGGTCGTTATCGTGCGATTAATATAATATGAACCGAGTACAAAGTATAAAAGATTGAAATTTATTCGAAGTCAGTCAGGTTAAAGACATGGCGTGAGATGATTTTAATTACCGGGACAAAAATATATCGGTGCACGAATCTGAATTCTTTATAGTTCTTTTACATTAGCGTGCACAAAAGTTTATTTTATTTTGCCAATAAAATTAAAACTTCAATATTTTTGTACGGTAATTTTAGTCATTTTTATATTGTTATTCTATGTGAATTCTGTAAACGACATGAGAGTTCTTTTCTTTTACAACTGGTTTCGATTTCAATTTTAAATAACTATATTATAGAGTTCAATTAACTATACACACTCTATTATATATGGTTCAAAATATTTATATCAATAGTACTAAAGTTGCCAAGCATCAAAACCGATCGTAGAAGAAATTTACTCAAATTTGACCCAAATATGCCTATAAAATAACAAACAGGTACATAAGAAAAAACACTATAAAGATTTTTATGTTTAAATTTTCTTTGCTTTTATATTTTAAAAATAGCAGATGTTTAAAAATTCTGATATTTTTAATAAACTACTTAATTATATAACTTTCAGGGTTTGAAAAGACTTGATATTTACATTTATTTATTTTTTTGCAAGGGACAGGAAAATGTTATTCCGATGAAGTCATATCGGATTAGTGTACATCAGTGGTATCAAACACGTGGCCGTCGAGTCGAATGCGGCCCGCGGTCCAAAATCTGAAGTTGATTTTATTAAAATAATAAAATGGAATTTAAAATATAAAATACATTTTTAAAACATGGCAAATTACAGAAGTATATTGTAAGGAACACCTTTTTACATTCACCGGTATATTCGTCGTTGATAAAATATTTTTTGTCAAAAGATGACAGGTTTCTAATAAAAATATTTTTTAATTTCTCTAATTTAAAATTTTGTTGTAATATTTGATAATAGTACCTAAAATTAATGTATTTTTTTTAATTTTTATAAATTCATTAAAGAAACAATTAATGTAAAATTTAAATTTATTTTCGAGTTATTTTCGAATATAACTTTTTTCGTTGCTCGCTAAATTTTTTTTTAGTGACTCTTTTTTGTCTGCGGTCCGCAGACTCGTTTAAACTGAATTTGGTGGCCTGTGTTCATATAGGAGTTTGATACCACTTGATGTACATAATGTAGAAAAATAATTCAACTTAACTTTATTGGTAAACGAGTTGCTTTTCGTCTAGTATTTTTTTAAACGGTCTAACTTTTATTTGTATTTATCTGAATTTATTGATCTGTGTATATATATATATATATATATATATATATATATATATATATATATATATATATATATATAACATAATAAACTGTTTATTTCTAATTTTATCAAGTATAAAACAAATATCGGGTAACTAATCGGTTAAGATCAAGTTATAATCTAAGAAAAGTCTCAAACCAAATAAGAAAGGCTAAAAATTTAATAATAAAGCAAAAGAGACAGAAAATTATCAGCAACAGAAGGTGTTGATTCATCAAATAAATGTAGTTTAATATTGTAAGCAGTTTGTTATAAATTTATGTATATTTGTTGAAACAGATATTTTTTCCAAATTGAAATGTTTTTTTTTGTGAAGTGACATTGAAATTTCACAAATGATTTTCACTCCTGCACAAACTATATACTTTTTTCTGATTAAAAATGTTCAATATTTGATTACTTATCATTTTAATTATTGCTTATGCGTGTTCTGATGGCGCTATTGTCGTTATGAGAGCGTTAAGCTACAGAAAAATTTCAGATTTGATCAAATTTTTTTGTATGGTTTCTGAAGGAACGAGAATTCTTACTTGAAGGTGAATTTATCTACAATGCTAAAAATTATAATTGTAAATGAACTATTCGAACATTACTAGAAATTTGTTCATACATTTTACATACTGTGTTATGTAATTCGCACTTTTAAGTTATCTCAACAATAAATTTTTTCCATATTCAAACAATATTGTTGAAAAATACAGAAAAAAGTTCAATATTTTTGTATGGTAATGAACTTGATATTTGTATTGACGCAAATATGTCTGTTTTTAAAATCTATTTAATTGGATTAAAAGTTCGTCGTATTTTTAATACTAAATCAGTAAATCCCAGTTGCGTCAAATACACGTATAACGCATTTCTAGAAAATCTAACATTTGTCTATTTTAATTAATAGGCAATGTTGTAACGTCGTTGTATTAAAGTATTCTTGCTTCGTTAGCATCAGCTTTACGAGGGCAGTTTGAAGAGTAACTTGGTTCGTGTACTCGTTGAGGGAGAGGGGGGCAGCTGTATATGTTTTCATATAGTTCCGGCCCTTTTAGTAACGTATGCAAAGTTGCAAGTCGTTCCGCTATTAATTCTTCGTTTGACAGTTGTTTCAGCATAAGCGTTTCATGCGAAAATGCAAAATGGATCAAATCAGAATTCGAGATATGATTCAGTTCTTTTTTTTTGGAAGGGAAAACAGCGAAGGAATTTCATGAGAGGATGATTCCTACTTCGGGTGAATCTTGTCCTTCCTACAAAACCGTTCGACTTTGGTCGAATGAATTTAAACGTGGCAGATCGAGCATCGAAAATGCACTACGCTCTGGAGGCCCGTGAACAGTTGTCACGCCAGAAATCATCTATAATATCCACAGTATGGTTTTGTCCGACCGGTGAGTGAAAGTGAGCGAGATAGTAGAGATCATAAGCGTCTCAACTAAGCAAACGCAGTTCAATTTGCATAATAAGCTGCTTATGAAAAACATTTCTGCAAGATGGGTGCCATGGGTGGTTTGCTCCTTGCAGAGTAAAAAAGAGTTCGTACACGAACATCAGCTTCTTGAAACTGTTCAAGAATAATCCAACGGATTTCATGCATCGTTTTGTGACCATAGATGAAATTTGGATTCGCCATTATACACCAGAATCGAAAACAATCAAAACAGTGGACTGAACGTGATGAAACGGCTTCGAAGAAGCCAAACACGGTTCACTCGACTAGAAAGGCGATTGCGTTAGTTTTATGGGATGCGAAAGGAATTCCCTCGATCGAATTTCTTCAGAAGGTAAAAACAGTTACTGGCTAATCTACGAAAAATTCTTGGAGAAGTTGGAGGCAGCGATCGCGTAAAAACGTCCCGGAATGGCCAAGAAAAAAGTGTTGTTTCACCATGACAATTCACAGGCTCATTCAATAATTGTCGTTCAACAAAAATTGACCGAATTGATGTTTGAAATCCTTCCGCATCCACCGTATTCGCCTGATTTGGCTTCCTAGGACCTCCATCGTTTTCCGAAACTCAAAATTTTCCACGCTATAAAGCGATTTGGGTCAAATGAAGAGGCGATAGAGCCCGAAAGTGGCTATTTTTGAGGACCTTGAAGAAACCTACTTCTGGGAGGGAACTTTCATGAGGAATGACTTATAACTTCACATGGGTTACCAAAAAGTATGGAACTATATGAAAATATATATATATATATATATATATATATATATATATATATATCTGTCCCCCTCTCCTCAGTGAGTACACAAACGAAATTACTCTTCAAACTACACCTGTACTATTCGAATTGGTTGAATTTTTGTCTGTGTCTCTTTCCACAGGAGAACTTAAAACAATACGCCGAAAGCAACAACATCGTAAATAAGTATTCATTTCAAATACATGTAAGCTGGTATTGCTTTTAGAACAATTCTAGAGAGAATAAGTTTTGTTATTGACTAAGTTTAAAAATAAACTCCATTATTATACACTAAATAACAAAAAAGTTAAGCACGAGTTAAATTATATTTTATGCGGGTATTAAAATTATTACAGATTTTTAGAACTATAATTAATTCAAGAAATATGTTCATTGAGACCTTCGGCCCAGTCATTTTCCAGCTAAAAATCAAAACGGAAAAAAAACAATCGATACAAAGTGAATACACAAAAGAGAATAATCGTTCCTTGCATACAAACATTTAATAAATTCCTCTAAGTCTGAATTGTTCTATGTAAAAGTATTTCCACAAACTTGTCGCGATTCTCAAAAGCAGACAAAAAAAGAAACGAATTAATATGCTGTCACTGGTGTTAATTGCAAGGCCAATAGATAATTGGAACGTTACGACTCGGTTATCTATTCAGCAAACATGGTTCATAAATGTTGTTCGATATTTTTAGTATAAGCATGTTATTAAGAACTTCTGTTTCCGCGATGTTACAACACGTGCATGTTAATTAATATTGATTGAATTATTTGTTTGCTTTCAATGTGTGTTTCAGAAGTATTATCGAACATACACTTTGAAGTCGTCTCGTGAACGAACTCTTCTTCTTAATTATTTTTTCGTGTTAAAAGAACTCAGTCTGTTTGTTATTTAAATAGATATTTGTTTGTAAATTAAGTGCCGTACTGCTTGTATTTGTTACATTATTTTAACAGACGAAAACAATAAAGTGAAATTCGTTTTTACAGTCTTTTTTTCAATGTCTGTACAGTATTCTTTCGTTAAGTTGTAATGTATTTGTTTCATACACTTTGTTATGCCAATTAAAAAAGATATCTGTGCTCTTTAACTATAAATATTCATTTAATTATATAGAGTTTGAAATACAAAATTTTCTTTTTAAATCATCTAATGAATATGCAGCATGGGGATTTTTTTTCATAGACTAATTTCTTCTACAAATCAATTTCTCACTCATCGTTCAAACATTATAACGCAAAGGTATAGGAAAGATCTGTAGATTTTTTTATACCTTCTCACTCTGAAGATGATGGTATCGCCATCGAAATGCGCATAAGCAAAAGTCAAAAATTATCAATTATTGAACACTTTTGATCAGGTATTCTTTGTGGTTTTTGGGAGGAATGAAAAATTCATTTGAAGTACGAGTAATCGGTTAGTTATTAAAAATGTTGTTCAAAAAATTTAGAAATACAAAAAAATGTTTTACAGCAAAAACATTTGTTACGCTTGCAATATTCAAAATTTTTCGAAAATATATTAATTAGTTTTATTTTTTTTTCAAATCAAATCTTTTTTGTATTTATAAGCTGACATATTAAAATCGTGTCAGGTATATTGTGAATAGTTTGTTCGATTTGGAACGGTTGTAATAATGGCATTAAACTAGAAAATCATACGTTGGATAAGTTTTGATTTTAAATAATTTTGTAATTGATTACATGTTAAGAAATAAACATTAAATTATATTCAAAAAGATGGATTAAATGGCTAAAATGTGAACGAGACCGCGCATTATTTTTGATATAATATTTCGATAACAGGCTGACATTTTAGCCACTTTATCTTCATGTCGCTCGATTTAATCTCTTGTGATTTTTATTTGTCGGAATATTTAAAAGAAAAATCTATAGATCAGTAATTATCGAAACATTGCAACTTTTAAATAAATAACTGCCAATTTTTTTATATTCTCCGAATCGATTCTCTATTAATTAACTAAAGATTTCAGACATGTTTGAGTGCCGGTTGAAAACATATTCAACATGTGCTACAACGGTTCATGTTAAATTTATCATTCAGATTTATCATTTTTTACATAAACTTGAATTGTATCTTAAACTGGTCATTCTGTATTACAAAACTGAATTTCAATAAATTGAACAGTTTTTTTTTCGAATGACAACGCTGTTTCTGTCACGAAAATATGATATATATATATATATATATATATATATATATATATATATATATATATATATATATATATTTAACATGTGGAGGTTCCCGTTGTTAAATTATTCACATGCACGAAAAGAACCGTTTATTTATTAAATTTATACATTTTGAACCGTTGATATAATTTTTTTTGTATGTATAAAACATATACATATATAAACGCATACACACACACACACACACACACATATATATATATATATATATATATATATATATATATATATATATCACTCATATCTTTGAATATATGCAAACAATATACATTTCTAAAAATAGATACATTTAATTAAATCCCGGTATATCAAACAAAAGCAACATTAAAAACGACGTGTTGTACTGAAACAAAGTAGAAATATAAAAAAAGCAGTCTACCGATTTTCATTAAAAGTTTTCAGCGAAAACAAGCTTTGAAAAAAAGCAGTTAACCGTCTATTTTCTACGCATTTCATTCAGTTCCCAATACATATTTATTATAAATGAATACAATCTTTTTATACGGGAGTATGCTTTTTTTTGTACATTTCTTTATGTGTGGTTTCTAAGTAAAAACGATGTTTATTCTATAAACGTCATGTAAAAGATAAAAGAAAAAAAATTGAAATAAGAGTTGTAAGATGCGGCGTTTGTTCTTACTGAAAAAATGTATTTATGTAAAAAATTAAATGTTTGATTTACGTTTTTTTTAAATGGTAATTCATATTTTTATTGTATTTATTTTGATCTTATTTGAACAGATAAGAGAAATATTTACATTTGAAGATTTTCTGTTTGTGAATTGAGTTAGTCAATTATTTTTTTATAATAAAAATAACAATATAATACATTAAACATTTCTTTGTGTGTTAATAGTACAATATAGTTATCACATTTTTGCCACAGTAATTTAAGAATTATTTTATTTCTAAAATTAACTCTGAGTATTTATTTCATCAATGTGTTATCACCCAATACACTAATCTGTTTTTTTATTAAAATCTTCAATAAGTAATTATTGTCTGTTTTTCCTATAAAGTGGATATTTTAATAGAAATGTATTTTTTTTTTTGAAAGTTTAAATACTGAAAGTTTCTTTCCAAGGATTTGGCATTGATATTGAAATGCGTGTTTATACTTTGAACCCTATTTGAAATCAAGCACTTACATTCCTCAGACTGTGATGGATATGTTCATCGAGCAGTTATCTAAGACCATGTGCATATTCTTTTCACAAATAATATTTTCACTCCTCCACAAAACATACAATTTTTTTTATAACCAAAAATGTTCATTTGATTTTTGTTTATGCGCATTTCGATGCCAATGTTGTTATACTTAAAGTGTTAAATCTTTTCAATATGATTTTTTTTGTTTTGATCACTTCAGTAAATTATAATTAATTGCATGAAGGGGTAGTTAAAATTATCCAAAATTATTTTCCAAGAATTTTCCGACATCTTGGATAAAATATATAGTTCTGGGAGGTTTTGTCCCATCAGTATTTTATAGCGGGTTCACTATGTGAGATATTTCCTTAACTGAAATTTTTGAAAATCGGTGGGACATATGTTTCCCTTTAGTAATGAAAGGTAGAGAAAACTCTGATATTTTGTGACTGAAAAATTAATTTCAAAAGTGAATTTAGTCATAACTCCAAAGTGTCATTTGAATTTTTACTTGGAATAGTTCTAATTTAATTATAAATATATTTTAAAACGTACATTAACTCTTCTATTTTTAAAATAATAAACTGTTTTATTTGTAGATTTATAGAAAATTTAGTTTTTCATTCCATCTAACAAACCGGTTTCCATATTCTTGTGTCTTGAGATTGAAAGCATTGCTGTCGAAATGCGTACAAGAAATAATCAATATATCCATTAAGCAGTCATAAAATATTTTTGTAGTTTGTGCGATGGAAAGAAATAATTTATGGAAGTGAATTCATCAAAAGTTTAATAAACTACACTATCGATACATTCATTGTTCTGCAATGATAGCATTTTTATTATTAATTTCAGTTAGATGTTTTAATATTGAAAAATGACAGTCGATAAATATTTTTATGTTAATTTAAATCCATTACTCATAACAACAAAGCCACCAGACATTGATTTTTTAGTATCGATATTGTTTATGACAATACGTTTAATAAATGCGAAAAAAATTAATACAATAAATCTAATTTATTTTCAGTGCACGTCAATGTTTTCTTTACACACCGTAATATAATAACTCAAAATCAATGGCGCATTTCAACATAGTGCTCTTTACATGTATATATATATATATATATATATATATATATATATATATATATATATATATATATATATATATATATATATATCTTTATATATATATGTATATATTTATATATATATATATATATATATATATATATATATATATATATACTTATATATATATATACATATATAAAAGAAGACAGAACGTGAGAGAGAAAAAGTATGAGTGTGAACATACCAATTTATGTGTACAGTTATTCATATGTGTGCGTGTTTTGAAATCAAGGCTATAGTAAAACCACAACAAAACGTACATGTATGTACTTGTAGTACATCGTTGACGACGACGTCTGTACGTGTATTTTAATATATATGCGTGTGTTTTATTGATTTCAGGAGATTGAAGGAGACGGCGAATGCTGCGCTATCTGCATAGAACCGTACAAAATATCGGACGTGATTCGTATTCTGCCATGCAGGTAATTATGTTTTCTTTATCTTACAGTAGTCTGTCTGCAGGTGTGCTACAAAAATAAATGACATTGTAAAATGTACTGTGTAGAAAATGTGTATATATATATATATATATATATATATATATATATACGCATGCAAGGTTAACAAAGATATTGATATACAGACACTTTTTTAAACATAATACTTGAGCTGTAAGCGTCACTTAATTTTCATGATAATAATTATTAATTTTATGGTTGAAACGTGAAGCGTGAAAAATAAATAAGAAATTTGGATGTAAAATCCAAACAAAAGATGATTCTCATGTATTTACCTGAATATTTTATTTTTCAGCTCAAATAAGAGCTTTTACAAAATTGCTAAAAGAAAATCTTAAACAACTTATTGTAAATAACAACTTAAAAATAATTCAACATTTTCTGCACCTTAGCGCTCTAAATATATTGGAATTTCCTTCGATGTGCGCGTATGTAACAATCAAAAATGTACAATAATCATTTATTGAACATTTTTGGATAGGCATTTTTTTATGATTTGTGAAAAAATTCAATTCCATGTTTTTGGAAACTAATAAAAAAATATTCAATCGGTTAAGTAGTCCTGTTGAATTGTCTCTGTTTATCCTTTAATACTCGAATGTTTTGAGAGCTTTCTGTCGATCACACAAAATTTACTTAAGTTTGGATTAATGAAGAGTTGTTGTTGGTTTATCAAGTACCAATTTACAAGAGGCATTAGATTAAGGTGGGGGTTTGAAGTGGGTTGTTTGATACTTTCTAAGATTTGGTATTTAAGTAAACCGACAAGTCTCTCTTCAGTTTGCAACTAAGAGAAACTTATAATTCAAGAATCCAGTTTTTAACAAAATATACTATTTTAAACTGTACACCAATTTCAACTTTTTATCACCACGCAATTTATTTTATTACATTTCTGATTGAAAATTTACGAGGATCGTTTGAAAAATAGGTTCTAATATCTCAAAAATGTTTATTTACAAAAGAAAATAAAAATTGCACAGGATAAATTTAATATCAAACACGATTATTCAATGTTTTTGATACTGAAATTATTACTTATTTAAAGATCATCACCAATAATGAGTTATCAGTGTTACTTCATTCCATTGTCTTTTCGTTTCGTTTTTCTTTGGTAACGGAAAGCCTTTCTATTTTAAAAAATTATCGTCCCTTATGTATTTTCTATAATAATAAGTACAATGTAATAAAAATTTAAAAAAAATTAATAAACATTACAAAAATAAATTTAATAATATTAAATTAAAAAAAATCTGTTTCTGAAATATCACTTTGAAGATTTAATAAGAAAAGAAGAATTTCCAGACGGTGGATTATTAAACTGCGCGTAAAATTTTTACTACCTGCAAAACTGAACAACAGCTTAGCTGAGAGCTTCTGTATTCTCCATCGTCGTTCTAGTTCTTTTACTTCTTTAGTTCAGGTGAAATTCGTTCAATCGACTGAACACAGACATTCTTTTCTAAATTTCGTAGAATATTTTTATCACGACGGTCATAAGCTTTTATGTATGTATATATATATATATATATATATATATATATATATATATATATATATATATATATAGTTTGGTGCAATAATAATTGCGGTTTTTGTAATTTTAAGTTTGGATCCGATTTCTAGTTATCGTTATCTTTTGTGTTATAGTCATGTGATACATTATTGTAAACAATAAAATTAGCACCTCGAAATGACAGATTCGTTTTTGACGAAAAGTCAATTAGTGAACGTACAGCTCAAAACTGGTTCCACAAATTCGTAATCGAAAGCCTCTATGAGGAGGATCGTGGAAGACCTTCAGCTATACACAATAATTGTTTAAGAACCATTATTGAAGAGAATCTACGTAAAACAATTCGACAGTTGGCAGAAGACTCAATGTTGATCATTCAACAGTTGTTCGATATTTGAGCCTAATCGGAAAAATAAAAAAGGTGGATAAATAGGTGCCTTGTGAACTAAACGAACATCAAGCAATTTGATGATACGAAGTGTACTCTATGCTTCTTTTGTGTAACAATAATGATCCCTTTCTCAATCGCATTGTTACATGTGAAGAAAAGTGGATTCTCTACAACAATCGGAAACGTTCATCATAGCGGCTAGGACGAGGAGAAGCACCAAAACAGTTTCCTAAACCTAAGCTTCATGAAAAAAGATTATAGTCACTGTTTGATGGTCGGCAAGCGGCATCATTCACTACAACTTCTTAAATTCTGGTGAAACAGTAACAGCAAAAAATATTGTCAGGAAATTGAAAAAGTGCATTAGAAGTTGTACGGTTTACAGCCTGCATTTGGTCAATCGAAAAGGACCAATACTTCTTCATGACAACCTCTGACTATACGTTTCGCAAATGTCTTTAAAAAATTAAATGAACTGGGTTATCAAACATTATCTTATCCTCCTTATTCTTTGGACCTGTCTCCGTCAGATTATCATTTTTTTAAACATTTGAGTAATTTCCTACGAGAGAAGGTTTTCAAAGATCAAGCATCAACTCAAGTCGCTTTCGATGAATTCCTTAATTCCAGAACTCCAGAATTCTATCATCTAGGAATAAACAAACTTGTTTCTCGTTGAGAGAAATGTGTGCAGGTCAATGGCCTTTATTTTGATTAATAAACAATATTTAACTGATACATGCGTCTTTATACTCGATATGTAAAAACTGTAACTATTTTCGCACCAACCTAATATTATATACATGTGATGAAAGTGTGTACTTGACAATGCATTCAGTTTTGTTACAATAATTTTATAATTAAGACACGTTTGCGTTAGAGAAAGACCTAAAAATCCTGAATTATATTTGTTTGTACTAATATATGATATGATAATAACATAATAAGAATAATAACTAATGCTGTTAATGTATATTTCATTACATGTATATGAGAATACATGTTTTTGCACATGAATAATATATATTTTTTTTCAACAGTGGGAAGATAAAGAAATAACATATCTGTTCCGTCTTTTATATCAATTAATGCGCAAGTGTCCTGATTTACATAATATTGAACGCACGATGAAATAGTAATGATGACATTTAACGTCACGAAAAATTTATTTAATGAGAACTTAAATACAATTACATTGTTTACAACACGTTCTGTACTAACACAATATGTTTCAAAACAATAATAATAGCAACATGTCGAAATATGTACGTTCGTGTATATTTTTTGAACGTTTGTTCGCAAATGTTATTTCCGGTAAAATTATTTATAAAGTTGAGTATTTCTAATAAAATTGTGTTGAATATTTTTCCGATAAGTCTATTTGTGTGTGTATTATAGTGTTCAGTATAAAATTGAATATTATATATATTTATGATAATTCTCTATAATCAATTTCTTTTATAAATAATACGAATAACCTTAACGATTGCAAATTTATTATTCAAACAGCCATGGACATTGTTTTAATATCGTTTCTAGTTGTAATTACTAATTTGTACAGGAAAGTTTATTGGTGCATAAAATACAAGTGTTCATAGGGTTTTTAATATTATATTATTTTTACTGCTGTTGTTTTTTTTTCATTAGATTGCGATATAATTTCATTTGTAACAAAGTTGGTCAATTCATGTACGTTAAACGTTTATTTACTGATGTGTAAAATCGTCTTAATTACTCGATTCTCAATTATAATTAAGTTTAGTTAATATATAGTTAATAA
The DNA here is from genome assembly GCA_034766995.1 of Acanthacorydalis orientalis. Classification (NCBI taxonomy): domain Eukaryota; kingdom Metazoa; phylum Arthropoda; class Insecta; order Megaloptera; family Corydalidae; genus Acanthacorydalis; species Acanthacorydalis orientalis. The sequence goes on along the minus strand of CM068313.1, from coordinate 14,313,590 downwards.
CAATGTTTGTTACTAACAACGTTCGTTCATATTCGGCACTGAATATCAGTTAGAAGAACATCTGTTTCAGTAATGAACAAAGTTTGATGGTTTAGAATCATCTAATAATTTAGGTACAACTTATACTAAAATAACATTAATTAATTCATCAGCTGTAAATGCCAATATTCATAAAATAGCTGCATTATCAGTAACTTTTTAATATAAAAGAGGTATTGCTGTGCCTGGTAATATTTCTATCGTTGTGGTAAACTGAAGAAAGATAGTTTTAATTCACAAGAAACTGAAATTCAGTTCCACAAATTAATTTTCATTTACGCCATATACTATAAAAAAAACTTAGGTGCCGCCACGAATGGGGCGGCGCCTAATTAGTATTATTATAAGACTTTTTTGCTAACCTGTGGTGGCGGATATCACAAAAATTATTCACGGATCTTTTTTTTTTTTGCTCATCAGCTATCATTAGTGTGTGTATTTTATGTGTGGTCCAAGACAATCCTTCGTCTGCCATTGGACATCCCTGCGTTAGTTGAATCAGAACCACGCACAACAATTTGAGAGCTTGCACGAAAGTTAGGCGTTAGTTGTCCAACAGTTCTGAGCCACTTAAAACCGCTTAAATTAAAAAATGTTTATGGGATTGAAGGTCATAAACCGCAATTATTTCTCTACCAACCTAATAATTCGACGTAAATGATATATAACGTTTTATGTAATTGTGTCACGCGCCTGATGTACTAATTAAATTGGAACAATTAATCTAGGTCTAATTATATTGGTGGTGGCAGTTCGACAAGATTGCGGAAATAATAGTTGTTGACGGAAATGAACATCAATGTCAATTTATCAATGTCAACCGGCCACCGTCTTAGGTAAATCCAATAAAGTGCAAATGCAATGCAAATTGCCAACGGACGTGGTCACCGTAAATGTTACATACAGCATATGAACGGCGCATTTTTTTCTAATTGGATTTCATACGACGATTATACGTACACGTATATTTGTGAAATATGACAATGTCATTTTTCAATGCTTACAACTTTTTCTCGTCTATGTAAATTGTAGGCATGTGCAGATATTTGAAAAAGCAATTAATAATTTACAAATTTTCACGGCCGGTTTTATGGAATAATTAAGTAATTTATGTATAAAATTAGAACATATATATATATATATATACAAGGTTGGTGTAAAAATAATTGCGGTTTTTATCATTTTAAGTTTGGCGCCGACTTTTCGAGTTACCGTTATCTTTTGTTATAGTCATGTGATACATCATTGTAAACAAAGAAATTAGCATTACTGTTTATGTGCATTGTTTTCATTTTTCAGCATTATTGGATATAATCACTTAAATTAGTCATGGAAAAAAAGCAAATTCGCGCGATTTTGTTGTATGAGTTTAAATTAGGACATAAAGTAATAGAAACTGCTTGAAATATTAAATTTGTTTTTGGTGAAGAATCATTTAGTGAACGTACGGCTCAACACTGGTTCTAAAAATTTCGTAATGGAAACGAAAGCCTTTATGACGAGAGGCTCGTGGACGTCCTTCAGCTGTAGACAATAATGATTTAAGAACCATTATTGAAGCGGACCTATGTAAAACAATTCGAGAGGTGATAGAAGAACTCAATTTTGATCATTCAGCAGTTGTTCAATATTTGAGCCTAATTGGAAAAATCAAAAATCTGGATAAATGGGTGCCATATGAACTAAACGAACATCAAGCAATTCGGGGATACGAAGTCTGCACTGCGCTTTTTTTGTGTAACAAAAATGATCTCTTGATCACGGTGTTACATGTGGTGGAAAGTGGATTCTTTACAACAATCGGAAACGTTTATCACAGTGGCTAGACGAAGGAGAAGGACCAAAACAGTTACCTAAACCAAAGCTTCATGGAAAAAAGATTATGGTCACTGTTTGGTGGTCGGAAAGTGCAACCATTCACTACAACTTCTTAAATCCTGGTGAAACAATAATAGTAGAAAAATTTTGTCTGGAAAAAGTGCATTAAATGTTGTATGGTTTACAGTCAGCATTACTCAATCGAAGAGGATTAATTATTCATGACAACCCCTGACTACACGTCTCACAAATGACTTTAAAAAAATTAAATCAAGTTGGTTATCAAACATTATCTTACCCACCTTATTCTCCGGACCTGTCTCCGACAGATTATCATTTTTTAAAAAGTATTTGAGTAATTTTCTACAAGAGAAGGTTTTCAAAGATCAAGCATCAGCTCAAAGCGCTTTCGATGGATTCGTTAATTCCAGGACTCCAGAATTCTATCTTGTAGAAGTAAACAAACTTGTTTCCTGTTGGGAGAAATTTATGCAAACCAGTGGTCTTTATTTTGATTAATAAACATAATTTTTATCTGATAATGCGTTTTTATACTTGATACGTAAAAACCGCAGTTATTTTCGCTCCAATCTAATATGTATGTATATATATATATATATATATATATATATATATATATATATATATATATATTCTATGCTATTAAAAATGTCAGTCAAGTAACTGTTAAAAAATAAATTGAAATGATATTATCGGTTCGGTCATTCTGGGTACTCTACTTTTCAAAAGATTGAGATTAGTATAGTATAAAGATAGCAATGCCATGTTTTAGATATATTATTTGATTGTTAGAACTGAACAGATGTACCATTTTCTTGTTATCTAATTTGAGATAAGATTTTTTCTAATAATAGCATATAGTTTATGTGCAAATTATTTAGTTTACTTTTTTATATTTAACATATAGGAAGTGTGGACAAATTTAATAGTAACATTTTTTTAATGAGCGAAAAAATGAAATTAGAAGTAGACATTAACATATATTTTAACTATTAGAGAAGACAATTATAAAAAATACTGTGCTAAAATCAAATTGTTTGTATCTTAGTGCGTTGTGAATAATAGAATAACTGTTAAAACAAGTCAGTTAACAATGATCACTAATCATTTATAACCATTTTTGATTAGAATTTTTTTGTGGTTCTGAGGTGAAAAAATAATTCGTTTGTGAAAACAAACTGGAATATTTTCCTTTATTTCATTAATTTATTTAACTCTTATCATGTTCCTGTTTTATATCCAGAATTAAGTATCTTCAGTTACTTATATTACAGTTTTTAGAAGATAAATATATTATGTGAATTTGGTAATTATTTTCTATGAAATGAATATTTTATATAATATACTCTTTCAGTTTTAATTATTCTTAAAAAAAAACATCATATTAAAGCCATTATTCCACATATAATAAAGTGTAACAACATAGTTAAAACAACAAGAGGAGAAAGTATTGAATTATGACAAATATTAAATTGAAAAACAGAGTAATTACTGTTGTTGTTTATAAAAGTAATTTAAAAACACTGTCTTTGTTGAATGTTTGTTTTCGAACACTAGTTTCGGCACGTGTGCCGTATTGTTAGGCATATGTTAAACACTAAAACTCTTTGACATCTTTCTGAAGATTAGTATTGAAACTAGTAGGAAAGAACAGTCACTCAGATAATCCAAAAGTGATGAAGACAAGCAGAACAACGTATAAACGGGATGATAGGAATAAAAAACATATAATTATAATTTAAAAGCTGTAATACAATCAAACAAAAAATATTGTCATAGTCAAAAAACTCCAAAAAAAGAGTTACTGAAGTGTTTCTGAAAGTGTATTCGTCTTCTTTCTATTCCAATGATCTTATTATTTAATTTATTATTACGTGTAGGCATCTCGCAAGGTTTTCCAAAAAGAAATTTATTCATTCATTTCAATTAGTCATTCACGTTTTTGGTTTCTGTACTAGTTGGAAAAAATATCAAAGGTTAAAATATTTCTTAATATTTGATTCTGTTGACCTTACATGTTTCTAACAAACACTCTAAACAGCTGATAAAATTTATGCATTGTAAAGAATTTTAATATAAAAAAATTAAGCAAGATATATCAGGTTTTTTTTTAGTATTCATTTACATTGTAAATTAATTGCATAGTTGTTTACCTTTTTTCCGTGTTTAAAATACGAAACGAAACCAAACCATTCCAGTTTTATATAAAATTATATAGTGGGTGATAATTTTAATCTTTTAAATAATATTAAAAATATAAATTAATTATGTAAATAGTAAGAAATGCTGTTGCTATTTTTTGGTATATGTAATTTTTTTAAATGATTATCAGATAATTTTGTTCATAATAAAATAAGGCTGATCCTAAGTTTTTCATTCAGTCTGGTTAACAACCTTCAACTTATTCATAGTACAGTTATGTCACTGTGGTTAAATTCGGTTTCATCAATGGATCTTTTTCTCACCCCACAAATCATTTTTTCATTTTTCTACCAAAAATGTTCAAATAATTATTGTTGATCATTTTTCATTGTTGATTACACATATTTAAATGACAATGCGGTCATTTTCAAAACGCCAAAATTCAGAAAAATCCTAAAACTGAATCTTCTTAGATCTTCTTGTTTTTTCAGTTTACTTTTTATAAACTATTTTATTCTTTAGAAAAAAAATAACCGGAAAAAAGAGTGAACTGTTGGAGATGCGTTAAAATACTTAGATACACGAATTAGAGATGTATAGGGTGATTCAATTTAGGCTTCCACACGAAAGTATCAAAAAAAAACCCGTAAAAATTTAAAAAAAAATACATGTTATCCCCCATTTAGTATTTTAGTTCAATTGTATTTTAGTATTGAATTGAACTAAAATACTAAACAAAAAATAATATGGTTCTTCTTAACCACTACACCCCCTGTTAATACTTCCATGTGGAAGCCTAAATTGAGTTATCCTATATAAGAAAGATTCAATTTAGTAATTTAGGTTTGAATCAGAAATTGATCAGGAAATTTTTGTGTTTTGTGTTGGTCAAGAGAAAATGTTATTTATCTGCCTACTATTATACTTATTACACTTGAAATATAAAGATTTGACAATTACAGATGCATCAGTCATACATTTTTAAAGTTTTTAGATCAATGTTTTATGATATTTTATTATTTTTTATAATATTTGTAATAAATATTACTATTCAGTTATAAAAAAAATACTTCAAGTAATCTAGTAAAATCTTATATTTTTTTTTATTAAAATTTCATATAAAATCTGCTCTCAGTTATTTATTACATTTATTAAATAAAACAACAGTTTTGTATTTTCATATTTTTGACTTTTAATTAATAAAAATATTTTTGAACGTATATGAAATTTAATATATATATATATATATATATATATATATATATATATATATATATATACACATATTGTAATAGAATTTCACACATACTTCAGAATATCTTACTTGTTGAATGATGTATTCTGGGGGAAGTAAAATTCAAATTAATTATAAGTAAATTTTGTAAAATAAACATTAAAATGGAAAATGCAGTCAAATTCGCAAGACCATTTGTTTATTTTTAACTTGTCGGTTTTATGATGAATTTAAATTCACCGTTTGCCTAAGGGAAATTGTAATTTTAACAATTAGAATATAGAAGAACTAATTAATTCTGCATATTATACACACGTTCTGATGTGTTTAATGTGCAGGAGAGTAAATGTATATTTCAAACGTGTAAAAAGTATTACGGTGTAACTTGTTTTCTTTTAAAAATAATATTTATTCATTTTTAATAATGAATGTAAATAAACTACTCATGTTGCAAACAAAAAAACTATCTTATTGAAGAAAGAATTATTTTAAGCACTTAACGTTGTTTTATTATTTTTTATTATTCATATCAAATAATTGTTTAATGTTTATTTTTCTTTTTTTATATTTAAACACTGTACTACTTGATAATATGGAAGAAAATGCTTAATATTCTCAATATTATTGTACAATGTCCATCACTTTTATTTCTATATATAGTTTGTTTTTTCATCCAAATGTAAATAATTTGTGATATTCTTTTTTATATATTGTTTTAATATACAGAGAATTTCTTTTAAAGTAATTGATATTTGAATTTTCATACAAGGATGAGTTTTGAAAAACATTAATGAAAATAAATCACTTGTATCTTTCTTCTAGTAAGTGATTTTCAGTAATATTCCTATTTGTTAATGTAATTAATTTATTTTTTGGTTCCTTAATATGAATATATCTACTATTTGTATTAAACAGTGGAGTGTTCAGGGTGGTAATAGGAATAATTACCCTCTTCAGATTTTTGTGTACAATTAGAATATATAATTGAACTGTAAATTAATCAAAAAAATGTTTCCTTAATGAAAATGCTTTCACAGATGAATTTTTTTCACCTCATAAATTATAAATATATTTTTGATCAAAAATGTTCAATAAGTTTTTATTGATTCTTGGTTATGAGCATTTTAATAACATTTCGTAATACATTAAATACCTCAGACATTATTCTCAGACCGAAAAAAATACAAATATCCTCAAAAAATATCTCTTCAGATTTTTTTGTATCTTGGAATTTGAGCATGATAGAATGATTATCGAATTGTACTTAAGCAAGAACTAAAAATTATCAATAATGATTCAGTGAACATTTTTGATCCGAAAAAAATTGTTTGTGGTTTGTGAAGAGAAAAAGAATTTGTGAAAACAGTTTAACGAGATAACACTGTTTTGATTAATTTCAATGGAATTCGTAACAGTTGATCAGAATAGTCATCTAAATTCTATTCACTGAGAATGAGTGTTTTTCTACTTTTTGGAGAATCATGAAGTGAAACAGTTTCGTGGTATTTTTTAATTAAATCTCAGTTAGAATCACGATGAGACAATGCTATTTCCGAAAATCTTTCTCTTAATTCCTTTTTTACAGATTATGTGTATCTACTACCATTTTTCTTTTATAAACTTTGTTAAAGACTGATAGTTATATTTATTCGTTTATTCATTTATCTACTTTGGTATATTCTAAAATTACATTATTAACATGGTAATTCCAGTTTTTTAAATTAATTACTGTTTTCCAGTTTTTTAAATTAATTATCAGCAAATCAAAGGTATGAAAGAACCCTGCCTGTATTCAAAAGAGTCAGGCTTATTAAGTCACATCTATTCGTCAGTATCGAATTCAAAAATATTATAATTTATTGTATTGTAAAATAATAGATTGAAACGTTAGTATTTATTTATATTAATATGACAAGGAAAATTTAACTGTATATTACTTGGAATTACATTTACCATACCTCCCGAAACCATATATAAACCGGTCGCGCTATACGATTGGTAAGTCCCGGTTTTTTGAAATTTTTTTCCCGGACATAACAGACATTTAAAGACAATTGAAAAATTTCAAGTATCACATCACACAATTATCAATTAGGAACCGCGGATAACTACCGGCAACGGTAAAGACACAACAATAGTTTTTAAGTATTAACCGGCCGCACAAGGACATGTATTTCAATTTATTATCAATAGAATGTTTTTGAATTTGACGACAGATAAGTCATGATGTCAGAATTAATTAAGTCACAAGTCCGTCAGTAAGTCAGTATCCAGATTACAACATTGGTTTTAAGTTATATCCTTGTATTCGCTATCAAAATAAACGTAAAATCACAAAAAATAGACTTATTTTTATTAATTTAAATAGGGGTCGAGTTCTCACTCCTTAGTGCCACACTTAATCGGTTGTGTTACTCTTTCCAATAGGATATTTAATATGTGCTGTCTCGAAATTAATTCATATATTACTGTATTTAATTAAGTTATATGCGACCTTAGGGAGTACTTTAGTGAGTCTAGACATTAAAAACGATCATGTTAATTGTAACAATAATAACAGAAAAGTATTAATTTGTAATATTTTATAAGATATATTAACAGGTTGGTAGAAAAATAATTGCGGTTCATGACGTTCAAATTCATATACATTTTTTTGTTTTTTGATTTTCCTAGCTGTTTTAAGTGGTCCAGAGCTGTTGGACTTTTGTGCAAGTTCTCGAATTGTAGTGTGTGGTTCTGATTCAAATAACGCCTTTGGTTGGTCGTTATGAACTGAATGACACTTCATCTTAAATGTTCTCGTCCCGACCACGAAATTTTTGAAACCACCATTACACCGTACGTTCTTTAACAGTACCCACATCAAAAGCACCGTTTAATTTACGAGCAGTTTCTGCTACCACCCGTTTTGAACTCATACAAAAAACGCCCTTATTTGTTTTTTTTTCCTATTTAATTCAATAGTCCAATTTGAACCAAAATTAATAATAAAACCAAAGTCGATGTTACGAAAATACAGACCGAAAAATGCACTTTAAATGATATTAACTTGAACATGACACTTTCTTTGAAAAAATTAAGGTTAGAATTCAGAAAACAAAAACCGGATTTACTTTCTTATTGACCTAATATTTTATTATAAAACAGAAAATGTAATTAATTAATGATATAATAAAATGATATTAATATAAGCATGATGAAATTACACTTTCATTGAAAAAATTAAAGTTAGAATACAGAAAACAAAAACCGCAATTATTTTCCTACCAACTTAATATAATTATAATAAACGAAACTGAAGAATCCGAGATATATTCCTATCAGCACACTAATAATCTATTTAACCCCAAACGGTTGAAAATCAATTCGGAAATACTCTTGGGTTATGGAATTCGACAGAAGTGAATTATTATGAGCTTAAGTGCTTAAATAAATATTAATTAAAAAGTACGGTACTGTGATTGCTGCTCTATTATAAAGTAAGATACAATATTATCAATGCAAAATATTTAAGTGAAAGATAATATTTAAATAAACTTACAAAAATGAAAATATTTAATTACTTGTTATGAAAATATTTTCAGATCGTACTGTATCATTATTTCTTTTATATGAAAAGAAAAATGTACTATTATTTTTTTATAAATATTGTAAACTGGTACTACATGTTTAAACACGCACATGTTTAACAGAATCGAAAAAAAATTATATCGAAATAATAATAAATTCTTAACCTGATTCTCATGAAAAGAACTTTTTCAGGACAAAACACTTTAAGCGAACGAAACGCATAAGTCATTTAAAATATTTGCGTAGAACGTGCACGTGTTTCGACATGTAAGGATTCATGTAATGGAATGTTTTTCAAATGACGTTCTTTATTATTATCGTTATTGGATTAAGTATCGACTTATTTCAATGTCACGTTGATAACGAAATTTAATAAATACCAAGAACAATCTTTTTAACGAAAAATCGACGTGTCTGCGTACGAAAATCGTGCGTGACAAATGATTATTATTTATTTGATAAGGAAAAATGACGTATGACTTGGAAGATCTATGTCTATTTAATGATGACGTGCCAACTGTTACGTCTTTTAAGTAGGCATTCGAGTTAAACTTGGATATTTGCATTAAAACTTGTTTATTGTGTGAAGTGATGATTTTAACAGTAATTAATGATATGTTACATGACGTCGGCTGAGTTATTTTTATTTGAAACTGATAAAGGACAGGACAAACGTGTATATTCGATTTGTTATTGATTAGAAAATAACTGAGCTTGAAAGTTTTTATATTTTTTTATGAAATGAAAACAATAAAATAAGTATTTAGACATGATTAAAACTTATTAATTAATAGTGAATAAAAATTATTTTATAATAATTTTTCCTTTTATCCAGATACTAATCTTAAATACAATATTCAAAACGTTCATTTATGGTTGTTTTATAATTTTTCTTTTCAGTTGCAAGTTCCTGATTCTTGAATTGTGCCTGTGTACTTTGAATTTAATTGCATCGTTATCGAAATATGCATAAACTGATCAAAATGAATATGAAGTATTGTTGAATATCTTAATAATAAAAACCTACATTTCTCGTCAGCTCATAGGTTTCAAATTTTATTCATTAAGTTTCGTTCTTAGGCATTTTTTATGTTTAAATATATTGTGTTCTAAACAATCAATAAACATTTTTTTCTTTCTATTTTCCTGTCAGTTTTGATGGGCTATATACTAGTTCTGATTAGAAATTTTGTCACAATATGTGCACTGTAGCTAAAGTTACTTTCACAAATATATCATTCTCTCACTCCACAAAACACTGAAAAATTGTTTCGACCAAAAATGTTCAGTAAATAATTCTTGAATATTTTCGAATGGCTATGTGCATTTCGATGGCGATGATATCATTCCCACAGCGTTAAGGTACAGAAAACTCTTCTAATTTCTCATTTTTATTCTTACATATCTTTGGTATAATTCGATATAAATATATTACTTGATAAAATTCAAATTAAGAATCAAAACATGAATGAATTATGAAAATGGGGAACCAATAATCTTATAAAAATATTTCCATTCGTCCGTTAATGAACATACAATAATTAATTGCAAGATTTAACATTTAGGCCTTAAATTTGACTTAATTTTAGAAAAATGCGAATTTTTTCCAAACTGGATGACTAATGCCTAAATTTTGTGCAAGTTTTCGAATTTAAAATTTATGTAGCAAAACATTTTTTTATATTCTGCATTTTTTGATTAGGTTTCTTTTATAAGTCATTATTTGCCCAAATAGATTTTTTTCATGACACAAATCACCAAAAAAATCCTAACAAAAACTTTCAAAAATAAATGATTTTTGATTTATCGTTCCTTATGCGCATTTTCATGACGATGTCTTCATTCTCAGAGTATTAAGGTGTAGAAACATATTTTTCTGCACATTTGTACTCTGAGGATGATGGTATTTCCATCTAAATGGACATAAGCAACAACCGAAAAAAATCCATTATTATTTATTGTACAAATGTTTTATTAGATTGGTAGAAAAATAATTGCTGTTTATGGCCTTCAAATCCACATACATTTACAGCTTTTTTGATTTTCCTAGCTGTTTTAAGTGGTTCAGAATTGTTGAAAATGACTAACACCTAACTTTTTTGCAAGCTCTCGAATTGTTGTGTGTGGTTCTGATTCAACGAACTTCTTTAGTTGGTCGTTATGAACTGAAGAAGTACGTTTGCGATCTTCTTCATTTTAAATGCCCTCCCCCCAGTACGAAATTTCTGGAACCACCATTTCCCTACACCAAAAGCATTATTTAGTTTACAAGCAGTTTCTGTTGCTTTACAACCCGTTTTGAACTCATACAAAAAATTGCTCTTATTTGCTTCTTTTCCATCTTTAATTTAATACCCCAATTTGAATCAAACTTAATAATAAAATCACTCGATGTTACCAAAATACATACCGAAAAATGTACTTTAAAATTATATTAACATGAACTCTATGAAATAACATTTTTATTAAAAAATATTAAGATTGGAATTCAGAAAACAAAAACCACAATTATCTTCCTACCAATTTAATATATTACGTTCGAATTTTGAGGTAAAGTTTAAATTGAATTTGTTTTAAGTTTTTGTAGCTTAAAATGTAGAAATCAATTTGTGTATATGTGTTTTTTTTTTATTTATGAAAAACAAAAAGATTACAACTCATTGAATATAAATAAAGTTTTTGATTCAAAAAATTGTTTAGACGATATAAAAGAATCAATATTCAATCTGAACAAAAAGATGAGTGTTCAAGTTTAACATGGAATTTCTGTCGATGTGTACTACTTGAAAAAGTAAAATGAAAATCTGAAGTACCGTGCAATTGAAAAATACATAATTTACATGTTGTCATTTTATCAAATACATATTGTTGTAACAAAGGCACGTATATCTAGTTCTGCATATATGATACTATGGTAAACATTTATCAACATATTTGTCAACATCTAAAAAAAGTTATGTTATACGAAAACTAATGTAAAAATATCTTTCTTTATTCTGAACAAAAAAAATCCGATGTTGCTTTAAATGTCATATTTGTCATCCACCCTATCATTTGGTTTATTCAACAATATACGTGTGTATCCGATCAATCAGGGTTACAAACTCCTAGTGCAAATTGCATAAAAGACTGTGAAACGTCTATTTTAAACGAATCAATATTTTATGATCTTGACATTTTAACAAGGTATAAAATATTGAAGACTTGAAAACGTTTTCAGTATTTAGAATTCATGAGAAAATGTATTCTAAATGTACACAAAAAAGAACAAAAACATCTGTATTCAATTCTGTAAAGGTTTATTGATATATTTTCAATCGTTCATTTTCTGAATAATAAATTATAATCATGAAGTATTTGATAAAAAAAAAATCGCTTGCTCTATAATGGACTGATATATTCAATACCCACAATTAAAAAAAGAACAGAAAGATAAAGAAAAAAATTAATCTGAATTAATACATATAAAACAAATATGTTTTAATTAGGCAATAGGTAGGATTAATCTCTCAATTTTAGATAATTCTTTTAAGACAGGTAATATTTCAGATATGAAATTCGCTAATTCCTTAAAATAAACAGTTAAGAAAATTTATATTTCCGAGATATGTTTCTTATAGAAATAATTCCGTTATTGGAATTAAAAATTAGCGACAAAAAATTAAACAATATGACTAGTTGATATTTTTTTGATTTATTTTATATATAATACATAGAAAGGAGCTAAAGACACATATTTCAAATTTTGTGATAATAAGGGTCTCTCTCTCTACATACATACATACACATACATACATATGTATATATATATATATATATATATATATATATATATATATATGTGTGTGTGTGTGTAGGGAGAGAGTTTATACATATCTTTATAAGGATCTTAGTATGAATTTTTAAACCGGTCTTGAGTAATTCAATAACACTTTTTTTAATGTTATTTTCTTAGTTTCTATAAAAGTATGCTTTACTTATAGAGAAAAGGAAATGTTTTATGATATCAAAATTAACTTTCTTCATAATATTTAGGCACTGTGAATAAATTCACTTTCATGAATGAATTTTTGTTTCTTTCACAGAATGATAAAAAAAGATAAAAAATAATTAAAAATAAGAAGCGTGCAGGAAATTAAAAATTTAGTGTTCGAGTAAACCTGTCTTTATTTTATTTAAAAAAATACGCTAAGTGTATTCTAGAAAATTCACTGGAGAAGATTTATATTTTACGAGTATGCTTTAGAGTCCTCATCTCTGCAAAACAATCCATAACCTGATCAAAATTTAACTTTTTGTATATTTTAATTAAGAGTAAATTCGGATTTTCATTTACAGTTCAGCGTTGGAGAAAAAAATCCTTTTCGAAATAATTTTTTCCACTCTACCATGTAACTTACTTTTTCGTGATCATGTTCAGTAGTCGATTATTGATCATTTTTGACTATTTCTTAAGCGTGTATCAATGCCATCATCCTCAGAGTATTAAAGTACAGAAAAATCATCTTTTATACCTTAGATTTGTCTGGACCTTGGTACTCTAAGGATGATGACGACGTCAACGAAAACGCATAACTAACAATCAAATATGCTTTTTCAGCAGTTTTTGGTGGTTGTGTAATATAATCTCTGTTCCTAAGCTATATAAGTTTGTCCTAAGCTATGTAAGTTTGGTAAATTTTTATGATGTGGCGTCACCATTTATTTGGTAATGTGACGGCTATCAAGTATCACTTTTTAAACTAGCATAGCTGAAATTTCAGTCAGAAGCGACGCGTTGTTCACGTTCTACAAATGTTTGAAGCGAGCATTTTGGCAGTTGCCGCAAAAATGGAAAAATTCGTTATCGTGGATGAAACATGGATCCACCACTATACACCTGAGTCGAAGCAGTAGTCAAAACAGCGGACAGCAACTGGTGAAATTGCGCCGAAGAAAGCGAAGACCGTTTTGTCGGCTGGAAAGGTGATGGCCACTGTTTTTTTGGATTCTCAATGAATCATCTTGATCGACTACTTAACGAAGGGAAAAACGGTAACAGAATCCTATTATGCAACGTTATTGAACCGTTTGAAAGATGATTTGAAGCAAAAACGGTCAAGATTGGCGCACAAAAAGTGCCCTTTCACCAGGATAAAGCGCCGTGCCACAAATAGACCGTCGCAATGGTAAAATTGCGCGAATTACGCTTCGAATTCATTCCTCATCCACCCTATTCTCCGGACTGGGTCCCGTTGGGAAAAATTTTGCTTGGTGGGAAGAAATTCTCATCGAATGTTGTGGATATCATCGCCGCCGTTAATGCGTTTTTTTGCAGACTTGTTGGATTAAGTTTATAACCTTCAATGGAGACTGTGTTGAAAATAAAATCGATTATTTCCAAAAAAACAGTGTTTGACTTGCTTTTTCACCATACTCATCAAACGACCCGCATACATATACGTAAAAAATAAAAAAACACATCTTTGGTTCTGTATTTACGATAGCATTAAAATAGATCTAAAGAACTGTTTGAAAAAGTTCGATTAGCATTGCGTTAATACAATTATTGAAAAAGTAGTGAAATCTACAAAAATCTAACAGGAAATAACTTGCCTCTGTAGTCATTTTATCTAACAGAAAGTTATCAATTTATATTCATATAACAAGATAAAATATCAAATATTGTAATATATATATATATATATATATATATATATATATATATATATATATATATATATATATATATATATATATATATTCGAAATAAATGCAAACGTGAAGAATTTTCGACTTTTTAAATATTTTGTGGATGTTTTGCAGACATTTTTCAGCGAGAATATCATCCAGAGTAACAATTTGGAAATTAAGAAAAATGAAGTTTACAAAATTTTAGTTCGGTTTTCAGTTTGTTCGTATCTAGAAACCTTTAATATTTATTAAATTATAAACAATTATACGGCCAGATATTAAAATTGTTTATTTGTTTGTTTCCAGGCACGAGTTCCACAAATATTGCATCGATCCATGGTTATTAGAACACAGAACGTGTCCAATGTGCAAAATGGACATACTCAAACATTACGGATTCGTGGTTAGTAATCACATCTATTTTTATTCTCAATTATCTTTTCGTTTGTTAATCATGTTTGTTACGCTTTCTGGGCTTTAGTTTTTTTTTTATTTTAATTTAGATAACTATACGCTTTTGTATTTTCCAGAATTTTCTATCTTATCAATTTTGTATGTTTTATAACTTCTGTAATTCCTTATCTAAATTTGTTTGAATATATTTTATTAATGTACATATCAATAACACAAATATCAATTCGTATTTATTTTATTGTTCAATAGAATAAACAGAATTTAACGATTTTTTTTAATAGTTTGTTTCAAACGAATTGAGGTTAATAATATGTGATGTTAATGAAAAAAAAAATGAAAATGGGTTTATGTTATTTTGTGTATTTGTATGTCTTTGTCGACTGCCTAACAACCATCGCATTTATTTAACATTTATTCTTCATGATTGAAAATAAAATAATCAGTTTTTTAATTGAACTTTAATTACTAAGTATAAACGAATATAATCTGAGATTTGTTTCATTAATTTCACTTTTATTTTCGGTTTTCAAATAGTACCACTCTTAACTAAGGTTAATAGGATGTCTTTATATATATATATATATATATATATATATATATATATATATATATATATATATATATATATATATATATATATATGAAAATATTTTAATTATGATCGATTCAATTTAAAGGCACCGAATTAATATTTACACTTAATAATAACTGAGAAATCAAAATTCTGTCACGTATACTTGTTTTTTTACTGACTTAGCAACAACTACAACCTTATGATGAAAACCTTGTTCAACCATGTAAGGATGTACCCTGTTTACATTATTAATGCGTTATTAAAAATGTGATGCGAGTGAAATCGCTGCAATTAAAAAGTATTTACTTTAAACTACTAGATATACGATATACTTATCATTAATAGAAATAATAAAACGTTTTATTATTTTTATCTGTATTTACAAACAATGCACCTTTTTAAGTCTTATATTTATTGAAAATATTTTTCAATTAACATTCTGAAATATATAGTTAAGAAAAATGTCTCCACTCATAAGTAAAATATTATAAAACGTTTTAATTTTAAAAGGTGTATTTTTTTTAAAAAAAATACTGTTAAAATTTAGTTAAACAAATTAATAAGTTAAATGGAAAAATTTTAAATTTGATAATTTAAAGTGGTTATTAATAGTTTTTAATTAATATATTAACACTAAAGTTAGAGAACAAAAATAATAAAGTATTTAGAAGTTATTATTATGATGTTATTTTCAATAAAGTGGCTGTTACGAAGCCAATTTAACAACTTAGATATTGTATGCTTTAAATAAAAACTTGATACTTTTAAGAACGGAAAAGTATGAAGACAATGGTGCAGTTCAACAAAAATATTTATTATTTGGCATATAAGACATGAAAATAAAATATTGGAAAAATTTGGAAATGTAATAGTTTACTCAGGGCCGGATGTACACTAGATCCTGCCTTTGAACCACCAAGCTAATACAGCCCCTTTCCCCCTACCCAAATTTTGTCCAGATGAATTAAGAGAACTTTTTTTGAGAACATTTGAACAGAAAAAAATTTAATGATCACTAAAAAATTTGTAAAGTTTTCCATTCATTTAATTTATTTGTTTAAAAAAGCAAATTATGAAGTCTGTTACATAAATTTCAAAAATAAAACTTGAACTAAAAAATATTTAGATTTAATTTTTCATTTCACATTTGAACTATCTGTAAATCGAAGTTTGATTGGAAATGATATTGAAAATTTATCGCTCATCAAAATTTGGCCCTCTCAAAATTTTCCGCCCGGGCAATGGCCCATGTTGCCCCTGTCTAAATCCTACGCTGAGTTTACTTCTGAGTTAAAGAAAGTACATATGGAAAATTTTATTTGCATATAACCTCTAAGTGCATTGACTAAGATACTAATTGAGTAATAATTTTCAGTCTCTAAATGATTAATATGTTCATTATTTCTTAACATTAATATAAATGTTGCATCCTTGTTAGACACTAACTAGTTTACTATTTGATACAAGCTGTGTTAAAAGAAATGTTGTTTTACAAATTAGCATCGGCGAAACATTTTTTTTGTGGATATGCGGTAAATGTCTTATTTTATTATAAAACGAATACCACAGCAACGTTCGTACACGATATTAACTCTAGATGAGATAGTCTCAAATGCAAATAACTGATACACGTTACGAAAACCTCATACAAACGAAACTACATTGAAGCAACCTGCGGTGATCACCGAGTTACAAAAGCGCGAACAGTTAAATTGCTGGTTTGTTTTGTTATATTCGAGCTGTAAAAGTATATTTCTTATATTTTCCTTTATATTCCATACACCGCAATACTCTTATTACACATTCCGTGTGGGACTTTTGCTTCTAATGTTGTAACAAGAATCTTAAAATATTCCTCTGGGAGACTAGCGCGTACGTTGAATACCTCACTTTACATCAACGATGCGAATTAAATGAATGTGTATGTAATTTGTATATATATATATATATATATATATATATATATATATATATATATAAACGACAAAATCATAATTCTTCAAATCAGCGTTTCTTACATTTCAGTGAACTGAAATTTTATTCCGTTCTTAAAAAAAGCTCTTTTGTGAAATTTAAATTTACGATAGAGCGCTCATTTTTTTATTAAATAATCTCTATACATTTGTGACGAAAATATTGATTCAAATTTAGTTTATTGCTGTACGAGCACATATAAGTAAATAATTCATATATGAATTCTTTTGACAATAAATGTATATTTTTTGATTATTAATTTGTGGCAGAGAAGTATGAAGTTTATATTTTTCGGTATCATTAAAAAAAATAGCTCACGAAATTACCAAACGAAAGTTCAAGAACGGAAATCAATCATAGAACACTAAAAGAATGGAACAGTACAGTTCTGTTACTGTGAACAAATTGATATTCTCAAATGAATTTTTCTCTCATCTGACAAACAAAAAGTTTGCTGATCAAAAGTGTTTTGATTGTTACTTATGTGTATTTCGATGACGATACCATCATCACTAGTGTTAAGAAAAATCTGGTGAAGATGACAGGATTGCCTTCGAAACATGAATAAGCAACAATCAAAAATGATTAATAATTATTCATTAAACACATTTGATTAGAAACATTTTTATACTTTATGAGGGAAGGCAGAAATTCATTTATGAAAGAGTTTAAATTTAATTTTAATACATTTAATGTTTTCAATTAATAAAATAACTAATAATCAATTCATTGACATTCTTAAAAATATAAAAATGCGATAAAAATTAAAAAAATTAAGAGAATTTAAAATATTTAAACTGTAACTAGGATGTCAAAGTCGTATCAAGATTAAAAATCATATTAGACTGTCAACACATTTTAATATATTTTTTCATGTAATAATCAATTACTGTTACTAATATTTTCATTGTATTCTTTTAAAACGCTTATTCTTGTTTACTATTACATACTTTGAATCATATTTACGGTTTATTTATTTGAGATCTGATTGTCATTCATTTTCTTGTTGTATTCCTTTGGATCTTGACTCTTGTTTACTGCTACTACAACCGGTGTTGACATTTCTGTCATCTCCAAGCTGATTTTAATAACTGTAATTTCACGAAGAAGCTTTTGACATGCTTTCGCGATTAAATTTTACGCGTTAAATTTTAATCATTAAATTATTCTCATTAAAATTAACTTGAAAATGACAAAAACACAGAAATCGATAATATTGGCAGTAAACAAGAATCGAGATCCAAATGAGCACAATAAGGACATTAATTTTTACTGAACATTAAACAAATAAAACACAATATATGAATAAGGAAATGTACTGTTAAAAATACGATTATTTATATTTTTCTTTGTTGTTATAAAGATTGAGTGACTTAGTACTTGCTTTTATCTCACATGGACTTTCATTTGAAAGCTTCGAGAAATCTGTAATGTTTTATCATATTTTTTTTTAATATTTCCATGCACGATGCTTCAGGGGAAAGAATTCATGCGATATTAGGAAACATTGCTATTGAAGTATTCTTTTCTACTGGGCTTGGTGTTGTTTGATTGGTTTTAAGGCTTTTACCAGGATTATTTTACTTGATATGAAATTAATGTTTTTATCAAGTTGTAAACAAATTAAAATCAAAACTAAAAACCGATATGTAATATTAGATTTAGATTCAGGTTTAGATAGAAATTTGTGACTAATTTATTTTTAGAAATTGAATAAATATTCCAGAATAACTTTCTTTTCTTATATGAAAATATTCAATAATTACTTATTCTGTTTTGGTGGTCTTCGTCGTTTTGGTTCAGCTGCCTGCTTTCCATTATTAGCTTCGGTACAAGTACCATTCTCAGATGGTTTTTGAAAACTAATCAATCCTAAGAATCAACCTGAGGATGTTATTCGTGCCGAAACTAGTAGTGGAGAGCAGACATTCGGCTAATATAAAAGAATGAAAACGGCCAGGACAATATTAACGGACATATTAACGGAATCACAGGGATGCAAACATACAATTATAATTATTTTTTATTATAAAAAATGTTAAATTCAAATGATTTTTTACTCTCAATAAACTATGAAATTTTTTGTGATCAAAAATGTTTTATAGGTTGATAGGAAAATAATTGCTGTTTATGGCCTTCAAACTCATATACATTTACAGCTTTTTCGATTTTTATAGCTGTTTTAAGTGGTCCAGAATTGTTGGATGACTAACGCCTAACTTTTGTGCAAGCTCTCGAATTGTGCGTGGTTCTTATTCAACTAACGCCTTCAGTTAGTTTTTATAAACTGAAGAATGACGCCTACGATCATAGATAAAAGACTCTCCCTACGACCTTCTTCATTTTCAAGGCTCTCGCCCCCAGCACAATTTTTTAGATCCACCATTGCACCGTACGTTCATTAACAGTACCCACACCAAAAGCATCGTTTAGTTTATGAGCAGTTTTTACTACTTTACCGGCTGTTTTGAAATTATAAAAAAATTCTCTTATTTACTTCTTTTCCATATTTTATTCAATAACCTAATTTGAAGCAAAATTAATAACAAAACTAACGTCGATGTTACTAAAATACAGACCAAAAAATGCACTTTAAAATGATATCAACATGAACACGATGAAATGACACTTTCATTGAGAAAAATTAAGCTTAGAATTCAAAAAAACAAAAACCGCAATTATTTTTCTACCAACCTAATATAACCGATTTTTTTGAGCAGTTTGTTTCTTACATGTATTTTAATAATTTTTAGAGCTTTAAGATACTGATACATTTTTTTTCGTATATTAGTGGACTTAAAATGATTCATCTAAATACATAAGTTACAATCAAAAAGATCAATTATCAATTATTGAATATTTTAGAAGGGAACACTGGTCGTTTCTGGGAGAGTGAAAAAAATCATTTGTAAAAGTGAATTTAAACGCAGTGGCGTGCAACGATTGTTAGTACGACAATTACAGAGAGGTAGATATGATTATCGTAACTATTAGTACAAAAAGTGAAATAAGAAACAAGTCTCAGTAATAAAATATATAAAAATGATGACTTTCATTTAAGAACAACTGTAATATCTGAAAGCATGTTCTTTGTCTCTCGCATGTTGTGTGACTAAAAACGGGCATTTCTTTCGAATTTAGTGTGTAGTACGTACCTGGCGCGTCGCATGACGTTAATATCCAGAATTGTATTTTTAGGTTGAACTTCTGAATCCTGTTTAGAAGTCACCGACGACATCTATACGCGACAAATTAGTATATAAATAATGCGGTTCTTTTTTATATATATTTTTATATATCAAAAAAAAAAATTAAATACAAACGAAGTTCAACCTGAGGTCATTCGAAACGAAACCAGTCACATACCACCATCTTATGTTCATAATGTGTTTAAATGTTATGTATGTAAAATAAAATGGGGAAAACGTCCATGTTTTTAGTGTACACTTTTTTTATATGCGATTGTTAAAAATGTTGTTCCTAGTAAATTAGCGTTTTGGTTGTTTGGCATATTTGTACCCGATAGTCTGGGACAATATACTGATGATGGTGTGTGTTACTTGCTGCGCGATTCAGTACACCGGTTCCCAGGAGAGCATTCTGCACGTCGAAATCGAAGAACCGATCAGTACAAATGATAGCGATAGTCCACCACCACACCTGCCGAACACCAGTCCATTGTCTCAAGTCATGACGATCACTGATCATCAGGTAATTATACAATATATACTAATATAATAAAGAAAATGTTATATTTCTTAAATATAACATTTTTTTGTGCATATCAAGTATGTTTATAGTAGTGAGAAATAGTAATAAACATTTATTTGCATGTAAATTATGTTAGATCGGTTAAAACTCCAAGGACGTCTCGTATATGATGTTAGTTTACATTTTTAAAACGTTCTTTTCACTTTAAGAAAATAATAATAAAGTGTCTTAACGTGTTTTTTTTATTTTGTCCGGAAATGTTCGAATTCAAATACTGTTTTATCCATTTTAAACATAAATGAATTTAATGTGTAGCCTTCCTGTAACGAAATTATTTCCTTGACTAACAATGATTTTTTTACACTGTTTTATTATTTTTTTCTGTGTGAGTAGTAGTAATAAATCCCATTCAGAATGCATATTTTTATTTTATGATCAGAACGTTATTTTAAAATATTCATCGAATGAAATACTTTTTTTTAACATCTGAAATTTAAAAAATTATATTAACTTCAGTTTTATTCTGTATTAAATATTGAACATGTCGTGTTCTTCACTGCGGCGTTTTTTTTTTGTAATCTTCTACAACCGGTTTCAGATTATCAATCATTTTCAGATAGACTTAATTTCTTAAAACGTCAATTTCTTGCTTCTACTTGAAATTTAATTGAGTTTATTTTCGAATGTAATTACGAAGTTTACTTGAATTTTATATAATCATTTTGTAAATACTGTGTAATTAACTTTGAAAGTACATTGTCTTTGTTGTATTAATCTTGTAAATCCATAAGAAAATATCTCTTTTTCTAATAAGATAATAAGTCGTAATTTCATTCTATAATTTATTGTACAAATTTGATATTTATTAATATTTAGATTGTGTCATATATATTTACTAAAAAAATTATAAAATTTATTTATATAAAACAAAAACATATATTTTTTGTATTTATTATTTGTAAATTCGGAATTTAACAGTGAAAAATATTTTTTATTTTATTAGAAAAGGATCTTCAACATATTTTAAGTCATTCTACAAATAGAGAAATAAAAAATAACACGCATACACGCACACACACACATATATATATATATATATATATATGTATATATATATATATATATATATATATATATATATACATACATACATACATATGTATGTATTAAATTTTTAACAAACTATCACTGAATAAACTCTTTTCTTATTTCTTTCAAATTGAAAAAACTAGTGCCTGTTTCTCATACATTTTAGTGCACTTTCTAATATTTTTATTCTATTTATTCATTTTTTTTTCTAGCATTTTTATGTTTCCTGGCACATTTTTAATTTCTCGTTCCCTATCTTTTGTATCAAACTATATTAGCCCTTTTTCTTTAAAAATAAATTCGGTCATTTTTATTTTAAACTCTTTATTATTTCTATATCTATAACATCTGTTTTTCTTATCCATTTTATTCTTCTTTGATCTCTTTATTGCTTTTAACATATATCTTCTCTTTTTTGTATTTTTAAAGTCACTGACTTATTTTGTCATTCAAGACTCATTTCAGTTTGGGAAATCCTTTCTTCGGGATTTTTCTGTACTTTATCAGTTTGAGGATGATGGAATTCCATCGAGATGCGCACAAACAATAATCAAAAATGAACAATAAATATTTATTGAACGTTTTAATATAAAAAAAAATGTTTTGTAGTTTATGCGGTGGAAAAAAACAATTTATTTGTAAAAATTGAATCATGAGCATTTTGTGTAAACAAATATATTTCGATTGTTTGAGATACGAGTTAGGTAATAAGTTGTATTTAAAAAGACATAATAATGCCTCCCTACTTTTTTAATTCTTTGATTTTTGTATTGCACATCATTGTGCCTTATATGCAATTCTGAGCAGAATGTTCGTTTTAAATATTGAGGAATTTCGTTCAAATAAACTCTAGTTCATTTCATTTTTTTAATCAAATTTCTTAATGAAGAATTTATATATATATATATCTAATTTTCTTGTATAAAATTTCTGAAATTCATTTAACTTCCTCTGATTTGTTACTGTTAATACGTCTAAGTATATTTTTATAATTACCCAGAATATAAAATACATAGAATATTTTCGATGCTTTTTTAAAACAATAATATTAATTTTTGTTATATATTGTATTTAACTGAAATAAAAATGTATTTCATGTGCTTTTTTAAACGATTTTTTTTTTAAAAAGTTAGTATCACTATTTTTTAATTCATTATGATGTTTAAACACTCCATTTTAAATCAATAAATTTCTTTTAATGATAACAAAATTAAATTGTATTTTTTCTACAATAAAATGAAATCTCTGTTTTTATTTATAAATAACGACTTTTTGTTTTTAATAAAATACCTAACACAAAATTACTAAAATAACATTTAAAAATATTTTACTAAAAATAACACTTTTGGTATAATTTATACTTTTGAGATCATCATTCTCGTTGTATATTTTTTATATGTAAATTTTTGTCCTTCAATTTAGGACAGCGTGTACAGCTCTCATTTCTTATTGAATTATTTCGGAACTCGGAGACTGACACCAAATTAATTAATTGCAATTTTTTTTGTCTATGACGGCTCACGGAAATCCTTTCAACTGTAAACTACATCTTAGATGATTTTACAGGTATTCTATCTATTAAACTATTTCTTAATCTTTCATAGATAAGAATCGTTTAACTTAAAACATTTCACTTAAAATGCTATACTAACACTATTTAATAAGCGTGGAATCATTATTTGTAATGAATAAACAGATCTTTTATTAAAAACAATGTATTTATAAAATAACACGGTATGGTTTCATCAGATATACTTGGAGCTTATTCTATTTTTCTCCTATTGTCAAACATAAATGTAGAATCATAGAAAGTAAACATTTTTTAATTTTATATTCAATACTTTTTTATGATTTATTTTTTTGTTAGCGTGGTACACTTTATATTTATGCATATAATCGTTGTCTAGAATCAAAACTCAATCTTCCAAATTTAAAATTTTTCTCGACAACAATAAATAAAAGATTTGTCCTCTCCTCGGAATAAAATGTAGCTTAATATTAATGTAATAATTAGATAGAATCTAATTTTATCTTTATTTAAATTTTATTAAAATGAAAATCTCTAAAATGGTTTTCATAGAAGACAAATCTTTTGTGTTTGATCACTTACCTCAAATTAACGACATAACATTAAATAATATAAAATAAATAAAATATAACTATTGAAGCAACATTTTTATACTGGTACGCCAATTTTTCCAGGGTTTTACTAACTGGTACAAAAATACAAATAGTTGAGAACCCTTCGGCTGAGGATATATTCGAATAATTTGCATTAATTTGATAAGAATTTAAATTTGAACAACTTTATTAGAAAATGAAATGAGGACATTTAAATTGTTTTTATGAAAATTTGATTTGTATGTATTTTAATTACAATTAATTCTGTGTCTTTCTATATTTTAATTATTCAGATTTTAAGATGTTTGACCTATATATTTCTCCTTTTTTAAAAAAATATTTGCATAAAACGTTTCAAATTATTTTATATTGTTATAATATATTTTGCAAATGAAAGTTTATTATCAGTTCACATTTCAAAAATATGTAATTGTACTTTCATAAATTAATTTTTCATAAATCCTACAAACCACAAAAAATTTCAAATCAGAAATGTTCAGTAATTGATTATCGAATATTTTTGGTTATTGTTTATAGGAATGATAATTCGATGATAATTCCATTATGTTTAGTGCGACAACATAGAGAAATGTTTGTATAGTATATTTTTATGTACTTTAGCAAGCAACAATTAAACATGATCAATATTAATGATTGTTATCAAACATTTTTAATTAGAAACTTTTTCTGTTTGTAGTATGAGTGAAAAATTTATTTATGAAATTGAATTTAATTACAGAGAAAGAATTCTACTGTAATGTGATTGTACATTTACAAAATAATAAAATATAAAAGGAAATGAATTGGAAATTTACTATATTTAATTCTGAATAGTTATCATTGAGACATAATCTTGTTTTTCTTCGATGCTCTAAACCTAGTTTTGAAAATAGCTTTTAGTGTTAATTCATTCATCGTCGAAAGTGTAGATTTTAAAAATTCATTTACTAAAAATTTCTATTCTCATTTCATCCAAACACTTGTAATTTTTAGAATAATTTGAAAATATATACGTACGTTTTATTAGTGTATAAATTATTTTAAATAAAAATATTCACGAAAAGAACTCTTTTGTATGGATAAATATCAAAATTTCTAAATATTGTTACATGGGCAATGAAAACGTTTTAAATTATTTCATTGCAAAGATAATGTTTTATTTCTTGTTAATATTAAGAGTGGAGTTGAATTTATTGTCGGTATTTGATTTTGTGATAATATTAATTGATGATTGATTTGTGCATTTGATGTTTAATTTAAGATGCTGCGAATACTAAAATTAATTGCAAATATTTTGTCATTTAGTTGTCGCGTTCAAGCTCACAAAGTGATCTTAGTATCAACAACAGCAGCCGCGCTACAACCCCTGACGAGCTCACACCTAGTTTGGACAATTCACACCAACGAGGACACCCTCGACCGCGTCAAGACCTGTGCGTTAGTTGTCTAGCTGCGAGCATTGCGAACCAGCAGCAGCCGGAACCTCGTGTCCAACACGACAAGACGGTCCAGGCGAATGTAGATAGTTCCCATGACAATATTCCGCAGATGATGTCCGCGTCGAATTCGACACATTCCCAACAGTTCGAAGAAATCCGCGACGACAATGTCGTACCAGATACAAAACAGGACGTTGATTGAGTAAGATTTTATAGGCAATTAGGAATGTTAAATTGTGATTTATCTACGGAAATCTCGACGGTGTTCTTAGCTAAATATCGACAGGATAAAAAGATACTCAACGTGTACTGTATCGGAGATTTTTAAAACGAATTTGTGACCTGCAAATCTAGTTACTGTATTCTAATTGTACAGTTTATTATTATTTAGATGTGCTTAATTTATAACGTTTGTGGTATAAGAGACGCGTTCGCGAACTGTAATACAAGAGTATTTAAATATTTAAGTAAAATGTAATTTAGTTCAATGCGGTCGTTTTTTTTTTTTTGAAATGGTTTATCGTATATGTGTCCGAGAGCAGACAGTGTTAAAAGAATTATATTCCTAACGTGTACGAAGAAAAAAATCAAACAATTATTCATTGGTTCGGTATTTTTCTTACCGATCAATTAATGTATGTACAAATTCAAATATAATAAAATCCGTACCTGTTTAAAACAATCACGATTTTTATGTTCCACACACAAACATTTTTTTAACTAACTGCTCTTGATAATTAAAATTCTCTCGAGAATGAAATTTGTTTATTTCCACAAGTCATTCTAGTCATCTTTGTATTATTTTCAGAGATACGAATTACAATATCTCTTAGCAAATGTAGTTATTCGATTTCAGAAAATCAATGTCAATATTATACAGAGTCAATACGAATGTAAATAATTAAATATAATTATTAACACTGTCCGTTCTTATAAAAACACCATTTCAAGTTATCACTCATCGAAATAAAACAAATCTCTTAAACTGGTGTACATATATGCTTATTAATTACAACATATCAAAAATATGTGAGTGAAAGACTGCAAAAATGTGATATCAACCAGTGAAAAGTTGAAAAAAATATATTCGTAGCGCGGTACGGACATTAATGTAAATAACAGTAAGTGAATCAATGATAAATGTTACTTATTTAGTTCTATCTGAATGTACAATGTTCTATATACATTAAGTAAGAAAGTTTGGCTTACAATGGCTTCATTTATGATTGCGTTCAATTAAAATTCAATGGATCTATCCGAGTACATGTGGATCGTATAAATGAGTGTTAATCAATTTCTATATTAGTTTTGGAGACACCCTAAATGAGATCTTTGAGAAGATTTTTTACTGATAAACAACCCAAATTTTATTTAAAAATTAGCTTAATAAGAAGATCTCAAATTATTTACTTATATTATTTAAATATCTTTTTACATTGTACTACTAAATAAGTATTTTATCATATTTCAGATACATTGTGAAGTATTTGTTATATATTTTATTTAAATCTGCGTGATCTTCCAGTGATAAAAACATAAAGATTTTTTTTCTGTACGCTTGTTTAAAAATGTATTTTTAACAGGTTTAAACAAAAAGATTTTATATAAGATTTTTATTTAATGAATCGTACAAATAAATCAGTAAATAATTCTTATTTCGGAATTCGAATTCAAACATATATTTTTTTAAAATCTGAATTTTTACTACCTGCATGTTTATTAAAGTGTGTATTGTATAGATGTGAAAAAATTATAACTTGCATAATACAAAACGTATATTTTTATAATGTACTAACTGCAGCGGCGTCTGGTTTAGTTTTGATGAATTTCAAAATGTTTCCATTTCGGACGTTTATCACGAAAATCATTAAAAAAATCTGTTGGGCAAAATATGTATATTCCATTTAGAAAGATACACGAATGCAAATAAAATCTTCGATGATAAATATTATGTGAAATTATAACCGAAGTTCAACAGTAGAGTTTAATAACTAGTTGAAACATCTAAACATTTTTATGCCATCACTCAATTTCGAATACTGGTCCATTAAAAAATTGGGTTGATGTGTTCACACGGTTTTATTTTTACGACATTTGTAAAGTCCAGTCTTTTAGACTATTTATTTATGTGGAGATAACAATGAATTTATAATGGAAACCACATGGAAATCAGTTTAGTAATTTGTCAGTTTTTGCATTGGATATGAACTACAAGAAACAACAGTTTGTAAACTTGTTTATGAGTTTATCTAAAATGTGTAACATTTGAATACCTATTTGAGGCATTGCTTTCAATGGTGAATTTCTTCTCAGGCCAAAATTATTTCAGCAGAAAGTATTTTCCTTATTGTATACCAAACTTGGTATAAATTAAATTGAAAAAAACTGTTCTCTGGTAATAAAAATAATTTTAAATGAAAATAAAACATATTTAGTATCTCATCTTTCCCAAGATCTTACAGGCATTTGTATGACATTTTTGAAAGCTCTGATCTATTACATTTATAAGATAAATAAGATAATCGATTATAAAAATATACGATTTTTATTTATGAAAGTTATACGTTTTTTTTCAACTTCGTATAAAATATGTTTTGATTATATATATACATTATATATATATATATATATATATATATATATATATATATATATATATATATATATATACATATATGTATGTATGTGTTACTTATCTAAAATAATAAAAATGAATCAGTAACTAAATAACTCTTCATTCAGGGAAAAAACATCTTCAATGCTTACATTTGTATTCTGTTTGTTTATTTACTATTTTTCAATATATAAAAATCTTATAAAAATAATTAGTTTATTGGATTCAAATATATATTCATAGTCATGCTTTTAACACTTCTTATGTTGTTTCATACATTGTCAAATAAAGACAGTATAAACGATTTTTGTAATTAAAAATTACTAAGGGAAACATTATTTGCTGAAATCATCTCACGCCGTTATTTAAAAATCTTTATAAAATTATTTTCTAAATCAATCCGCATTAATTGCCGTGACAATTATTTAATGTTTGATTCTGAAAATTAAATTACTTACTCATTTTTTTTTAAATTTAGTTGTATATTAAAAATATTAAGTTCGATTATACATCAATTCATATTTTCATCTTTTATTTTGATACTTTTTTCAGTGTTACTCAGTAATTAAATTTATTTGTTTTTAAAAATAATAGAGTCATCAATAAAAAACATTATGTATATTTTTTAATTTTAAGAGGTAACACTTTATATATATATATATATATATATATATATATATATATATATATATATATATAATTACTTCAAAATAAACAATATGACAGGTGTGGCAAATAAAAATTGATGTAAGGATTTTTGATATGTATATGTAAATTCTATTAAAAATTAATTGTTATTTGTATAATTAAATGCAATTTATAACTGTTCTAAACATATTTCCACTACTGTAGATGTATACAAAATATAATCTTCTAATATTTATATTTTCCATCCCTGCCGTAGATTTAAAAGAAAAAAAAAACAAAAAACAAACTGTATTGACAAATATTTCTTAACATTTTATATTTGGTTATTAAGTGTTGTAATATGCTATATAAAATATTTACAATTCATATACCAGTATCACTTCTTTCAATGTATATATAAATATTACTTAATACGTAAGATTCATAACTATGACTGAACTAACTTAATATTTTGTAAAATAAATTTGTTTCAAAACAATATAATTTTTTTAAAACAATTGTGTGTTATTTATTTATATTATAATATGTGATCAACAATGAGGAATGCGGGTAATCTTTTTCTCTTCCATATGATATAAGGATATGTGTATGTTTAAAGCTATTTTCTATTGTTTTATCAACTCAACAATTAAATTTATTTAGTTATGAATAGTTAATGTTATTATTATATATGTAAATATTTATGGTAACATATTAAATGTAATATCAGTTATTTATAGAATGCTCTTATTCTTATCTGGATAATACTCACTAAACCTTACCTTTTGTAAAGAAAATTCTAAAATATATATTTTTGTTTTCAAATTTGTTATCATTTTGAATGTAATGAATTTAAAATGTATGTTTCTTTAATATAATAGTGTTTTTAATTAAGTGTTTATTAAAAATCTTGTTTCGTTTTTAACGTCGCTATCATAATTAAAAGTAATATTTTATAAAAATATTACAAGTATTTTAATAATGGAAAAATGGTCGCCCGAATATGGAATCTTCAATAGAAATGATATTTGTTGGTTACATTATTTTCAAAAGGTGGGTAATAGTTTAACTGTTTTAATAACTTTTTAAACACAGGAAATTCGGTTTCAAATTTGAATAGATCATATATCTTATTCTTTTTATAGACTTTTTTCATAAACATATTTATAAATGTGTTTGAAATATCATTTGTTTTCATTTCAAAATTAAAGTGGACTCTACCAGGACATGTAAACTACCTGACACACATCAGATATATTTGATGCTATTATATATATATATATATATATATATATATATATATATATATATATATATATATATATATATATATATATATATATATAATCATCAGCCTGTCAATCTACTGCTGGATAAAGGTCTCTTTCATGTTTTTCAATTTTGTACGATTGATTGCCTCTTTTTTCCACTGACTTTCAATTTTAACATTTTTAATTCGGTCTTTTTATATTCTTTGGTTCCTAGTTAATAATTTCTATTATCTTCTCTTTTTACAATATGTCCTATCAATTATAGATCCATTATAGATTCTACTCTTCTTACTAAATCTGTGATTCCCATCTGTTTTCTTTTCCCATCTCTTGTTGTTCCTAGCATGCATCTTTCCATACTTCTGTGTTGTTTGGAATCTCTGAATGATTTTGGCATTAAGCACCCATGTTATGCTGCCATAGGTAAGGACTGTTAGTATACATTGATCAAATACTTTTTTCTTCAGAATGGAATTGTTGATTTAAATATCAAGCCATTTCGTCCAAATGAGCTCCATCCTATTTTTATTCTATTTACTTCTTCAATGAATTTTCCATCTTTGTTGGTCTGATCTGTACAAGTGTAGAGTATAAGCTAGATACATACTTCATAATTTCTATTCATGTTTCTTTTATTTCTATATATATATATATATATATATATATATATATATATATATATATATATATATATATATATATATATATATATATATATAATCTTCAGAGAAATGAAGATTTTAAATCACATGTTAGAAATGAAAGTTCTTTCATAATGGAATAGATAAGTTAGGAAGTTAAAAATCATGATCCAGTTATTTGAAGTAGGTATAGAAATACAGAAAAGTAAAAAGATTAATCTTCTAACAATGTTCTAATATTTAGTTACTTCAAATTCATAATGGAAGAAATATGTGTAGAGAGATGAAAATTTTCAGTTAGCTAATTTTCTTTTACATTTCAAAAAGGTAATTTATATATTTATTTCTTTGAAAAACTTTGTTCTTTTTCAATACAGTCAACATTTTTTTAAAAAAATACATTTTGAGATTTTTAAATACAATGGCTTGATTTTCAAGAAAATCTTATTTTATTACAAACTTTGTACATGTAGGCATTAATATATTTCACTTTTATAAAAAAATACATTCTTATTTTTTAATTAGTAACATTTCTTTGTACTGTTACAATTATATTGCTTCTGAACCCCATTTTATAAATGAGACTTCATCATCAGTTGCTGCTATAATTATTTGCCCACCTACATCTTCTGCAATATTTAAGTTTGTTATTTGACTTGAAAATACTTTAATAGTTGAAAAGGAGTTATTTTTGCCTAGGAAGCCACTAGATGTAATTTCTTTTAAATCATAAAAATGTAGCTATAAATAATAAAATCATTTTAACAAAATAAACCTAATATTAGTTGTTTATTTTAAGAATGTAAAAAATAATTTCCTTACAATTCCTGTTTTATCTCCCAGAAGAAATACGTTTCCATATAACAGGAACAGATATGATGGGTCTATAAATTCTGTATCACATTTTATAGAATGTGTTTCCTTTTTGCATGAATTTCTTATTAATAAATACCTGTCATCTGAAATGTCTAAACATAGTCATGAAATATGACAAATGAATTAATAATTTGAAATGTTTTTATTTTTATTCTTTTTTTTTAAGTTTATAGAATAAAAAATAGATTCTTGTGTAATATTACCATATTTGAATTACCTGTAAGGCAAACAATGTTTTTTGAAAATACCGAACAACGTCCTAATTCTGATAATGAAAACCATCCTTTCGGGATAACTGATGTAAAACCTAAATTTCGTATATTCGACATGGTATAAAAATTACCCTGTTTTTCAAGAATGAATACTTGCTTAGATGTTAAATATATAGCTATCGGTCTTATTTCCGAATATATTCTACCAGTCGTCCTTTTGGATAATTTAAAAGTCCCGTCTTTAATGTCTATATTTTCGATATATATAAAATTATTATGTAAATTTGCAATACTATTTGTTTCAAAACTAAAAACAATGAAGTTTATTAATTTTGTAATTAAAAAGTATAGATTCACACATACGAAATAATTATAAAAAAATCAATGAATCACAAGCATGAATCGTATTAAAATTATATTGTGTTACAATTTATTTACTTATAAGATATATAATCTGCACGAAAAGAAAACATTATTGCATCTTTCGAGCAATAATATGCATATGATTCCATTTCTTCTGTTGTACCAAAAGCAATAAAATACTGACATTGACATCCTTTACGTACTTTTAAACTAGATTCTAAATGTAAGATAATATTATTAAATAAAGTATATATTTAAAGTGTATTATGACTGTAATAACTAACCAACAATTGGTATGATTTCATTAATTGAAACCACATGTTCTGAATCCACATTTATACTTTTAACATAAACTCCATTTTTATAATAAAGTATAACACTTCTATCAGTACCAACCAAAAGATATTCTCCTGTATATACAAAATTGTTTTTTAGAACCTTGTACATTAGATGAACATTTTGTATAAACATACCATTTAGTTGAACACTTTTTACTTTTATATCTGAATTCATAAAACAGACTTGGTCAATTTCAAATGGATGTTTATTAATACATTGCCATCTACACCAATTTTTGTATATTGTAAACCATTTTATTCTTTCATCCAATGCCCCATTCAATTTATACAACATAACTGACAAAAAACTAGGATCTATTTCTTTTTGACATATTCGCTTCCACATGTCAGTACGCTAGAAGTTTTAAAAGCATATTTATTTTTACAAATGGGTCCTTTTTCATGCAAAATTTTTTTGATGAAATATATTTAAAAAAAAATTATTAATTATTTTTCATTGTTACTATATGCATTTCGATGCTACACCATTATCCTCAGAGCATCTAAAAAACTTATTTATTTTTTAGTGGTTTAAGAATGATGGTAGTGTTATAATCGAAAAATACATAAGCAACAATGAAATATAAACAGTAATAATTTTTTGAATTTTTTTGATCAGAAAAAATGTATGATTTGTAACAAGAAAAAAGATTTCATTTATGAATTTAACCAGTTTATGAACTGTTTTAAAGTATATTTATGTTTTGAAATTGTATTTAAATTGATATAACGCTGCCTCAAAAATAAAAACTACATTATGAATTTCTATCCTTAGTTTAAAACAATGCACTTGAATAATATACATACATAGGTCAAGTATTCCATATAATCATTCCAAACTTTACACACTTGACTAATTGATGCAATAGTTTTACCATCAAGATACTTTACAAGGACTTGCCATACTTCGTACGAGAAATAAAATGTACCGGTAGTCGCCATTTTCAAATAGTTAATCTAGGGTTAATGTTTATTATTGCCGTTAATTATTTATATAATAATATAAATTTTTTTTATAAAACAAATAAATGTAGAACAATATATTTTCGTTAAATTTACATATTTGATAATGAAATACCTAATATTGTTGATATATAAAACTACACTTACATCTTAAACGCCGACTGAAGATCAGTGAGTCACCCAGTCACACTAATGAATCAGTGACTTAACCTCATTATTATAGATATAATAGATATTTATGGTTTTTATTATAGTTTTGTTGGTTTATCTATGTTATATGTTGCTCTTTTGCAAGTTTCAACGTCTGTGAGATCAATTATTCTATCTTTAGCAAAGACAAAGTAAACAATTGCTCTTAGAGCATCTAAAATACTCAATAAATATGTAAATATGGATTTGTCTTTCAATCGTTCCTTTTTATTTTAGAGAATGGCATATTAAATGCGGGTTTTAACTAATTTATATTTTTTTAATGCTATCAGCTAAATTTATTCCAATTTATTTTTGAAAATAAAAAATATTCCCAATGAATAGAAAAAGATCAGAACAGATATTGTAGCTATTGACTCTTTTCTTTTTCCAATCCACGTCCACTTGTCATTTATTCGGTTTAGGTTAGGTGCTGTTAACATAGTGAACGTCAGTTTGTCACTTATGTTAATGTCGACAATATGTCTTGTAAATTAAGGAAAATGAATAAAGTATTTTTATATTCGTTTTTGTTGTTTATTTTTAATGTACAAGTACTTTATGCTGAAAAAGTACCTGAAGAAGTTGAAAATACACATGCATCTGCTGTAAGGTTATATTTATTTAAATATATGTTGATAATATTAGTAAGAATTGTAAATATATTGAGAGTAATTTTTTTTTGTACATTTAGTTTACAGAAGGACCTAAAGGAAATGTACCAAAGAACAATTTGGGTTTCATTCATGCCTTTCTGGCTTCAATATCTGTTATTATTGTATCAGAACTTGGAGATAAAACATTTTTCATCGCTGCAATTATGGCTATGCGACATCCTCGACTGACTGTGTTTATTGGTGCTATAGCAGCTCTTGCTTTAATGACTATACTTTCCGGTATTTATATCTAGAATTAAAATTAATATTTACTGTAGTTTAATTCTTTTGAAATAAAGTGATGTTTACATATTTTTTTCAGCGCTATTCGGGTGGTTTGCCACTGTTATCCCAAGAGCATATACGTTTTACATATCAACTGCTCTGTTTGCAATATTTGGTTTAAAGATGTTAAAAGAAGGATATCATATGTCGCCAAATGATGCTCAAGAAGAATTGGAAGAAGTTCAGTCAGATTTAAGAAAAAAAGAAGAGGAGGTAAATAGAAATTATACAGTTATTAAGAAAATATTTAGACTTTTTTTTATACATTTTAGTATGAAAAAGAAGCAGCAACAGCTTTACTACAAGATCCTGAATCAGGAGTAATTAGAAAGTCAGTAAAACCTACTAGTGTACTTTCATTCATTTCAAGAATATTTTTGCAAGCATTTACAATGACTTTCATTGCTGAATGGGGAGATAGGTCACAGCTTACTACTATTATTTTATCAGCAAGAGAGGTAAGACAATATTTCAAAAAAATCTTTTCACAAACTTATCTCATTTATTAATAAATGTATATGTAGATTTACTACAGTGATAAAATTAGATTCTATCTAATAATGATTTACATGTACAGTATATTCTAATAGTAGTTAAGTAGTTGTTAATAAAATTATTTTAAATTTGTGTATTAAAATACTTTTACAATTATATAACAACATTTTCTATTTCTGTTTATTTAAAATATGTATTAATGTCAGGACATTGACAGTATTAGAACTGAATGTTTTATCTTTTTGAATAATATTTATTTAAACAAGATAGTGGAAAATTTATATGATTCCTTATTAGAAATAAGTGTATATTGATTATTCTGTTATTAGTAAATATTTAAATTATAAGTTTTCAATTATATATATATATATATATATATATATATATATATATATATATATATTCATATATTATTGATACATAATATAAATTAGGTAGGTAGGAGAAAAAAACTGATAACTATTATATTCAATACTATTCATATAAAAGTTGTTAGAATTATTTTTTTAAACAAATTAGATTATTGAAAAGATATTCTTTAATATGTTTTTGTGTGTTTCTGTTTTGAATGACTCATTATATTCTTTTTACAAGTATTTAATAGCTATATCTAAATACTTAATGGTATTTGTTTTTTAATTACTAATTTTTTTAATATAAATTTGTCAAATATAAAAATTCAATTTATAGATAATAGTACTGTAATGTATTTCAGAATCACTCGATAATAAGCAGTAAACTTTTTAATAAGCTGTTATAAGTCAGTTTTTAAATACAATGTAATATTTTGGCAAAAAATTGCAAAAACAATATAGATCTCTATTATTTTTATGAAATTAAGAAAAGTGAAATATGTTGTATTCATTTATAACAGCATATTATTTGTTATATTTTAAATTATAACAAATAATGATAATAATAATAAATGTTAGGACTAGTTTTCTAAAGTATATGTGTTTATATGTTGGCTAAAATTTAGACTTGTTCAAAGATAGTCATATTCTTATTCAGATTTTTTTTGCATGTCTAATTTTTATTGAAAAAATGGTATATATAATGTTTGGATATAAATTTAATTGAATAAATTTAATGGTAAAATGATAGATGAAATGAATACATTTAATGGTATTTTTATAGTAAGTCCTAATTTAGGTTGTAGTTAATTATTCAAAAGTAGTAAGATGATTTTTTTTAATATGAAACTATTTTTATTCTCTACAAACTATATTATTTGTTTCTGATCAAAATATTCAATAAGGGATTATAAGCAATTATCGGAAGTGAATTTGTCCATAGAGACATAAAGTACTTTTTTTTTACAAAATAGTTGTCTAATTCTTGTTAATTAAATTTATTGTATATTATTGTAATGTCAACTCAAATTAGTTGTTTAAATTATATCTATGTGTTATTTAAGATGAAAAGATTAATTAAGCATGTAAATAATGTGTAGAGATATGTAATGTCTATTTATCATTAATTAGCAGATGTATGTTTTTCTTTGATTGTGTATGCAATTGTTAAATATTGTAAACTGAAGCTTTATTTTGTAATATTTGGTATTTTGATATTAGGATGTTGTGGGAGTAATCATTGGAGGCATTTTGGGACATTCACTATGTACAGGGTTAGCTGTTCTTGGAGGACGCATTATAGCACAGAAAATATCAGTTAGGACAGGTAAGTTTTTGAAAATTAATTCTTATTTTACTAGATCCGAATTCAATGTAAAAGAAAATAGGTATAATATATTAAAAAAACATAAGGACAATTACGTTTTCATGTGTATTTATAATTTTTTAATATAATAATGTATATTTTTTTAATAAAAAAAACATTCACGATAAACAGTTAGCCAGGCGGTTTTTTATTTAGTCGCACGAGTTTTTGTGTAAATTGATGAACGTATTAAGGGTATTCATTAGATATGTACGTGCCTATAATCTTGAAAAGTAAATATACACTATTTACTTTTACGTACGGTGTGTACTTTTGTACATCGATTTTTGTCTTTGATTGGTTGTTGGATAAACACAGCATTTTGCGCCATCTGTACTTCAAGAATTGTCTGTAGTTGTGTTATATACTATGTTGAAATTCGTTGCTATGAATTGTAATATACAACAATTAATGAAAGACAAGGATCGACGTTCAAAATTACACAAGTGTGAAAAGGTAAATATCATTAAACTTTAGTATGGTCAAAGTCCGAAATCGTAGATTACACGTGCATATATACCAAATTAGGGAATACTTTTATTATGTTTTGTGTTTATTAGTGTTTAAGTTTTGATGAAAATTATTTGAAAAGAATAATAAAGAAATTCAAATTAGAGTAGTTTTAATTCGTGTAATAAGTTTTATTCAAAATAATACTTTTAATTGAAAGTATTGAAAAAACATTTTTTAATTAAATAACGATAATATAAAACACTTTACAATTCAGACTCAATAATTACAACTCGCAAATTAAAGAATCACGCTTCTCTAGTGGAAATAAAATTGGTGGTTGTGTCTAATTAGTAGACTTTTATTATGTATTCATTTTAATTAAATGTACTTTTTTTCAGTAACGTTAATTGGAGGAGTGGTCTTTCTCATATTTGCATTGAGTTCATTATTTATCGATCCCAACGCAACGGAGTGATTTGATTTTATTTTGTATGCTGTTTGTGTTTTTATTAATATTTCACAAAACTACGAACCGAATAATTTTTATATATATTTTTCAATATTTCATAACAGTAAACATAATTGTAAATATACTGCATCGTCAATAGAATTAGTAAATCGATATATGTTTAAAAATATCCAAATAAGTTTATAGTAAATAACTGTCGAGTGGTTTTCATGTACTTTATTTTTATTGTTGAATAGTTTTTATATATAAAAAAAACATGAATTTCATAAAGTGTATAACAAGCGGGTATTGGAATGAATGTCTACTTGGCTTGGATTATTATTAGCAGCGTGTTTTCTTATGGATAATTGCGTATTTGTTAGGAACGTACAAAACGGATGAAATTATGATGAGATTTATTTTTTAGGAGTGTCGATTATATATTATTATGTGTCACCTATATCTGGCGTGCGAGTTAATACATTTTTTCTTCCGCTAGTTGTATTGTCTAATTGTCATACTACTTTATTAAAGGAATTGATTGATATGAATGTTTAACATTTTGTCATAGTCATTTTTTTTTGTAAATAAATAAACTTTGTATTTATGGTTGGTGCTGATTTAATAGATTCATTGCATATTTTTCAGTTAATTATTGTATGATTAACTTGGAAAGTTTCTTGAAATGTTTTTGTGTAACGTTTCATTTGTCTTTAAAATGAAATAAATTACGTTTAATAACCCTTTGCATTCGGTGACCTAATTTTATATTAATCTACCAGCCGCTCAACATTAATTTTGGGAATGAGCGCGCGTCCCGTGTACAAATTACAAAAGGCGAAAAGAGTTCGTTTAAAACGTGTAATCTTCACTTTCACAACGAATTACCGCATCATACACAAGAAAATATTTTTTTTTGTCTCTGTTTTGAAGAAGAAATTGCCATCGAAATATTAATTTAAATATCATTAGGTTGAGTAATAAGTAATGTTTTTTGATCGTGAAAGTCAAACAGCCTTAGTTATTTAACAGTATTAGTTAATTGAAAACAATTCCAGCCTTTTTATATAACAACGTTTTATTAATATGCTTTTTAATTCGATGTTCGTACAAATTTGTTGGTTTTGATTCAAAAAAGACATTAAATTCAGTCGGGTAACATCTATTGTATTATATTTTTTTATTACTAGTAGTGTTCGGTAGAAATCTAAACAGATTATAATCTGACAATATAAATGTTAAAGACATGTGACCTAGATTGTCATGGTGCAAGACGACCTATATCTTGTTTATTAGAGATGAGTACTTTTTGTTCAGTTTCTTATTCAATTTTGCAAGTTTACAAGTATATAGCTCATTTTAACTTAATTTTCGTATTATTTAAATTAAGTAAAAAGAAATTTTAATAGACAATAATTCAGAAGAACAGAAATAATTTACAGTTAGTAATAGGTAATGAGGCGCAAAATTAAGTATGCAAAAAATGACATTTTTTACAACTCAATGTAATAAAATAAAAAAATATTTATTGACCATTTAGATGAAGAAAAATGCCTGTGGTGTTGATTTATTTGTGGGAATGAATTTAGCTACAATGCTAAACTAATTTTATTCTATAATTGCATTTTTAGTTCATTTCTGTTAAATTATTATAAAAAAATGGTATTACAATTGTTTTAAAGAGATCAATTGAAAGCAAAGTATATAGTTCTGTCATTGTAGCTAAATTTATTTTTATACATTTTTTCTTCGCCTCATAAATTATAGAAAATTTTATGGTTAAAAATGTTCAATGAATGGTTGTTGATTTTTTGTGATGCTTATCCGCATTTAAGAAGGTGATGCGATTATCCTTCGAGATTTAAAGTTTAGAAAAATCGTGTTTGCTATACTTTTACAATTTGTGAGACGAGAAAAAAAACATTTGTGAAAGTGAATGCAAAGGGTTGAGTATTTTTCATTATAAATAAATTTACATTGTCAGAAAAAAATCCGTTTTGTACACTATATGGTTTGGCCAAATGGACATCTGTCTGTACTAATTAAATTGTGATCTCTGTAAACACTAACTTTTTAACTACGATAATTTGTAGCTTGTATAGTAGCTCAGTATCAAATTTTGTTATTTATTTATTCAAATTTATTTAATCATAAGAACGAACTGTGAATATATTTATTTATTCTTAACATTTTGTTATGATTAATTTGTAGAAGTCCTTTATCATTTTAAACCCCTCAAAATAACTGGGTTTTTCATTTATTCCAATTAGGTTTCAACATTTTTAAGATTATAAATATTCGTATAGTTTTTATCGATTAATATTTAAGCAACGTATTATTAAAATAGTACACATATGTATTTGTATATTTGATAATGCAATTATGTATTATCAAATAATAAATACTTACAAAAATAAAATATAAAACAATATTAATAAATCAAGTTAACGTCAAGTGTTGATAGCTATATAATCTGTAAGTTATTTAGACATGCCTGGAAGATTGATATTATTTAAAATCATCTACCTGACCTTTTAAATCTTTATTTTTGTTTATTCACGGTTTGTATTCCAACTGTTTTTTTCATTTATCCAACTGTTAACTTGTTAATATGTCACTGTACAAAAATATATAATTAAGAACCACTTGTAAGGTTTTATTTTAACATATTAAACTCATTAGTTGCTTTTATTTAAAAATTAATACCATTTTTACCCTGTGGAATTTAGGTGAATTTTTATTTTCGTTCATACATTCCAAATAATATCTGTTATTCAAATGTTGCGTAATTTTAAAATTTAGATTTCTGGTTTTAAATAAGTTTTTCTGTTATATTTTGATGTATCTTGAATTTCATAGTAAAGTTTGAAAACTACATTCAAGCGTTCTGTATATTTTGTAAGTTTTTTTATTATATGAAAGTTTTGTGGTGTACTGCTTTTCTATGCTCTATTTTTTTTTTTTAAAATAACTGCGACATGTAAAAAAACAATTTATATATTTTTTTGTATAAAAAGTTATAAAATTACATGTTATTTTAGTATAATTCAGTTTAATAGTAAAATTAGCAAAATTTATAAAAATTTACAAAAACTGAACATAGACAACATTTTTATATTAAAAAAATACAATTAATAATTAATAATTACAATTAATAATTAAAATGATTAGACTTTTTGGCATTAAATTACTTTCACAAGTGAATTATCACCTGCCACAAATCAAACAGTATTTTATGATTATAATGTTGAATAATTGATTATTGATCATTTTGAGTATTACTTGTACGCATTTCGATGACGATTCCGTTACCCACAGAGCGCAAATGTGCAAAAAAATAAAATCAATTAGTGAATATTTTTATTTGAAAAAAATTGTACGGTATGTGGAGAGAAAAATGCATGTTTTAATATGTAGAATCTTAACTTATTAGTCAAATTTTATCGATAAAAAAATTATTAATTAAATTAAATGTTTTTAATTTATTTGCAATAAGATTTTCTAAATTAAAGAAACTTTTTAATACGTATTTTTTTATCCCTTATGTTATGTTACTGTTCAGATCTTATTTGCTACACAGATTTTTTGAATTTGAAAATAAGGTGATATTTATTGAAGCAGTTTATTGTAAAGTAGACCTTAATAATTGCATATAAAGCAAAGTTCTTCAAAAGTACTCTACCCATTTCATCGGTGAACGCTAGTAAAAAATTACACAATTGCATAAAAGCAAATATACTACGAATAAGGTATGTGTTAAAAGCACGAAAATCACGAGTATCCCTATACCCTAATTAATATTAATGTATCACTTTTCGAACAAATATTTTTAGAATGTTCCTGCTTTATATGTCATTCAATATTTAGGAAGTGTGAAGCTGTAATTTAAAAAAAAATATTTTAAAAACATTCGCATTAAAAAATATCAAAAAAAGGATCTTTTATAATATCTTGCCTTCTTATTTGAATTATTTCGTAGTTGGAAAGTTAAGTGGACGATCAAATGTGTATTAATATGAAGTTTGGTATGTTTTTTCTTGTAATAGTTTAAATGTATCCGATTGAATGTGATGAGAAAGTGTTTTACTTATTAAATTTTGAAAATATTTAATAATTTGAACGATTTTATAGACAGTAATAACTGAAAATAATCAATTATTTTTGTATTATATGCTCAATAGGATAGGGGTTATAAATTAAATAGATAATGGATTATATATATATATATATATATATATATATATATATATATATATATGTATGTATGTATATATATGTTTGTGTATAAATGGATGAGAAAGAAAGAGAACGAAAGATAGATTAACTATTTTAAAAAAATATGACCTGATAAGATGAAAACTAAAATAAATACGGGCAACTCTTTGAAAATGTAAAATATTTATTGTATAAAAAGAAACATTTTTCAACCCCCTTAAAGATCAGTTCCCAATTAAAGCTATTTTTATTATTTATGTATATTTTTTGTATTTTTTGATTTTTTATAGTAAATTAATTTTTTTTATCATCTCACTAGAGAGATTCATTTAGAAAGCAAATGTATAGTTTGGTTATTAAAATTATTATGATTGTTGTTAATTTGTCTAGAGGTGTAATTGTGAGAAATAAATAGAGAAAAAAGAGAGCAGAGTAACTTAATTTTAAATATCGTTACATAAGGATTTCATTCTATGATCAATTGCTAATTAAATAAGTTCAACATATTTTGTCGAAGTGTTCGTTTAAGGGTAGATTTTTTTGTTTTAGAAGCTTTAATATTTTTCAAATGAAAATATATAAAGTTAAAAAATATTAAATTTAAATTCTACACTTTTTTATCATATCTAATATTTCATATTGTGTAGATGTAAACAAAATATGTATAATACAACAAATATTTTGATTTTTTGCGTCATATCTAAAAGTAAGTATCGAGTTATATTTATTTGGAATAAGATTAAAATTGGATTAATAATAATAAATATTATCTAAAAAACTTTTTATTTATTTTATAAGTTTTGGCGATAAAATAGTTTTGCATTGGAATGATGTGACTATAAAAACTGAAAAGTTTGATTGATAGGAAAATAGTTGGTTTTTGTTTTCTGAATTCTAACTTTATTTTTTTAATGAGTGCCATTTCATCCTGCTCATATTAATATTATTTTAAAGTGCATTTTTCGGTCTGTATTTTGGTAACGTCGACTTATTATTATCACCAGTTTTATTATTATTCATTGATGTTGATTCCACCCATATGAGTTCAAAATGGGTGCTAAAGCAGCAGAAACTGCTCGTAAACTAAACGATGCTTTTAGTGTGGGTACTGTTAACGAACGTACGGTGCAATGGTAGTTCCAAAAATTTCGTGCTGGGGACGAAAACCTTGAAGATGAAGAAGGTCGCGGGCGTCCTTCTTCAGTTCATAACGACCAACTGAAGGCGTTATTTGAATCAGAACTACGTACAACAATTCGAGAGCTTGCATAAAAGTTAGACGTTAGTCATTCAACAGTTCTGGACCACTAAAAACCACTTAAACTAAAAAATGTATATGAATTTGAATGTCATAAAACGCATTTATTTTTCTAGCAATCTAATAGGTTCAGTTACAATTAAATTTTTGAAACAAATCATTTTAATTCTTCTATTTTTATTATATATAATTTGTTAGTTCCTGAATAAGCAAAATTTAGAATAATATTTTCGGTAGAGTAGATTAATTCTTAAACGAATAAACAAAATCATTATAAACATATTTCACAATTTTTTACTTTATTGCTTTTTTAAATATTTCTTTTTCGTTAGCTAATAATTTATTAATTTCCTTTCCATTGAATCACTTTTTCAGATTTCACTTATTTTAGTCATATAAAACACTACTTTTTTCCATCATATGATTTCATTTTATCATATTTTTAAAGTTTTGTATTTACATTTTATTAAAATTTAAAAGATTACTTCAACTATTTGCTGTATTATATATATATTTTTTAAAATAATATAATTACATTTTTAAACTCTTTCATGTCTAGTAAGAGCTTATAATCCTTGCTATTTTTGTATATAATCTCGAAAATGAAATTAATTGAGAGGTAATTGTGAATTTAAAACCAATCTATTTTTTAAATAAAATTTTGGAAAATTAATCATTTTAAATCTGCTATTGTTTATAAATCCGTCCTAATAGAATAATCGATATAAAATATCTATAGATCATTTGATTTTTAAGGATAAAAATCATTCATTTGAACTACGTACATTATTTTTTAAATATAAATGTATATTAAAATCTAAAAAGTATTATCTAAGACTTTAAAATATATAAAAATTTAATAATTAATTAACAATAAAAATGAAATTAAATATATTGAAAAAATGATGCAATTGATCATTAAAAGATGAAATTTTATCAAGTAACATAACGAATTTAGTATAGGTTAATATTTTACAAAAAAACTAAACGAAGTCAGCGATTAATCGTTTAATCATCGGCTCCGGTGTTCTTTTTTCTATTTATTTTATTCATTTTTTACATATACAGTTTTCATTGTTGAGATGACTGATAATAATAAAGTATTTATTTAAATATTTACAAAGAACA
Source organism: Acanthacorydalis orientalis (assembly GCA_034766995.1). NCBI lineage: Eukaryota > Metazoa > Arthropoda > Insecta > Megaloptera > Corydalidae > Acanthacorydalis > Acanthacorydalis orientalis. Next base: position 14,269,020 of record CM068313.1, on the reverse strand, counting down.
CTGTGTGTCACTTTGTAACTTGCCATCATACTTGTATTTTTGTTCTATGTCCATCATTTCATACTGTACTTCAATTTCTGTGTATAATTTGTGTATAAATTCAGATGTGATATTGTATAAATAAGTAACCTGCATTAAATGTATTTATTTTATTTAAATATATAGTGTAGTGCCAAATCATTAATAAAAATATGTATACACAACGCAATAAATTGAAATGCGACAGAAAAGATGAATAACACAAGGTGCTAATAAAATTAAGGCACTGTGTGTGTGTGTATGTATGTATATATATATATATATATATATATATATATATATATATATATATATATATATATATATAAACTTCATATTATTATTTTTCAGTATTCATATCAAGAAATGTATTTAATGAAGGTTAGTTGTTTTATGATTGTTTAATATCTGAAATATAGGTAAAAATAAACGTATTATAAACTAATGTAAAAAAGTGATACTAGACATTTTAGATATATTTTAATAAAGGAATCAGTTGGATTGTTGGCTTTTTTTTAATAAACCTTTCTTTATGTCTGAATTGTTTATAGCTAAAATAGTGAAAGAGGTTTGAAAATGCATTACGATTTCATCGACTCAAAGTCGCTATCTTTTTTTCAACAATGGATTCGTCAGTTACTCGATAGATGGAACAAAGTTATGCGAAATAATGGGGAATATTTTGAGGATTGAATTGGATGTATTCCATTTTTTCGTAAACATTTATTTTCTATAAAAAAAGACACCGAATTAATTTATATACCTAATAAACGGCTATAATTTGGAAATTTGAATAGACCGTACATTTTCTAGCTCTTTAAGGATACTGAGTTTTTTCATGTATTGTTTCTGAATGGGATAGTGAACATAGAGAAAAACAGTAGATAAAAATACTGATATTTGCAAAACATGACTTTCAGAGTGGAAATATTAAAAATGAAAGCCTAATTGCATCATAAAAATTCATTTTATCACTACTTCACATTGAACTGAATACCATAAAATAATTCATGAAAGCTCTGCATAAAAAAATTCAGTATATCTGTCAGTTTGTCAAGTTTATCCGAAATAAATTATCGAAAATGTATTTGACAGTCTTCGAATTAGAAAGTTAAAGAGAGAAATTATCCTGGTGGTTGTCTTCCTTTCATATAACGAGATTATTTTTTTTACTAGTGTATATAGGATTGAGCGCAGGCTTCCACATAAAAGTATTAAAAAAACATGTTATGCCTCATTTAATATTTTAGTTCAATTTTATTTTAGTACTGAATTGAATTAAAATACTAAGTAAAAAATAACATGACTTTTTTTAACCGCTGCGCCTCCTTTTAATACTTCCATATGGAAGCCTAAATCACCTACAGTAGCAAATGTCTACTAGGTGGTGCACTTTTCGAAACTAGTAGTGGTAAATAAACTCGAATTAAAGAAACTGTATGGAAAACAAACAAAAAAAGTGCGCTTGTTGCACGACTTGACAACCTTTAATGATGATAATGAATTGAAAAATAGGAACTGGTCACTTTAACACGAAAACGGAAGATTATTCTTATAGGGTTATATAATTGCTAATTAAGGAATGTAAAAATGTATTGAAGTTAAAAGGGATTACATGGAAAAATACTGAGACCTTGTATATTTATTGAGATTACTTCATATCTAGGTCGAGAGTATTTGGTGTTACCCTCGTATATATATATATATATATATATATATATATATATATATATATATATATATATATATATATATGTATGTATTTAATTCATAACTAATTATAAAAAATATTTTGAGATTTTTTAATTTTTTAAAAAACATTTTTTTACAATGTCATATTCTTTCAAATTTTGTTTTATATTTTAATTGTAAAAATATTTTAGAGCTAGAATCGATCTAAAAATGTATTCTGAAAATCAGTATATTAAAATTAGTAAAGAATACCAAAAAAAATGTTCCAAATATAGAAAAAAAATGCATTTTTGCAAGATGGAATTATAATATTTATTATTTTAAAGCACCTCTACTGATTCGCTTCTCTTTAATTATTGATTTTTTTCATAAAATAAACATATGTATTACAGAAAATATATTTTTCGTATCAAAATTATATCGAATATTAATTTCTAGTTTGATCTCGATATAGAATTGAAACTACGTCATTAATTATTATTTAATTATCGGTATACACATTCATGATAGTCACTTCAAAAGGCAGTGCGTTTCGCAGACGGTGATTTTTCAATCAACGGTTGCAAATTTTAAAACGGATTTCTGTGTTGATTCAATGCAATGCTTGGACGTTTGTGTCAACATCGTTGACGACTCTAATCCAGTCATTTGATTTTATTATTACTTCATGTGAATTTATCGCAAGTCTCCACTTAATCTCGGATTACGTGGGCGATAAATCTTTAAGAAAAAAACAACTATATTACTTAAAAATAACTTAATGGCGTTTCTATGTAGTTTTGGTAACGTAAGTAAAATGATAATATTAAGTGAAAAATTCGGTATATATACACTATATATATACACACAAACACACACACACACACATATATATATATATATATATATATATATATATATATATATATATATATATATATAGATGGATGATTCATTGAGGAAGTGAACAGAAGAATAAACGCCTCGATATTTAAATCAACAATCCCATTTGAAGAAAAAAGTATTTGATCAATGAATACTACTAGTCCTTACCTATGGCAGCGAAACATGGATGCTTAACTCCAAAATCATTCAAACTACAAACAACAAAGAAAAGTATGGAATGATGAATTTTAAGAATAATAAGAAGAGATAAAAAAACAATAGAATGGATACGAAAACAGTCAGGAGTCACAGATGTAATAAGAAGAGTAAAGAGTCTGAAATGTAAATGGAGGCTGGGCATTTTGCAAGAAGAGAGGATAACCGAAGATAACAAAAATAAATAACTGGGAACCAAAGAGTATAAGAAGACCAAAAAAGAGACCAATGAATAGGTGGGATAAGGAAATTAAAAAAAATATTGGAAATCAGTGGAAAGGAGAGGTATTCAATCGTACAAAATAGAAAATCATGGAAGAGGATTTTATCTAGCAGTGAATTGACAGAGGCTCCTACTGCTGATGATATATACACACACATACATACATTGTTGTTTCGTGAGTTTTGTAAGTAAAAAAACTGGTATATATTTATTTCCGATTATTTTACAGTCGCATATTACTTCATATCCACCTGATTTAATTATATAAAACAAATTAAGTGCTGTATTCATATTTAAACGTATTAAATTAATTGTATTTTCATTAAAAAGTATGTATTCTATGAACTATGTATCCATTCATGTTTTAAATGCCGCTTGCTTTATATTCATAAGTGAGTACATGGAAAAAATAATGATTCGAAGTAAAAAAAAACATTCACGAACACGATTATCTATTACGTTGATATAATTATTTCGAGGGTCGCGTGTTTATAAGTTAATTGTCTCCGTGCAAGTAATAATAATAATTACTTATAGTATACAAATACAATTGATTCACGAATAATCAATTTGGGTCACCTTCGCACGAATGAGATCGGCTGCTGCATGTTTAAAGGGGATGGCGGACACAAGAAATGTTATTTAGCAAAAAGTTACAACTTTGGCGGCCATGATGTTTTTGATAATAGTTAATATGTATATGTATATATATATATATATATATATATATATATATATATATATATAAATATATGTATAATTATATACTCGGGTAGGTAATACTGGAATATGTTTTTACGAATGAATTTTCACTCCATAAATTACAAAAAAATTCTATTCAAAAATGTTCAATAACTAATTATTCATTATTATAATTGTTAACTAGATGAGTTTTCAGACAAGTTTTTAATAATGACTATTGTATAATAAATAATGTCAGAATTAAAGGAAAAGAAATGTTAATTACAAGTAATATGATATTTTTTTAAATATGAATATTAAATTAAACTTTAATTTCTCTCTTCCTCCTCCTCTTTCTATCTCTCCATGTATATATATATATATATATATATATATATATATATATATATATATATATATATATAAAAGTATAAATTTAATTTTAAATTTCATGATATTAAAGTTTCTAAAGAAAAAAATATATAACTGGAAAAATGTGAAACGTGTTCTCAATGAACATGTTTCAAAAATGAGTCGGTTTATTTATCGAAATAGGATATTATTGATGGTATCGTTAAATATTCATGTATTTTATTGAAAAGTATACGGTACGAATTTCATTTATAATTCAACTTTTACATTTATGTATAAAATCAATTTTATTATCTTCATTATTTAGGTTTCGCCAATTGAATTTTATTTCACAAAAATAACTTTTTCACATAAAAAATGATATTTACATTACATTTAAGTGTATATATATATATATACAGATATTCAATAGCTATATTTTGTAAATTTCTAAACATATTAAGGGATGTAAAACGATGCGAGTTGAATGAGAATTTTATTTGTGAAAGCTAATATGAACAAAGTGTAGAAACTATCAATTCATGCAGATAAATATACATCTGTATTTTTTTAGCGAAAAATAGGTATTTTAATAATATTTATATTTTTTATTAATATCCAATATCTTTTAACATGAAAGAAATAGTGGAGCGTCATGAAACTATGAATAATAGAAGAGAGAGCACAACATTTTAAAATATGATTTTGAATATTCTTTTTTCTATATATTATTTTCATTCTCAAATATTTTATTAAATGTTGATGATTTAAAAATTGTAGAAAATATATTTTCTGTAAATATGATGAAATAAAAACTACATATACATTCACTAATATAAATTAATATCTGAAAATTTACATATTTGTAGCATAGACAAAAATTCACAAAAACAATAAAAATCTACAGAAAAATCTGAAATTTATTTGTTTCTTAGCGCTTTGAACATGATGACATCGCCATAGAAATGCGTATAAGAAACAATAAAAAATGATCAATAATGGATTATTAAAAATGTTTGATTGATAGAGAGAAAAAATAATGAATTTATGAAAATATAATCTAGTTATTTTAATAAATAAAAAATATAAAAGTAATTTAAAGCGTAAGATATAAAAAAAGTAATGAAATATACAATTTTAATAAATGATTAAAATTCAATTCACTTTAATCAATTTCCTTCATTTAGTTTAGACACAATGAAATATTTGTTTTACTCATGACACGAATAAACTTTTAATACACAAAACCAATTTGGAAAACAAACTGAAAAACTGTATAAATACGTTTCATTTTTTCCATTTTGCTTCTCGTTTTAATAAAATATCGTCAAATATTTGACATTTAAAATAAGTCAATGCGAAATTTCGGAAATTCAATTAAGATTGAGCGATTGCCTCGCACAGTTAGAAAATTTAATAAAGTTCTGATGAAGTTTACTGTCAAGAAATTAAAGTTAAATCATCAAACCAAAATGTCACTGCGATTTGCAGAAGTACAGTTCAATCTCTAAGTCGAATCAAAATTGTATGTTGTGTCGGACAAAAATAAATTATATTTTTTACTTTTTAAGAGCTTTATATTATCCGCGAAAACTTATTAATTTTAGTATTTTTTATGAATTATAGTTTATAGGTATATATTTATATATATATATATATATATATATATATATATATATATATATATATAATTGAAAGACTTTTTAGAATACAGAGTTTAAATTGAAATTATTGAAAATATAATTACTATGATTTGTATTAAATGTAATAAAGGCAATATACATTACATTTAATAAATTTACTCACAGAATAATTGTTGTTATATAATTTGAATTAGAATCTATACAAAAATTAATGTTTTAAAATATGTAAAAATAAATTTCACGAATAAATTTTTCCATCACACCATAAACTAAATATTTTTTCTGGATAAAAATCTTCAATAATGAGATATATTATAATCAGCACCTTTATCTTCTGTACTTTTGTGTTCTGATGGATTCACCATCGAAATCCGCTTGAGGAGCAAAAAAAGTACAATAATGAATCATTTTTGACAAGAAAAATTTTGGAGTAAGAGAGTTTATTCATAAAAGTAATTTTTTTCGAAGTGTAAATTCTATATTATAAAATAAAACTTATTAAAAAAATTAAATAAAACTATTAGGTGTATTTAATTTAATGGGTTCGTAAATTCCACCAATTTGATATAATTATAAAATTATTGTACTAATGTTTTAGATTGAGATATGAAGTAGGTGTTTATATGTATATATATATATATTAAAAAAAAATAAAAATATCATGACAGATATTTGCAAAAAAAACCCACTGTCAACTGAGTTTACTACATCGGAACGGGAGAGTTAATTTAAAAAAAATCTAGGATTTATGCAATGAGTGAAGAATTTATTTGTGAAAGAAAATAAACCAAACCTTAAAAAAATATACTTCAATTAAAAAATGAATTTTCAGAAGAACATATACGTTCAAATAATTTTTATTCATTACGCATGTCATATTCATCATTTAATTGCCTAAAACTTCATTTTAAGATAAAATGTTTATGAAACACGTTAGAATGAACTTTTATTCGTGCGAAAACTTTGCAAATAAACCGTACTTTTCTACGCCTAAAATAAAGTTTGCGTAACAAGAACTTACAACTCAAGTTCGAAACTTGTGTAACAATGTATAATGAATGAATTAACGCAATGTTCATAAATTTTATTAATGAATCGTATGAAGACATTTCTGTATCATTTATATTTGTAAGATTTTGTTGTATTTCCAGCTTGTATTCAATTATTGTTTAAGAAATCACTTCGAATCATTCAAACAATATTTTTAATGGTGACACTGATGTCATTAAGAGCTTAAATAACATAATAATAAATTGTAATGTTTGTTGGTTTTAAGATATTTTTTTATGATTTAAATAAATCTAGCTCAAGATTAACTGTTTGATTTATTGTATTTATTTGATTGTATGAAACATTGATATTTGAATGATGGAATATTTTGGAGAGCTTTTTGTAAAATGGTTACGTACATACTAGTGCCTATATATATATATATATATATATATATATATATATTTATATTTATTAGGTGTAAAAATGAATTCGGCCTTTAATTTGAATAAATCATAACTCTCTTTAAAAAATTTTTTTTCGTCGTTCTAGGATTTTGAAGTACCAACCTTAATATTTAAAAAAACTATATTTCTTGACAAAGCAGTTTGTATAAACTAATAAAACAGTATTTAACACGGTAGCATCCCAATAAAGTGATTCTTTAAACCACCCTCCTATATATATGGGTCGTTTGATAAGTACGGTGAAAAATCAAGGTAAACATTTTTTTTTTTGAAAAAAAAAACAATTTTATTTCTCAACATAGTCTCCATTGAGGGCTAAATACTCAATTCAGTGAGTCTGCAAAATACGCATTAACGGCGGCAATGACATCCTCATTCGACAAGAATTTGTTCCCACCGCGCTAAATTCTCAAGTTTAAGAAGAGATGAAAGTCACTCGGGACTAGATCCGGAGAAGATGGTGGATGAGGAATTAATTCGGAGTTTAATTCTTGCAATTTTGCCATTGAAGCGGTCGATTTGTGGGATCAATAATGGTTTATAATAGGCTCCTGTTATCGTTTTTCCTTTCGTTAAGTAGTCGATTAGGATAATCCATTAGGAATCCAAAAAAAAAACAGTGGCTATAATTTTCCAGCCGACAAAACTGTCTTCGCCTTCTTCGGCGCAATTTCACCAGTCGTTGTCAATTGCTTTGACTGCAGGTTCGACTCATGTGTGTAGTGGTGGATTTATGTTTCATCTACGGTGACGAATCGCAAAAGGACCTGCTCATTTTTATCTATTTTTGCGGCAACTGCTACAATGCTCGTTTCAAACATCTATAGAATGTGAACAACGCATAGTTTCCGGTTAAAATTCCACCTATTCTAGTTTTAAAAGTGACACTTGATAGCCGTGACCAAATGAATGGTGGCGCCATATTATAAAAAATTATCAAATTTATTAAACGACCCACGTATATGTAACGTTAAAAATTCTCAATATTGAGTTTTATCCTTATTTTATTAGTATTTTAAGCTAAGGAAAAGATGAAGAGTGGTTCAAAAATTGTAAGAACCGACACGTTTATTTTCTCTTTCTCTTTATATATATATATATATATATATATATATATATATAGAGAGAGAGAGAGAGAGAGGAAGATAATGTTAGTAAAACATCAGATTCAAATTTAATTTAAACTTGACAGTGTTCCAATTTTATAATTAAACTGTAAACCCGTGCTCTAGTGAAATAATGAAATAAAAAAAAAAACAGTCAAGGAAGCATTCACAAACCAGGTCAATTGCGACAAATGGCTCCGTAATAACTACATAATTACGTATCAGTGGATAATATGCCCTAATGAAAAACAACTAGCTCTCAAGTCGTCATCAGCACTAAAACTATCGATTCGTTTACGGAATAAGAACGTTCGAATTTCGTTTTAAGTTACGTTATAAATTCGACTGTCCGTTCAGAAGCAGCCTGTCTTGAATAATTCGTTAATTAATAAGTAAATACGCGTGATAGGAGACAATTAAGACATGTCCAACGGAACAATCAGTGAATGGTGTACATATATTTGATAGATGACGTTGCATGATGGAGACATAACCTATAAAGATACGTTTTATTGGTCTGTTTTATCAAACGACCTTTCGGTTATTTCACATTCGGCTATTAGAATATTGATGAGTATCTACATGACAATAAACTGACCTTGCTATCTATCTATCTATCTATATATATATATATATATAAATATATATATATAAATATATATATATGTAGGTTGTTACCCTTTTTACAATAACTGGAAGATGTAATATATATGTAATAATCAAAAACAATAAATGAGACAAATATTGAGTATGAGTAATTTATGACGTCACATATCCATTGAAAGAATTTCAATGGATATGTGAAAAGTCTAAAGGTGAAAAGGTTAAAAATTAGTAATTTTTTCTAACAAAAATTGATTTATAAATAATTAAATGAATAAAAGAGAAACAGACTTCATCAAGAAAATATAAATGTATTTGTTGCTGTGTGGGAGTAACACTACTAACTTAGTGATACACTAAGGAGTGAGAACTTGACACCTTCTTAAATAATGAAAAGAAATCTGTTTTTTTGTGATTTTACGTTTATTTTTACAGTGAATAAAAGGTTTATAACTTATAAATACAGTAATGTATGAATTAATTTAGAGACAGCACATATCAAATATATTGTTGGAGATAGAAAATGTTTTTAGTTAAGTTTGTTGCGTGTGAGAGTAACAATACCGATTTAGTGTGGTACTGAGGAGTGAGAACTGGACTTCCTTTTAAATTAATGAAAAGAAGTCTGTTTTTTGTAATTTTATGTTAATTTTGATAGTATGCAAGGGTTGTAGCTTAAAATTAATGTTGTGATCTGGATACTGACTTGCTGGTTAACTTATGACTTAATGATTTGCTTGTGATTTCATGGCTTCTGACTTCATGACTTGTGTATCGCATTTCGTGGCTGATTTATATATGATTTCGGGAGGTATGGTAATTGTAATTCCAGTTAATGTACAGTTTAATACTAAAGCTTCCACGCCATTAGTTTACAATACAATAAATTAAGATGTCTTTGGATTTGATACTGAATAACAGATGTAACTAAATAAACCTGACCATTTTGAATAAATATAGGGTTTTTCCATACCTTTGAATAAATTATTATAATAAATTAATTTTGAAAACTGAAATTACCATGTTAATAATATAATTTTAACAGGTGAACAAGTAAGCGAATAAATATAACTATCAGTTTTCAACAGCATTTTTCAGTATAATTTTATAAATTTTAAAAAGACGGATTAATTTTATGAAAAATGTAAAATTACATGTTTCTAAGACTCGGTTTAAATAATTTACCTACATAATTATATTAACAAATTTTAAAACAACTATGGAATTAAATTATTAACAAGAAATGAATCCACTTAGTATATTGTTACAAACTATTTTATCATAACAGCAGGTTCCTCGTCTAATAACTATCAGAACGACTTTATTGCAATTCCCTGTTCAATTTTCGTGACATCTTATCTCCACTATGTATATTCCCCGATGAAAAAAAAACATACAAGTCGAAAGCAGAAACAATGAAACAGAAACACTTCAAATCTTCTCTCGAGATGTTAAATGATGGAGAACGATAAGGCATGTATTGTAGAAACTTGTGCAATTTTGTGATACAAATATAATTTAAAAGATAATTGAAGGAAAATACTAAAATTGAGATTTTCATGCGACGATTATTCAAGTTGGAAAAATTTAATAATCTGTGCGAGATTAAGTTTTTTATAAAGAATATAATGTACACTAGGTGTTCAAATTAATTCGGTACCTTTAAATTGAATAACTAGTTTTCACTATTTCCGAACTTGGAATCACAATTATAATGAAAACATATTTTCATACATTTTCGAAACAGAAAATATTCTTTTCCTCGACAATTTTCAATTCTAGAATTAGTCAACCGAAAAATGGAACTTCAAGATAAAAAAAGTGATAAAACAAACATCCTCGATCAACAAATAAAAAGACAATATATATATATATATATATATATATATATATATATATATAATGTTTTTCAATATCGGTATCTTTTTACATAGAGTATTTGGACAACAGGGTGATACAATTCACTTAGGCCGACAATAAAGACAAAACGATATGATCTTTCGTTGCACAGGTGTTCTGTATATATCACGCGTTTCCTATAGCCCCTGTAACAGTCAATATGTTACCAAGCACGGGTTGAAAACTTATTTCAACCTTTATTTATAGTTCTGACTTGTGGAACATGTTTACTATTTTAGACTTGCAATAGTAGACAGATAAAAATACAACATTATTAGTTTTGTTCAACAAAAATATATTGCTTTTGTTCAAAATTGTTTTCAAATGTACAAATATACATACATATATATATATATATATATATATATATATATATGCGTGTCATTTATAAACTTCTGAGACTGACTAACGAAATTGGAAATCAATTAACATTAGTTGTATATCGATTTAAAGGTTAAATCCTACTAATTGAATCAGCGCAGGCAAATGGCATCGCATTCAGTGAATTTAATAAGACGATAAGAAGATATTAGCAACTAGGGACTTTATACTGAATATGAGTTCATAAATTTCAAGTGGTTTATCAAATGGATATCGTGCTTAACGTTCTTTAAATGAGAATGCATACGGAATTAGTGAATGTCTGAAAAATACGAGACTGCATAATGGACGATAAAAATTTAATAGAAATATTCAAATTTATATTAAAAGTTATATATATATATATATATATAGCTATACACATATATACACAGGTGTGTGTATTTGTGGTATTTTTCTTCGATAATTATTTAAAATCATGACTGATGTTTTAATTAATTAATCTTTAACAAATTTGTTATGTAAATATTTTGAAGCAATGAAAAATTATTTATTTTTTACGAACTTTGTTGTATGTAGAGTATATCTTTCACAGTATTTACCTCTCGAATTTCAGTGAAGAACTATAAACACAACATTTTGTACGAAAAATTTGGAAAAGTAATATAAAAAAAATCTGATTTTCGCATCCATTACGTAGTAAGAAGTATATTTTATAGATATCTTTAATTTAGACTTTTCAGTTATTTGAAACGTTATATTTATTAAAAATATATTTTTAATAATAATAGAAGTGCGCAGCACATTTCATGAAATTAATCCAAACAAACAAAAGAAATTTGAGTAAAAAGTATGAATAATATAAAAATCAGGGACGTACTTACACATTCGGCATTCGGGTCAAATGTTTCTTCGGTATTTTTTTCCTCCAGAGTTATTTCTAAAACGTAAATAGACAGAAAATTAGTTTATAGGTTTCGGTAAATATTTTTATCAAAATTAAGAAAGTAGGAAATTAAAAAAAATTAACGAAAATATAATATTGTCTTTAATTTTAATAAAAAGTCTATTATTAGAAATTAAATAGAAATGATTTATATTTCATGTTTTCACGCTTTCATTTTAGCAAAACAACAGTCTGGTTAAAATTATTATTTTTTTTTTTGTATATTTTTATCAAATTAAGAGACTCATTTTAGATTTCCAGTTATGGTTATAATAAAGTTTAAGCACTGCGTCTAAAATCCATTTCATAAATGTATTATTCATTCCCCCAAAAACAATACTTTTCTGATCAAAAATCAATTTTCAATGTTGTTAATGGGTATTTAGAAGAAGATGATTCCTTCACTGTGATAAATTACAGAAATTTCTTCCAATTATAATTTTATAATTATAGCTTTTATTCACATTTATAAAATAATTTTCACTTTCCGCAAACACACTTTTTTCTGATTAAAATGTAATTCGAAAAACTGTTGTGAGGAAGATGGCATTGCGAATGAAATGTGCTTAACTTGTTAGCTGTGTCGCCCTATTTTAAAAGTGTGTACCTACATTGTGTTGCAGAAATGAAGAGATGACGAGTATACTTCTAACTAAACACTGTTTATGTAGCTACTGTAAAATGAAATTAAATTTTAATAAAATAGCATTTGATTTTTTTGAAAAATCAATGATTTAATTCCTCAATTTTATGTTCATGACGACTATACTCGTAATAACAGTTAACAGGTTAAGTAATCATTAGAATGATTAACAATAGATTGTTGAAAATTTTGATGAGAAAAAATGTTTGTAAAAGTAGATTTAGCAACAGTGCCAAAAACTTTATTTTTTGTAATAAATGTTCGAGTAACGAGTCCAGAGATACTTTATCTCGGTTTATAAATACATTTCTCACAAGTTTCCACAAAGTAAAAGAAGAGTTGTGTGTTAAGAATCCAGTAAATATATTCGAGGAGATTAAAAAAATGCTTTGTTTATGAAAAGTGAAAATTAATTTGTAAAATGCAGATTTCTTCAAATTAGTCTCCTTAATGATCAAATTTCGTCTCCTCAATGAAACAATTTCAGTTGAGGTAACATTTATTTTACCAAAAAACACATAGAGAGTAAAAAAAAATTAAAACATATTGATAAGCGTGGAAGAGATTCACAAAAATTGTCTTGCACTATAAACTTGATTACTTTTTCTTAATCATTTCATTATTTCTTTAACGCTGATTGTAACAATTTCGAAATATTTTGTTATTAATTTTTTTTTTATTTCTGCTCATATATTTTATTTTATATTTTTCTATATAAAATTCATGAATGGAAAATTGTATATATATATATATATAACTTATTTTACAATTTTTAAAAAATATTAATATCTCTACAGAGCTGTTATGCTTAAATATGTTTACTAATTTGAAGATTGACTTTCTCTCCCCTCATTCCCAACGTGGAAATTTCATTTTTAAAATCCAGTTAATTTTTAGCTATAAAGAGAACCGTGTATCAATTGACTTGTATATAATAGGCAGTATAAATATACCAGTACATGAAAATAATCAAAACCGAACCATGTAACATTTCAGCCTTTTTAAACATCACCATTGTGTTGTATAATACAATGCGTAATTGAATAAAAACAAATATTTTTTAAGTATAGGAAATATGAAACAAATTTCAGCATTTATACATAAAACAGATGTCGATTAATGATTTGATTAAATAATTTAGTTTTAAAATCTAATGGTATCTATAAAAAATTTTATACTTGCATTGGATACATATAAAATTTTATTATTTTAACATTGTTAAGAAAATTGAAATCTTAGAAATTCTGTATATAGTGTTCTGTAAAAGAATTACTAATTTATTGAAAAACAAACTGAAAATCTGTTACAAAATGGAAAATAAATGCTTTAGAATTTGAATGGAATTCTTTTAATAGAAAAATCTCAGCTTATATCTGATTGTAATTCAACGAATGCATTTAAAATATTTTAAATGGTTTTGCCATTATGTTAAATTAACTTTCTGTCTTATTTTTATATTTGTCTACGATAAATTTCTAAGTGATTAATTAAAATTATGAAATAATAAATATAATACCATGCATCATTGTTTATTTTTCAACAAGCTATTCAAGTATTGTTTTCTAGTATTTATTTTTAATTTGTATATATATGTATATATATATATATATATATATATATTTAATTAGTTCTTAAATTTTAATTTGTGCTACAGATATACTTTTATACATTATTTATTTTTACGAATTCATTTTCATCTCTAGAGCGTCCAGGGATAAAAAAATATTTTGTATCTTGGCGCTTTGAAGAAGAAAGCTTTTCCGTCAATATGGGTGTAAGTAATAATAAAAAATGATCTGCAATGATTTATTGAACATTTTTGATCAGAAAAATATTTTATGGTTTATGAGGTGGAAGGGAATTCATGTGTGAAACAATTTTTGTACCTTAGTTATTTAAGTATGGTATCGTTATCGAACTGAATTTAATAAATGATAATTAATCCTTCGCTGAATATTATAATCAGAATTTTTTTCGGGTCTGTGGGGGCGATTAGAAAAATAATTTGCTATTCATTTCATCAAAAGTATTATAGTGTGATATATAACAAATGTTACAGGTATTGATTAATTTGTTACAACCCTGTAAATGTTTAAAGAGATTTATTTGCAATTATTTGAATCATTAGTCTACTATAATCTTCATTCAATGTAGATCACTTCTCATTAAATTGATGAACTAATTAGTTTATACAGTTTATTACAGTGATTGGTTTGGTAATCGTCTTCATCTACGATATATATATACATATATATATAGAGAGAGAGAGAGAGAGAGAGTTATGGTTTGAAATAATATCATTGATAATTAGGAGAATTTGACAAGAGACTAAATCATATTTTTATGTGAATAATTAAAAATTACATATAAATTAAATTGATTTTGTTAAATATTATTCAAACTATTTTAGATAAATTCGATTTGTTATTTATAAGAAATAATATAGAGAAGAATGCTATTTACAACACTAAAGTGTTCGTGGCTGTTGTAAGAGCACTCGTTCCGAACCATTTCATTTAATCATAAAATTGAAATGTTATTTGGCGAGCAAGATTCTTAGATTTGACGGCGTATGATTCTTTTCTTTGTGCTTATCTAAAGTACAAGGTGCATGTTCACACACTATCCCTGAACTCAAATTAAAAATACTATTGCGAAGATTCCACCAAACATGTTAAGACGCATAATGGAAAATATCCGAATAAGATGATAGGAATCCGTACGCCGAAATGGTGCTCATCTATCAAGTATTATTTTAAAAAAAAATAAAATAGCCCGATAAACCTAACAAGAACGTATAAACAAAATTCTGTAAAAATAAAAATTAATTTAACTGTTGCGTTTTGAAATTTTCCAGGTTCCATGGAATACCCTGTATATTGGATACTTTCAATATTATCATCGACAAATTGAATTAAACTGTATCTCAAAATCCTACATATATAATAAAATGATATTTACTTGAGCAAAATAAGTCGAAACGTATCGAGTATGTTTAATACCTAGGAATGTATACTTGAAAACTAGTAATGCAAGTATAAATATTTAAGTAAGAAGCGACCCTTACTTAGATTATGTTTACAGTAGACGTGGGCTGATCAAATTTATTAAATTGTATTAAATAAGATTCACATATAGAATTTAATTCGTGTAAATATTGTAGATAGATCGTCAGACTAAAATTTATGAGAATAGTTTTAGTTGTTTGGAATGAGAATGGTATAAAGTTTCTCGTTTGTTCTGTTCATGAAAGGGTTGTTAATTTGTTTAGGTATAAGAAGCTTTTTTAATTTTGTATAAAGTTGAGGATTAAATATATATATATATATTTACAAATTAGTTCTAGAATGAAAAATGTGTTTTTTTTTCTGAGAGATTATGTTTTTTTAGATTATATAGGGTGGTTCAGCTTAGGCTTCCACATGAAAGTATTAAAAAAAACTCAAAAATTAAAAAAAACATGTTATCTCTCATTTAGTATTTTAGTTCAATTGTATTTTATTATTGAATTCGACTAAAATACTAAATAAACAATAATATGGTTTTTCTTAACCCTTCCGCTCCCTTTTAATACTTCCATGTGGGAGCCTAAATTAAATAATCATATATATCAAAACTTATAATTCGAGAAAAAACATAAATTTAATATATAGATATAATTAGAAAAAATGTATGATTTTTCGTGAAATTTTCTTAAACTATTTCATTTTCATCTTTTTTACAAAAACTGAAAATTAAAAACTTATTTTCTTTTATTGTAACTCATTATGTTAATTTTTCACAAATGTTTTTCCTATCCTTTCACAAATCGCACAATTCTTTTTTGAAATTGTCGCCAAAATGGGCAAACGCAATACAAAAAAAAATAAGAATCAATTATAGAACATTTTTAATCAAATAAATTTTGTATACTTGGATGGAAAAGAAAAATTTACTTGCTAAAAACACCAGTCGAGTTTATGATGAAAACAATCAGACTTTTCATTTTAATTTTTTATAATATAAATGATTGTATAGTTTCGTGGAATTTTATGAAAAATTATATTTTTATTTACAGAGTCAAAAATTATTACTGTAATTCATTATTTAGATTTATTTTTTAATACATATTTTTATTAGTTTTTCATTAGTTTAATGTCAATTTTATTAATTAATTTTCATTCTTTCTATACAGCATTAATAATTTTTCGCATCAAAACTGTTTAATCATTGATTATTGCTTATTTTTTATTATGGAAAATGAGCATTTTGACGGAGATGTCATCATTCTTAGAACATAAATATACAGAAAAAGATCGTTTATGAATGTGATTTTAGCCATAATGCCAAAATTATATTCTGAATATTAATCGAGATTTGGTTAAAAAAATTATTCTATGAAAATATAACCATATTTTTTTATAAATTCAATATTACTGTAATAAGCATTTTCTCTGTGTACATTTCAATTATTTTTTTCCAGTTGTCAATTTATAGAATATTTACTATTCACATGTAAAGAAATTTCTTTAGATGTCAAGACTTAAAGAAACACTAGACTAACTAACACTTACACTAACATAGTGTTTTTTAAATGCATGCTTTTTGAATTCTACATCGTTCACCAATTAAATGCAACCATCGTTATTAGTGATGTTTTACATTAAAATTCGCATAAGTAACAATTCAAAAATCATTAATAATTAATTATTGAACATGATTGATTAGTTTTTTTTTTTTTTTTTTTATATATATGAGTAAAAATTGTGATAGTAAATTTAGTTACAGTATAAAAATTATTTTACTTTTTTGATTATACGATAAAATCAAAAGCTTCTAAGCACAATATAGAAATAAATTATTTATAATTGTTTAAAAATGAAATCTAAAACGTTTTTCATATTATAAATTTGTCTTATTGAAAAAAACTTATCTTTTCTGTTAATTATGAATATTTTTTAACAAAACTTTTCAGAACTTTTCAACGATTTCTTTTTAAATTACAAGTTCTTGGAAAATTTACTTCTAAGGTATTTAATTTTCACTTGAAATGAAAATATAAATTTCATTTATATCTGTTTATTATTTTCTTATAATTTCATTATAAATTATCAACTAATAAATTAGATTGCCGAAAAAAATATTATGTTTGATTATTAAATTGTTTTATTTCAAAGTTATAAATATTCACTTTTTAAATGAATTTTAAAATGTTCAAATTTATATGTATACATTTAGCATAGAATAAAGTTTCGAAGTAAAAAGGAAAATATTTGCACATTAAACATTTTAAATAATGTTTGTGGATAAAAAGATTTTCAAATTGAACCTTTTATAATATGTTGAATCAACTTCATGAATCAAACATTTATTAATGCCGATGAAAATTTTATACTCAATCAACAGATATCAAAAAATAAATTGAACCGAACGTTTCATCGCCACAAATTCCCAATACTAATTATATTACACGCAGTTCAGATCACAGATGCAGAATTGAAAAGATCTTTTGATCGGACGAACTCGATTAAAAAGAAGCTGTCGTACAACGAAAAGAAACAACTAATGGAACTTGCGATCATGAAAATTCGACGGCTGGTTTTTGGCATACAAGCACGTATAATAGTCGAAAAGGAGCTTTAGTGTTAGTGATAACGTAACCGAAAACATACCGGATAAGTGCACGGTGGGGGTAAAAATGAACGGAGAGAGCGTCGCGACGTTGCAATGTTTTAGGGACGACGGCGGATTTTCTCGTTGCTCTCTGCTCAACGTTTATTGTCGTATTCATCTAGTAGGCTGCTGGCAGCCACCGGTGACAGTTGATGTAAATTGTACCGTGTGCACAATTCCGGTGATGAAATTAT